>VZRE01013187.1:221829-239578 GCA_013396775.1 Cephalopterus ornatus
TCCGCGTCTCCCGCTGCGAGTGTGCCTCTGGGTACAAAGGGCTGTGGGAGGGAGGGAGGAGCTCTGCTTCGTGCTTGCCGAAAACTAGCGGAAACGGGGTGCTTCGAGCGAGTTTCGTCTTTTGTGGACTTAAATTTGGGGGGGGGGGCGGTATTTTGGTTTGGCTTGTTTGACTCGTTTGGGTTTTGACTTCGGACGGGAGTCGATTGAGTGCCGCTAGAAACATGCGAGGTGGGTGAGTTCCTTAAAGGTCTGCCTTAAAAATAAAGTCCCTTCCTGGCAGCTTGAGGAAACGCAAAGGAAGCACCTTTTCTTGGCAAAGTTTCGGGCTTCAAATAACTACAAAAGAAGGTTCTCGCTTCTTTGTTGAAAGGTGTTGAGGCGTTTGCCGAGTGATGCGGGCTGTCAATTGTTTTGTGTTTTACTTAATATAGTTGGTATAGGAGACTCAAAAAAAAAAAATCTGCTCGTATAAATAAGTTAATGTAGTTACGTGCTAATTTCTTCAGGGCTCCTTGAAGTCTAATGGCAAGTTTTGCACTATATTGTTTGAGTCAAGCCAAAGCTTTATTTCGGAGGCCTTCAAAACTTAAGTGGATTGTGTGCTTGTTTTAAATAAAGTGACTAAAGTAGGGCTTTGGGAGGCTGATCTGATGTTAAGTTTGCTAAATCAAGCTTTTATGTGTGCTATGGGAGTTTCTAATTACTGATAACTCTTCTTCCCTAAACTTCTATCCAGAGCAGCTTTTTCTTAGGCTTTATCTGCAGACTTGTATTTTGGCCTGCACATCTTCCAAGGCTGCAGGAAGAAACTGTCAGGTGGAAAATAAAAGTTTTGTGTTGACTTTGTAACTCTGACAACTTCGTAGGACAAACTTTCTGCTTTGTTGAGCTGGTCTTGAAAAAAAAAAAAAAAAAAAAAAATACCAACAGCTTGTGTATCCTATTTCTTGTTTTTACTGTGTCACACCTTTGCTCCTTCAAGTATCATAAGATAACAGTGTACCTTTCTCCTTTTTTTTTTATCTTTGTGATCTTCTTACCAGATTTGTTCCCAAGAGGATGGTCCCTTTCAGTTTCCCTCTGTCCAAGTGTGCACTTTGGGACCCGCTCCCCATGGGTGATGTCATTGGCTCACACGTTACCTACTACAGGTATCAATAACCTTTTCTTGTGAAGCTGAAGGTTGAAATAAATCATAAATTGCTTGATTCAAAGCCTCACTTTGTCTTTTGATTCTGTTGTATGGCAAGTCACAAAGGCTTACCTGTTGTAAGCGTATAGGGATTTTTATTGGAAAGATTTGAGTTTCTCTTTCCGTGGTGTAGCACAGTCAAGGGGGTTGGAGGGGTCTCAGTCTAAAGTAACTTAGTTTCTTTCAGTTTTCTCAAGTAACTGCATATTTGTAGCTTTCTTCAGCATGTTTTTCCTTGTCTCTAAACACATACAGAGAAAAACATGTTTTTTTCACAAATGAGATGCAGATGGCGTGTCTCAGGTAAAACAACTAAGCATTTGACTTGCTTCAGTAATCTGTTAATGTTAAGAATTCCTATGTGTTGGTTCTTATTGTTTGCTTAGAATTAGTCTAGAGGCAAATCTGAAGCACTTTAGAATTTTTCTGTAGTTGCTACAAAAATCTTGCTGTAGTTGTTAGAGCAAGTATGTGGATATTTGTCCATATAAGGGTGGGTAGCCTCCACTTGAATTTGCCACACAGTCTTCTTGGAGTTTGTATTAAAACCTCAACATTTTAACAAAGTTTAAAACAAATTACTTTTATGGAGGCACTTCACTTAATCTTGAACAGGTAGGATGTGAGGTACCATCACCACATTCACATAAACCAGTAGCTTCATTTTCAACTTTGACTGCTTTTCAGGCCGAAATCAGATAAGCTCTCTTGAGCTAAAAAAACACTGATGTATTTGCTGCCCTGGATTCCAGTTTAGTACAGTTTTTACCAAATAGTGGTTTTATAATTACCTAATCTTTCTCCCTTCTTGCATTCCTGTGTCACTGAGCCCAGTCTGCCTCTGCTTTAAGCATCCACAGTAAATATAGTGCTAAAATGAGTTCGCACCACTTCAAAATTAGTTAAGCTCTTTTGCCTATTCTACTCTTTAAACTTATGAGACTTTTTAAAGGTTCTGTGTTTTGCTCTTAGTGTTTCTAACTTTTACTGCATGCTATTTAAAATAATTCACTTGTGTTCATCTCTAGTTCTTGTGATGATGGTGCCCTTCAGATGAAAAAGCTTTTCCCTCTCGTTGTTACTTATTCTCCATAGGAAAAAAAACCCCTCTTCTCTCTCCTTGTTATTTATTCTCCAGAGGAAAAATTGTTTCCCTTCTGATGTTGGTTTGCTGGACTAGTCAAGCCAAATGTTCTTTTTAAGATGGTTTGTGACTTAAACTTGCTTATTGTCTCTCCTTAGAAACCCCAAGTTATCTCTGCTGGAGAAAACCTTGCGTCTTGCCTATCGCCATGCAAAGCAGAATGAAAAGAAATCACTTTCCTGTTTCTTGCTTGGTACCCTTGCAGTAAGTGAAGGTAATTTTAAGCATCGGGTGGACAGTCAATATTGGCTGGTTGAGTAAGCCGTTGTTAAGTAGCCTGAGTTGTTGCTCATGGACTCTTAACTTTATTTATTTATTTTCAAGATGGGGAAGGCGTAACGCTGACAATAGACCGCTTTGATCCTGGTCGAGAAGTTGCTGGTGGATCGGGCAAAATTCCGACTGCATCTCTTCCTGGAGACTTCTTGATTCCGTGTACACTTAGTGCCTGGGGGCCTTCTTCAGATAATGTTATAGTGCACAGTGCTGAAGATATCAGCTCGGCTTTCAAGGTTGGCAGCTCTTAGCTGGGTCTCTTAAACAACAAAGTGGCTGCTTGGCGGGAGGCTGGACTATGCACAGGGCTTGATTTCCAACACAGCAAGCTTATGGCTGAAGCAAGACCATGTGGTTAATTATGTGAGATGAGCTGCTTGAGCGTCATTGGAAAGTGTATTGGAAACTATTGAAATCGGTTAGTCATCACAGGTGTTTCAGGATTACCCAATCTTTAATCTTGGAGTAAAATCTTCCTGTCTGACCAAAGTTTTTCAGCTGGTTTAACCGCCAAAACCAGCAAAACAGTGATTGCAGCAAACTTACTTAAGAGAAAACAGCTTTTTTTTTTTTTTTCTTTTTAAACTCCCGTGAATGAGTTGCAGTATTTAGGCAGTTGTTGGTAAGGTGTTGCTAGGGAAGTGGCTCACAAGAAACATGTAAAACTTTATGTAGGTTAGTAGCCATAGCTACTGTTCCTGTCGTTTCTGTGCTCTGCTGTAGACATATAGTCTACTAAATTCACCTTCCATTCCTGTAAATTTTTCCCTGTTGTTGTTGTAGTGTGTATTTTATAACACAAATTAGGCTTGCTTCACATCTAAATTTTCTCATGATTATACATCCAGATGTTGTTACAGATTTCCTGACTGCAAGTAAGAAAACTTTGACAGATCAGCTTGAGCCTTCTAGTTGTCTGTTACTTATATAAAAATATAATAACCTGAAGTTTTTTAATACATCATAAAACAATGCCAAGGTATGCATCGCTAGTTTTCAATTGTATTCTACATTAGTCATTATATTTGGTAAAGCAATGAGCTTTAGAGAGCTGGGTTAATGGCTTTTTGTATAGTACCAATTGCAGTGGTAGCTGTGATGAATGATTTGAGTTCCTAATGTAGTACATCTTGAATCGTGGTGATCACAGGAAGATAATTTAGTGTATTTAACTCTTCTTTTTTCCTTACTTCTAGGGTCTGCAGAACAGTCTGTGCAGCAAAGAATCACTGGATCTTTCTAAACTGCTCACTGTTAGAGCTCACATTGTTTTCACAGAAAACCTGGATAACCTACATTTTAATTTCCACTGGGCTTCTGTTACTGTGGCAAATACTTTGGAATACACCCCCGTGAAGTCTGTCCCAATTATTCCAACAGCCCTTGCAAGAAATTTGAACAGCCCTATGAGTATTGCACAAGTTCAAGGGACCTGTAAATGTGGGTGAGTAAAGGGTATTGCTAAAGCTGCCAAAGTTGCCTGGCAGTTTGTTGCCTTTCATAAAGGAGGTAGGTAGGAGAGACCTCAACTGTACTTTTCTTTTTAGTAAAATAGCTGCCATAAAAATAACATAACTTCTGGTCTTGGAAAAATACTGAAAGTTATGAACAAGAAACAGGAAATGGGTGGAGCAAAAGCCATTAACTGGTTCAGTAGAAGTTCTTCTCTCGGCTTTAGTAGAAGGATCTTCCTACTGGGGTAGGGGAGACACACCTCTAGATAACATAATAAATATAAACACCATCCAGGTTTTTAAACAACATCAGGGCTTGTCCTAGAATGAAAATCAGATGAATGCAAATCAAAGCTTCTTTTGTTGATGGTTGCTTCTAAGATGGTATTGGGGAGTCATCATTCTGACTGGGAACTAATTTAGTAGGATGAGCTAAGGATAGATCAGGCAAATAATTTGAAGCAACTGAATGTCATTTTTGTTTGGAGAGAGAGAGATTTTCAGTGCTTCTCTGAAAGTTACTCTTCAAATTTAACATGACTTGCACTTCTGGATTTGTTGTGAATACTTATTCTAATGTTCACTAAAATATTAGAATTAGTACTACTAAAAAATACATTTTATTCTTGATAATTCTTTCATACATGGGGACTGGATGAAAAGCTGAGGGGTTGCTGTAAGTGTGGAATAAGAGTAGTTTTGATTTATTTTTTTTTCCCCCCCAAACTTCTTTTCTCACAGTGTCTTCTAAACTTGTGTTTTTCCTCTTCAGGATTTTTTCTGAAAGACTGCCTTCCAAAATACTAAAAAAAAACCCCTCAACTTTTGCTTTCTTTCAGCTACCTTACGATGGACCAAACACGGAAATTACTTTTGCTGCTTGAGTCTGATCCCAAGGCTTATGCTCTGCCATTAGTTGGAGTGTAAGTGTTTTGCTCTGTTTGTCCAGATTAATACACATTGATTTGACATGTATCTGAGGGATTACACAGTGGAAACTTGGTAATAGAAACTGGCTCTAATTGGATATTTTTTCTTCTAGTTGGCTGAGTGGAGTTACTCATATCTGTAGTCCTCAAGTCTGGGCCTGTTGCTTGCGATATTTATTCAGTTCTTCGATTCAAGAAAGGCAAGTCACTTTTATAGGTAAAACTCAGAAGCTATTGGCTGCCTGAAAGCGTATTCCACAGAAATGCATGGCAACATGGGCTCTGTTCAAAGATATGTGAGGGAATGCTGTGATTTATATGTTGTATAGATGTAAAGCTGTCTGTTTTAAATGCTCTTTCTGGTTTTGGCTTCTGCCTCAAGAATTTTCTGTGACTGAATTGTTGGCAAACTGGGCTGATATCTCAAAGACAGAAGAGGGTAAACATTAATATCATGAAGGTCACTGCATTTTAGTTTAAATAGGAAGCTGCAAGCAGGAAATAGTACTTTAAACAGTGATGGAGTTTTGGTTTTGAACTTTTCTTGTGGGTATTTTCTTTGACATAAGCTTTCTTATCTTGGTTGTACCTAACCAACACACTGAAGCATGTTGCTTTGCAGCTATTACTGCCTTGTTATGCCTTCCTGGTAAATACTCGCTTTTTTAATAGTATTTGCATTCTGGGATGTTTTTTTTTCATTGTGATGTTAGTAGATAATCATTCCTCATTCTCTACATCTGTTCACTTGTGATGTTTGCCAGGTTGTATTTATGTGGAAGCTGGGAGGGAGTTCAGGTGGGGGTGAGGGAGTTCAGGTGTTCACAGTTTAAAACTGCACTTCAGCTAAATGAAACTTTAAAATATGCTCTATGCATAAGCACTTCTTCAGCTTGACCACACCTGTTTTTAAGTTATAAAATAAACCCGCATTTGGTGAACAGATGTGTGTGTACTTACAGAATAGACTTTCTTCCCTTAACAACTTAAATACATCCAAATACAGATAAAAGCTCAATTAGATTATTAGATAGGCAAGTTAGATGCTTGACTCTCATTATCTCTCACTGATTTGATCATGGAAGTGGATTAGGGAGATTTGATGAACCATGCAAACAGAATTAACCTCTGCAGGCTAACTGGTTAATCTGCCTCAAACATTTTTAACTCTTTAAGTCGTAAGCATAACTTTGAAGTTGTATGTAAATGCGTTTTTCAGGCATCCCGTTCCTACTGCTTTAGAGAAATATATTATTTAAAACAAAAACAAACAAAAAAAATTCCACAAACAAGCATGTTACAAGTCCTGTAGAAAGAAAGTAGTGCTACCTTTTTCTGCAAACACATTATTGTCATTATCCTTGAACTTTTGTGTGAAATGCTGACTTGTTACTCCTTGTTCTCAGCTTGTAGAAAAACCCTTTCAATATGTTTTTTTCTTTTAATTTCTTTGCTAATGAGAAATTTTTGATGTTTAGGGATAACTGAACCACTGAGTGTCTCTATAATACATCTTCAATTGAATTCTAAAAAGAAAATTAAACACAGTATCATTTTTACAGATGTTTTCTTCTATGCTATTCTTGAAGTCTTCCAGGAAGTCATTTAAGTGATCATACCGGTTTGAACTACAAAGGAGATGAATTTCTTTACTTTTCCTTGATTCTTGTATATGGTTTCAATCATAAATCCACCTGCTTCATCTATAGCTCAGTACCACTTAAAGTGCTGTGATTCACCAGTTTTCTAAACTGTGTGAAAATTTGCTCCCTGTATTGAGAATCTAAGGGCCTTCTTCCCGATTAAGTTTTTTAAAGGTGTGTTTTTCTTCCATTTTAGGGTTTTTTCGGAATCTGGGAGTTTTCTTATTGTGCTTTATTCATTGACACACAAGGAACCGGAGTTTTATGAGTGTATTCCATGCAGTGGACAGGCTGAACTGGGATTTCAGATCTTAACTTGCCATGAGACAGTACAGCTCTTCAAAGTAAGTGGCTTGGTTTCCTACTGCATCGTGGTACTTCAAAAATTGACTTATAATGTGACCCAAGTGGAACTGCAGTGCTTGAAAATGATGTAGCTCTATAAAGCTACCTTTTCCTGGTGATTACTGTGAATTCAGTTTGTCCATCAAACTGGGAGATGACTCCCAAAGTCAGCACTGCTCACTTTTGTAACAGCATTAAGGATCTGTCTTTGAAATGTGCTGTGTCGTGCTCTCCTGCCCGTGGCTTTGGCTTTATGAGCAGAGATTCAGATTTCCTGTAGCATTTGTTAATCTGGTGTGCTGTTTGTACACTGGCCACATCTAACAGCTGCTGTGGGTGATGCCTTCTAGAGAGCAAAGCTGAGAACTTGTGCTTTGCTTGAAGTTCAATGCAAAAAGGAATTCAGTGGTCACTAATCGATAGGTCTCTTGTTGCACTGCAGTAATCAAGTATGAACAATTTTATCTTTTTGCGAAGTAACTCTTTGAAAGAATTTTGCGATACAGGCTCTGGGACATAACTAGTAAAGTTTGCGGAAACTCTAGGAAATATCACTTCCTTGCATGTTTTCTTAGATTTGTTCAGAATCTGAAGTTGAATTGTTAATCTGCCCAGAAAGTGCTGCTGTGCTCTGGCAAAGAAGCAGCGACTGTAGTGTGTGTCCCGTGCTGTGTTTACTCTGTTCTTCCAATTAAATTTCCCTGTTCAGGGCTGCCTTCCACCTTAAGCCTAAGCGCAGCTTAGCTTTCTGAAGATGACCATCCTCTCAACAGAGATTCGCTTCTGTTGCCTCCAGGACTTGCCCAGCAGTGGTGTGTGAAGCACTATAGGAACGTTTGCTGTTTCCTATGGTGGTGAAGGCTTGTGGGGGAGTGTGTGAGCAGTTACAGCGAGGAAGCATCTGCTCATGGCTATAATTAGCCCAACCACTTCACGGAGTAGCAGGGGAACAGTGTTAAACAGGAAGGGAAGTTGCCTCCCTTCTTGTAGTGGTGAAAAATTTGAAAGTAGAGGACAAGCAGAAAAATAATCCTATAAACGTCTCTTTGGGAAGTGGTACCTCAGTGATTGAAAGCTTGAATGTTTCATGCGTCACAAACATGGAACACTTTTTTCCAGAATGTTGAACCCTCAGACAAGACCCCTATCCAATTTGAGCTGAGTGCAGAAAACCAAAATGCAGAAACGGAGTTCTTCAGCAGAGTTTGCAAGAAACTTCCAATCAGAAGGTAAATCTTTCAAACGTCATTTATATGCAAAAATGAAATGTTTATTTTTATTTGATGAGGTTTCTGACCTCTTCTGTGCCGTGTGTCAGTTTAGCTGTGCATACATATTATTGCATTAAAATCTGTGTATGTGCTTTTTTTTATTCCCAAAGTTAATATTTTTCAAGTGAGATGGTCGATTCGACTTGTATTCCAAGAGAAGCTACCCAGAGTTTTGCTCTTGGTACTGATGGTTGTAATTTATACAGTCTATGTTTCTAAAATGGCTTTCTTACTGATGAAGCTTAGTTCACTGTATTAAGCCTTGAGATCTGTCCTTTGAAGCAAATCTCTAATTGAAATCTACTTAAGTTGGAAAAAACTCCTTTTTTCTTCCCACTTCTCAGAGCTCCAAGACCTGGATAGGTTGAAATTTAAGAATTTTTAATAACCTGGCTTATCCATCAAATTTTTATCTATAACTGAGATGGCCTTTATTTTCCTTCAAACAATGTTACAATCTTTACTGTAGCACTTCCTATCTTTAGTATAAATCAGTGCTCTGCTGTTAGAATGTCACTTAAAAGGTGTGTATGTGTGAGGCCGTGGGGAGGGAGGGTTGGTATCTCTTTGCCCAGAAGCAGCATTTGTACTTTCACTGTTTGATCTTAAAACTGTTTGCTGAGTCTAACCAGGGAGAAGATGGATAGCAACTGCTTCTTGGAAAAATGATGTTGATATTGCAGTGCTGATGGCACAGTGAAAAACATGAAATTTCATGTTTCTGCTGCCAAATCTGGCAACCAAATGTTTTTGCTTTGATTTATTTTGGTTTTAGTCCTCTCCAGGGCTCTTCACCCAGCAAGTTGTCAGCAAGTGATCACGACTCTGGTGTAGAAGATGAGGATTTATCCCCCAGACCAATTCCAAGTCCTCACCCAGTGAGTCAACAGGTAAGTAAATAATTGTTCTGGGCATATCAGAGATGACAATTGGAGCAGCAAAACTGATTGTAAGGGGACCATAGAGTGTAAAGTTCCTGTCTCGAAGTGCTAGAAGGGGAAAACAGATTTGAAGAAATTAACTGAGAGTCCTAACTCCTGCTCTAGTTAACCTGTCTTTTTTCCAGTATTCTAGGCGCTTTAATTCCTGTATATGCTAGGATTTGGAAGCAGAGATAGTAGTTTCTACTTTAGGAATCTTGCTGCTGTTCAATGGAAGAGCTGTGGTGTCTGAAGCAAAGACAGAGTCAGCAAACTCGTGTAGTTTAGGGTAAAGAAGTAAATAAAAATCTGCTGTCCCTTTTTTACTGAAATAAAAATACAAATACAATAAATAGCAGCCCTTGTATGGTCTAGAAGGATGTGACAGTTGTGGATTATTAGATATGTTGTGTTGTACCAATCTCCTGGATCTAAGAATAGTAAGAGTGAAGCAAAACAAGGCCCTGAAGAGTTCACTCAGAGTAACAGGCCTTGCTTTTAGCGGAGGGAAATAAAATCCAGGGAGTAGCTGGAGATGATACCATGCACCGCAGGAATGCTTACACACCTACCTAAAGGACATAGAGTAGAGAACATGGAAGATAAGGGGCGAAATAGGGGCTTGAGTCCGAAAGTCTTACAAAACCCACCGTGGAGTCAGCAGAATCGAGAGAAAGTTGAAAAGCTCACTGAAGATGAGGAGAGAAGACGACCCCTAACGAGGCCGAAGTAACAGGATCTCCCACCACAGATCACCCCAAAAGAACGACTCCGCCCCGACTCCGCCCCAATGTTATGAATATTATAATCTGATGTTGCAATTATATGAATATGCATGTAAAATGTTGTAATTACACACAGGAACTGTATATATTCCTTGATTTGTGCCAAGAACTTTGGAGCTCTTTGTCCAGCGCGAGCTGGGGGTTCCCCAACGTTCCAATAAATACCTTTGCTGTTTAGAGACAGAGTTTGTCGCCTTTAAACAGTTTTATCGTGCCTTTTTGGGCTTCAAGAGGGAACATGTAGTCCCCTTCTAGAAGGGGAATATGCATACTTTGAAATGACATGGAGCATTCATTTGGAACACATGGCCGCTATGCTGTATGAAGGCAATTTTTTTCCTTTAAGAATGACCCTAGAGAGCTTGCTGCATTTGTTGTGTCTGGATTCTCCAATCTTTTAGGAATGTATTCACTGTGTAGTTGATTTCAACCTGATGATTGTCATACGTTGATTTTAAATTAAAACATTTTCTTTGAGGAAATTCTGCATGTAAAGATCAGATAATATTTTAAAATTATCTTAAATTTGTGTAATTGTCCCTTCAGGTTACCAGGATTTTTCCTTCAGTGCCAGAACTGTCACTTATTTTGGACGGGAGTTTTGTGGAATCAGGACAATTGGCTACATCTATGGGGACTTCAAATGCTAAAAGTCTACCCTCAGTGCCAAATCAGCCTATTAAAAAGAAGTCCTGCTTGAGATCTACATATCACCCCACCCAGCACTCTGAAGACAGGCAGAACCTTTCTGCTACTGTGGGAGATCCCTCTTTGAGGCAATTACCGAATCCTATAAACCAGAAAATTCCAGCTTCAATGCCTTCCAGAGGAAAGCAAGCTCTAGTACAGCAGCAGCAGATGCACTGTAAGAACACTTGCCCTCAATCAAGAAAAAGTTCAGGATCATCTTCTCCTTCAATCCCTTGTAGTGGGCCTTCCCCAGAGACATCTGTGCACCACCCCAGAAAGCCATCAGAAGGACTTGTATTAAATCCCGAAAGTGTCACACAACAGGGAGAGCCTCCGGTTAGGAGAACGTCAGTATCCAGTTCCAAGCAGCTTCCTGCTGTTACCCAGCCAGTCCTCTACAACTCTGCTTTCTCACCAGAGAGCTGCAGACACCCACCAGACCTGCAGGTGCCAGTTCAAGTGCCACCTTGCTGTCCAGGATGCAGCTGTCAGTGTCCTGCTTCCATCCACTATAATCCGGTAAACTCGTGGCAAGGAATTGCTAAAATGAACCCCAAACACGGAGCGGAGATCCAGCTGGAGATGGCTCAACAGAAGCCGTGTGCAGTGCTCCATCAAAATATCGTTTGCCCAAATATTTGCTGCAATCCAGGATATGCCACTAGCAGCCCCATAAGCGCAAGCTATCATGGGAAAGCAGGGAGCTGTTCTCTGGACAACAGCTTATCACCTGGAATGAGGATGCCGTCAAGTGCGGGCCCCTCGAGTCCGCAGTTGTGTGCAGCCCACTCGCCCTGCCTGCACACGCCTGCTTCTAAAGCAGGATCAGATAATGGAATGATGGGATTATCTCCGGATGCATACCGGGTTCTTACAGAGCAAGATAGACAACTCAAATTACTTCAAGCTCAGGTTTGTGGAAATGGCAGCTTTCTCCTCTGGCCTCTTAGTGATTATGCTTTGATAGTTCCCCTGCCAAAGGAATTAAATTAACTGTTGTCTGTCCGTGTTGGAGCAACGGAGCCTGTCATACCAGCTGCAGTCTGGGGATGGAGAGGGGTCCTGCTGAGCTCTGCTCATTGGTGTCCCTTCAATGAAAACTGTTTGGCTCACATCTAATTCAATTTTGTGTTTATTTTGTCATACTACTATAACATAAAAGTTTCTCTTACCACTCTTTTGCAATGCAAGGTGTATATTTATACATCTTGCCATATATACGTTTGTGTAAAAAAAAAAATCTACTGCATAGGCTTTGGAATTATTGTAAGCATACAGATGAAGCACGGAATGTTCTCATCTGTTACTTTGTCCACCTGCAAACCTGCACCTCCCTGAGCTTGTGCTTGAAAGATTTCAGTTGTCTGCAGCAGACTGGCAGGGTTCATTAGATCTTTGTTGCTGTGCTGGAAAAATGGCCTTTAGGGATCTCACTGAGTTCTATTACCTTACCAGGTTAGGTTTCTCCAAAATAGCAGCCCCTTAATTAAATTGTTGTCTTTGTATTTTGCAGAGTATGATTTGGTGCTGAAGAGCCAGAGTTTAAATTTTGCTGCTGGTGGTGAATGATACGAATAGGAAAGTTGTTCGCAGTACTTAAACTGGAAAATTACAGCTGAAATAAGTTTTTGGTATAGTTCCTGTGTGTGAAATCAAGCTCTCAGAGCATGGGCTGTGCCTGAGAGAGAGACACCTCTCCTCATTGCAGAAATGCAGCCTTTACTGTTATTTTTCCCTGGAACTGCAGACTAATGGGTGAATAGAATGGATGCAAATCCTAAAGCGAAGATTGCCTGGGCAACCTTAATTTTATAATTTAAGTGCTTAGTTTAGTAATTAATACGAAGTTGGTGTAGAGACAGTTGGCATATAAATGCTTGACTGGTAAGTCGGTAATAGGCTTTGTATGTGAATGAAAGGAACAAGGAATACTTCCAACAAGTGTGGTGCAAATAGGCTTTACTCAAGCTCTCTTGGTGCTGGCTTTGCCAGTGTGCTTAAACCTCTTCTTTGCTAGCTCTGCCAACATCAAAATTGGTGTTTTGATTAATGCTGTGCATACTGCTGAGGACTGGAAGGTTATCAGAACTTCTCTGGCAGTGCAGCCTGGACTCGAATCCAGATCTTGGAGGGACCCAATTTAGTAATTCACTTTTGCCTGTTATAGTTTATATTTTATTGTGCAGATCGTAACTCTCTGATAACCGTTACAGATCCAGCGCTTACTGGAGGCACAGGCTCGCCAGGCTTGTTCCTCTGAGCCGGCAGCAGCAATCCACGCTCTGCAGCCCGAGAGGCAAAGGGACCTCGTTTCTATGGAAACACAGACCTCACCACGCTCGCACACGAGGAGAAGTGTGAGCGTTGCTGTGAGCACAGGTAGTGCTTTATTCTCTTAAAATAGACGGGCACCGCTTTTTCTGGATGTTTCTGGGGTTTATTTGGGCGTGGAGAGAATGTTGTGCAGAACTGCTGGAGCTATGCAAATGTGCGCCTAAGATCCACAAGCCACCTAAGTTCTCTTGGTGTTATTTGCAAGTTTAGGCTGGAGTTACTTTTGTCTTTGGGCTGTAATGGCAGTGATTGCCATCACTGAAAGAATTCTTTTTCCAATAGCTTTAGAAAGGTCTTCTATTTAAAATTGCGTCTTATTGAAAGAAAAATCCACATCTTTTTTGAATTAATACACTGTTTTGAAAAGTAATAGCTTCAGTGCCATATAGTGTTCTAATAAATTCATTATTGATGTTGTTTGTAAATCATGCATGAAGAGGAGACTGTATTTGCTTTAATTTAGGCAAGTTATGTAGCTGTATCTGTAAAGTTACATATTAATATATTAGTTCCTGTTAAATCCGTGGAAATACTGTGGTTAGTCTGGAGGAAACTTTCAAACAGGCTCAAGGTCAATGCATTAAAATGACTTAATATGACCATTTCTTTTCATCAAGTATACTTTGGAAGAAACTAGGACTTGAATGATGTTTTGGCAACTCTTAGCTGATTTAATCCCTAAATCACTTTTTTAAAATGGTGAAAAAAAAGTGAATTGGAGAAAATTATTCCTCTAGCTTTACAAAGTCAAAGGGTCTCAGAAGAAAGTAATGACTTTCTTAAATGGGTAAATCTTTAATTTTTGTCCTAGGTGCTAGTTTATTTTGGAATACAGCTTCAGAAAAACAAGATGACTCCATTCCACAAGGGAAAAAAGAGGATGAAGAGATTTCCAAGGAAGACATAAGCATCTCAATTAGTGCTGAACCAGATACAAGTAATACAAGTATTGCTTCTTCCTTAAGAGTGGTTGACATTCCCAGCTTCGTAGAGAGTACTCATCTTGTGGAAGAAGGAACTAATCAGAACATTCCCCAGTAAGTAACCAAAAATATCTTGTGTTCACATAATAGGCTGAACTGCCTTTCATAAGTTACTACTTTCATAACATTTTTATCCTTGGGAATTATAAATAGTCACCTGACTTCAGTTGTTGTGTTCTTTCCTTCTTTCTTTTTTAATTGTGCATCGAATTGTGCAGCTCACCAAAACACGGTTGCCTTTAGAGTCTGCAGTTATCAGTCATGCAGGTTTAGCTTGCCTACCTATCAGCAGGAGCTGATGGCAAAAGCCTTTAACTTGGAAAAGCATGCACAGTGCTGGCAGCATTCCTTTTCTTACCTTAAATCCTGACTGGAAAAGGGGATGCTGCTATAGGCAGTTGTTTTCTTACAGTGGCTTTTCCCTGTCAGCATTCAAAACTCTTCCAGTTCTGAGGGTCTTGGGATGAAGAGTTTATGATTACGTGACTGGTTTTTTCTAGATTTTATGCCTAATTACTTTGTGTGTAGTGAATGCAGCTACTGACTTCACTGCTGTTAGTTTAATAATTTTTAAGCTCAGATTCTTAACAGTCCAATGATAAATCTCAAACTGATTTCAGAAGTGATTTTTTACAACTTTTTAGTTTTCTATGTGGATGCTATTTCTACATAGGGAATAGCTCAGCAGTTTAACACTGTTAGTGATATAATATTCTCTAAGTATAAAAAGCCAAGGGAGGGGGAATACCCTTCCAGTTAAATTAGGTTTCTAAAATAATCATGTTGAGAAAGATGTTGGTAATTAAACTATAACTTAAACATTCATAATCCTTGATTAAAGTACTCTCTGCAAACATATACTTCTACCACAAATATGATGGATTCAAATCAGCCTTCTGAACGTTGTATTTTAGGATGATGCCATTCAAGGTTCTCTTCAACTTGGATTCATAAACCTGAAAAATAGCTGTATAAGTGTCTCGTAGTAAGAATGTAGAGCATCACCCAGATTTCTTTGAGGAGGAGGGGAACATTTTTGGAAGTGATGAATAATTGCTAGTGTAACAGTAGCTGATAACCTACATTGACTATCTGGTATATCACGTGGTTTAAATCTTATCGCTTTCAACACAGGCAATTGATCAGTTGAGTTCTGAAATTCCCTTATCTTACGCTTGTCTCCTCAGGAGGAACAGGAAGGGGGAGGAAGGGTTGCTTAAGGATTTCCTCAGGATGATGGTAGTATTGATATGTCTGGTCTCCAAAGGTTTATGCAATGCACACACCAGCTGGCTGAGGAGGATGCAGAGCATCATGTTGTAACTCCTTCTAGAGTATTTACCCTTTTTACCCCTCATGGCTCCTCTTTCACATCTGGTTTTGGGAAATATTTCAACTAGGTGTTTGTTCTTAGTTCGTGATACTGAGTCTGCACCTGTAACTGTCTGGGGAGTTTTTAATCTACCACAGGATGAGTTACTCACCTTGGTAAAACCAGCTTTTTGAATAAGTCACGTTTCAGAGCATATGGAAGATATTTGTTCTTGAATGCTTTCAAGGGTGCATACAAATGCTGAAACATAAGAAGAACTCAAATGGTTAATAACCTTCCTTTCATCTGCCTTAAGGTTGTCATAGAGTGTCGATGAGTTTTGACTAGTCCAGAGAAGCCATTGTCACTTTGAAATCATCTTTTGAAAAGCTCTCTAGTTAGTGTTACACTGCAGTGAGTATTTCCTCAGTCCTCAGATGACTTTTGAAAGAAGAAAGTGACTGCAGAAAAGAGCAAAACCTCCAACAGCCAACAAATCAAAAGGATTTGTTTCCAGTACTCGATTTTTCTCCTCCTCTGTTCATGAAATGATGAGCTAGATGCAGTGATAATGATGCTTTTTCTGTTTGAAAGGAGTATCTAGAGCTCTGTTGGTGTTCTCTTCCAGAAATGGAAACGTCTCCCAAGCACTTGTTCGCTGTTCATCCTTGGAAGAAAGTGTCAGCGTGTCTTTACAGAAGGAACCATCGGAGGGAGCCAGCAACCAGGTGGTGGTAACAAGCGAGCAGAACTCGGAGCCACCCGCCTTGCTGCTGCCTCGGCATCCCTCAGGGGATCAGAGGCTTTACCAGGACTTGCTGGTAATTCACGAGCGTTTTATATTCTGCACTGAGTGCAACAGTCGAAACAGCCACTGCTGAAGTTATGATGTGGTATTGGCATCAGTGAAAAGTGCGTGTGGTTTTCAAGTTCACACGTTGTGCTCTACTGAAAGTTCCAAGTCTGTGGTTCTTCATTTTTTTTTTCTAAAGGTTTAGGTGGTTATTTTGTACTTCACTCTTTCATGCATACAAGGAGTACTGTCTACTATCTAATAAATAGTAATTCCTTACTTCAAAGATGTCAGCTGGTAACTTCCCAAATTAGTGGCCTTTAAAATAACACAGCATTTTACCTTCAAGTCTCTTAAAGGGCAGATACTTTAATCTTGAATAATATCAGTATGTGATGTGCTTAAATTCAGAACAGACTCTTACAGACAGCTTGAAATGTAAGATGTTCCAGTGTTTGACTACACTGCTGTGAGTTTAAGTGATTGCATCTGAACTGAATCTGAATTTGCCTTCTTTGTCAGAATAAGCTATTAACCCATCAAGTTATATTTGAAGTTGCATAAGAATAAACCAGGATTTAGTTTTTTTAAAGTCCTGCATGTCATATTTTTGTCATGTGCTCTCTTCCCTGCTCCCTTTCTCTGTAGGGCCAAGTAAACCACCTCTTAAAGTCCTCGGAAGAGCAAGATCACTTGCCTGTAAAATCTGTATTTGTTAATGATGATGGTCCTAAGTATCAGAATATTGGTGGTACAACAGAAGTGGCTTCAGAGACTGACACGGGAGTGGTGGATAAAGAGAAGAGTGTCATTAGTGCTACACTCAAACAGCTGAAGAGTCTTGGAGTGACACTGGACTCGCCTGGCAATATGAAGAAAAATACACACAAAGTGGAGAATGCCAGGTAAAATACTGGTGGTTTTTGAATAGTAATTTGTAGATCCAACTGAAAATGAAGATGGGCTCAATGATCAAAGAGAAGAGACTGTGTCCATTGCCACTGGGGATTTGGTTGCAATTTGATCTACATTTCCTGCAAAGACGAAACACTGGCTCATGCTATGGGCCTTTCAGATAGGTTTAAGAGCCCTGCTAGTGAGTCAGGTTATTTAAATATAACACAAGCAGTTCTGGATGCTAGAGCATCTGGTGATCCTTGAAGTATTGTGCATGCTGCAGCATGCAATTCCCTAGAATAATGAGGCTGCTTGAGTAATTTCAGCCCTTTGGGCTATGTCAAAGTATTCCAGAGATACACTGGACTTGGGAGACTGAGTGTTAAAGAGTTGTGTATTTTACATGGCTACTTCACCAGTATACACGAAATTGTTACCATGGCTTTGGTATCTAATCAAAACGGGTTATGTCCTAGTTGGTTGTTACTGTGAGTGCTTTGCCTTGAATGGAGAGACTGCAGAGGCTGGGGGGGGAAACAGCCTTGTTGAAACAGAGGAAGGAGCGGAAGTAACTTCTGAAGGAGGGGTTTTAGCACAGGAATTTAATTCTGTAGCTGCTTGGGCATAGGCTGATTGCCTGGTACAGCTTCACTTTCATACTTATTGTCTTCTTGATCCTAGTATGTAGCTGTTATGTAAACAAAAAATCTAACCACCTCCTAATTAATCTTCAGCCACATATCAAAAGCTGTTTCCAGTCATACAGTTTCTAACTCTT
>VZRE01013192.1:0-15272 GCA_013396775.1 Cephalopterus ornatus
TCCACACGCCCATAGCCTAACAATGCTTGGCTTATACATTTTGCTTGCAAAGCTTCTTGTAATAAGCTTCATCCTGTCCTGTATCCTCTTTTTGTTATTTATCTATCTTCTAGTTCCTCGTTTTCTTTGTGCAAGGACACTGTGTCTCTGCTATCGGGCACGTAGCTTGGGTTGTGCAAACAGGCTTCCCACAGGACTTGATGTCCTGTGCTTGCAAACATTTCCTCAACAAGTTGGTGCAAGTGCACAACCTTGTTTCNTGGTGCAAGTGCACAACCTTGTTTCACACCATTGGTTATTAGAAAGGGCTCAGAAAGTGCATCACCATATCTGACTCGGCCACGCTGATCCTCATGAAGGAAAATGATCATTTTGAGGAATTTAGGGGGACATCCTAGTCGTTCCAAAATCTGCCACATACCTTTTCTGCTCACAGTGTCAAAAGCTTTGGTGAAATCAACAAAAGTTATGTAGAGTCCTTTGTTCTGTTCCCTACACTTCTCTTGCAGTTGCCTGAGAACAAATTCCATGCCTGTGGTGCTCCTATTGGCTCTAAAACCACATTGGCTTTCGGGTAGAAGTTCTTCTGCGATAGCTGGTATTAATCTATTCAAAAGTATTCTTACAAGAATTTTACCAGCAATGGAGAGCAAGGTAATACCTCGATAATTTGAACAGTCTGATTTATCTCCTTTCTTCTTATACAAGGTGATGATGACTGCATCACGGAGATCATAATAGTGAATTAATTTGCTTAACTTTTAAGTATCTGTGTGGAAAAAATGAATTGGGATCATATACTAACATAAAGCAAACTAGGAAATAAACAGAAGGAGATGGAAGAGTAAATTTGCCATCAAAACTGCTACTTGTACTGTCCAACAATAAGGGCATGACTAGATTACCAATTTTAAAGGGCAGTACTTTTTGATGAAAGACAGAAAGCGAAAAAGAGAGTTTCATTAAAAATCAAAGATGCATAAATATTTGTGGTTCAAAATATGTAAGGAGACTTGGAAAACTGCTTGCTACACTGCTGTGATCTGTGATAGAAATGAAATCAAGATTTGGTCATTGTGAGAAACCGAATAACTTAAAACAGAGAATTTGGGGGATAAGGAAGATTTTAATTTCCAGTTTTCAATGAGAATGGGAATACAGGAGGAGCCAGACCTTCCTTATATTTTTTTGATAACATTTCTAATGTAAAAAGCGATGAAAAACCATAAAAGTGCTTCAAGACTAAAGTCTCTCTACTAAGAAAGAGAATGTGGAATGCAGTGAGTGAGAATGAGCATGAAATAGTACAAACACAACCTTCAATAAGGGGAGAGAATCATAACAAAATAAAAACCAATGTGCTTCAAGGAAGAACAGTGCGTTAAATCAGAAAATCATTAGAAAATTACCTGTGGGAAATAAATGTAATAACTTCTAAAGTTCATTGCAGTACACAAGGACAAGCTCAGTTCCCCTGGATGCAGCATGACTACTTCAATTTGTCCCCCAATTCACCTGACCAGGAAAAGCCAGTCAGTCAGTCAGTGTTCAGGGATCTAGGTCTACTTCTCAAAAACAACCAATCAAATCATCTAATGCAGTAAATAAAAATATTAAAGAGGAATACTAAAAGAAATGTGCCGACATGGAAGGTCTGAGGACAACTAGTACTGCTTTGGAGTTGGAGAGGGCTGAGGTTACTTCTTGTCATGCCTTTAAGATACACTTGCCATACTTTTAAAACCAGACTCTTGAAGAGAAAGGAAAAAAAAGAAACAATCATGAAGTAAATGTTCTGCTTAAAAAAAATAAAATAAAATCAGCAAATCTTCATGTTGTCCTCCTCAAGTTAGAGAGAATATTCTGGTAGATATTTGACTTCTATATAAAAATTCTAAACTAAAATTTTATTAACATATGCAATATCCATTTCTTACAGTTCTTTTACATTACAGACAGATTCATGTTCAGCTCCTTAATGATCCTGTATTTGCATTTATCTTTTAATGCTTTATCGTCTGTAGAGCTTTGCTGAGAATTTATCTAAATCCGTTGGAGGCAAAACCTCTGCTATCCCTAATGCTTGGAGGTAATTAGGCAAACATGTGGCCTCATGGCTGCTAAGGAGATTACACATGAGAACTACTTAAAAGCATGATAAAGTCATCTGTCACTACACAAAAATCCATATGTTGTTGCATAGATATTCAACAGTGAAAGGATCTAACCACGGTTTTAAAATGATGCAAATGGCAGAAATACTGACTGATGATGCCTACAAAAAGTAGTCTTTCCAATTTTAGAAAGAGTCTGCCAAGCTAACTCACATTGTTTACAGAACTGGGCTTCTCCGGAGGTGGTTGACTAGTAAGCATCGATAAGTTGCTGTCACCACTTTCAAATAAGAAGTGATGATACAGTATACTTTTTCTTAGTTCAGTGGTCCATCAAAACAAGAGCACATGTATAGGCAATTAGTTCTTTCAATCTCTTTTCTTTTTTATAAACTCTTTCTGTGGTCTGCTTATGAAGTTAGCAATAAGCAAGTGAGCCAGTAGATGCTTAGCTAGTCTAAAAAAAAAATAAAAATACGGGTAAGAGTCACACAAAGCTTAGCAGCTTTGAGATAAGCAGACCCAGCTGAAAAAAACTGAGAATGAGCTCTACAGAAGATATAAGAAGGTGATGTTTTATGGTTCCATACTGAAAGCTTCATCAGTAAAACCTACATTCCAATTCCATGACTTGTTTCCATGACAAAGCTTATAATGAGAATGGCAAATGGTAAACATGAATCAATTTTCATGGTTAGGAAGAAACAAACTTTATTTATTCCCTTAGCTTTCATGCTGGTTTCTTGGATGGCACACAGTCCCTCAGGAAATTCAACTAAAGTCCATGGCCCAGCTTGTGTGAAGCTGAGTTCAACCATTTGCAGGATCCAGGGACAAAAATCATGTACAAAATTATTGCATTTAAAAAACAAACAAACAAACAAAGAAACAAACAAAAACCCAAAAAAACAAAACAAACAAAAAAAAAAACAAAAACAAAAAAACCAAACAAGTATATGTATGAGAATAAGTTTCATAAGTGAGGAGTACACATGGGGTTTTTGAATAGGGATTCTTTTTTGGAGGGAGGGTCTTTTTTTCTAAGATTTTAGTAGTAGTTTCCTAATTCTAATAAGACTTTAAAAACTGACACGGGATTATGATTACTATGGACAATGTTTATTATTTCAAAACAATGTGATTATTTAAATATGATTCTTGGTAATAAATTTGTAAACCAAAGCAGTAATGAAGCACAAGTTACAGAATTAGTTTCAGGGTTTTTTCCTTTACCGGTGTGGGGATGATGGATAGCCTTATTTCTTTTGACTTTGTTGTTTACTGTGCCTCTTTGAATAAGTGCTGAAGACCATAATAAATTCACATCATATTTGCAGCACCTCTGTCTGAGGCTGAAGGTCGTTTGATGTGAGACTACCTACCATTTCCAGAAAGACAATCTCTATCTCTGCTGTCTGTATGCCAATTAAACTGAAATATATCAATTAGTCTATTTAGAATATGGATCCATGCTAATCTGGTGCAGAAAAAAACATCTCCTCTCTGATATATGGCTTTATGAAAGGAGTCAGCTCACGTTGCAGAAATATTTTTCATAGTTTACACTTCGCCTTTCTTTGGCATGTCACTGCATTAACCTTTTAGTCTTATCAGTGAACATTAAAACTGTTGCATCCATTAATATCAAATAAAACCATTTGTCCTTCAATGTCAAGGAAATAATGCAGAATCACCTTGAATTCATGTACTGACTACCTTAAAACTCAGCCAGAAGTCTGGGTTATTCATTATACATACAAAAATGTACTTGTTTATGAAATTCTGACATGATATCTGACACCACACTGGAAGATTTTACCTTGCTGTAATTTTAGGAAATAATCTTTTAGGTTGTGATGCCAAGGAAATACAACTCAGATCTAAGAATAAAAGAAAAAAATTCTTTGAAAACAATAAGTAATTATAAAATAAAATTTCATTGCAATATACAAAAGAATCCAAACAAACCCAGATGTGCTGAGGGAAACTATGTTCACCAACCACATCACTTAGCCTTCAAAAAGAAAATTAAGAAAAGACTTTTAGAGTTATAGCGTCTTCACTGCTCACACATTCTTCATTCTCAACATGAAAACTTTCTTACCAGACATGCGTTAACTTTTTTTTTAACTGAAAGTTCCAGAGGTGAAATGAAGTAGATTTTATAATTTTAGATACTGTATCAACCCATAGCAAGACATACAGGTGGGGTGTGATGTGAGATATGAGAGAGGATTTTAATTGCTTTAGACATAAGAGCTGCAATCAGGATCTTGGTGAGGTTAATTCTGTGTACAGTCTTGGCGTAAAGTTCTGAAATGTGGGGGTTGCAACTGGAAAGGTTTATGCATTATGTTTCTTTCTATGCTTATTTCAAAAAGTCACATAGACACCTGTACCTGATTTACAGTGCAGTGGAAAGTCAAATTTCTGCTTTTGGTTTGGTTCCCTTTATAATGAAACATGGTTTGTATATCTGGAGGATACACTAAAACCAAAGTCCTTCAAACAAAGTGCTGCTAGAAGATGTTTTGACTCATTTTCATTTGGTATCAAAGAGCTGGAATTGAAAATAAATAAACAAACAAAAAAGTAAAATTTAGTCAGCTCTTCAGTTAACTCACATATTGGTTTTGAAAACATCACAGAATCGTAGAATAGTTTGAGTTGGAACGCACCTTTTAAAGGCCTTCTAGGCCAACTCCTCTGCAGTGAGCAGGAACTCCATCGGGGTCTGCAGGGTTCCTGTCCGATCCGACCTTGAGTGTTCCCAGGAATGGGGCATCTACCACCTCTCTGGGCAACTGGTTCCAAGTGTTTCGCTACCCTCATTGTAAACAATTTTATCCTTATATCTAATCTAAATCAACCCTCCTTCAGTTTAAACTGAACCCCTTTGTCCTACCACAACAGGCCCTGTTAAAAAGTTTGTCCCCATCTTTCTTATAGACCTTCTTGAGGTACTGGAAGCCCACAATAAGAGCTCCCTGGAGCCTTCTCTTTTCCAGGCTGAACAATCCCAATTCTCTCAGCCTTTCCTCATAGCAGGGGTGCTCCATTCCCCTAATTACCTTCATGACCCTCCTTTGGACTCGCCCCAACAGGTCCATGTCCTACATGTTCTGGGAACCCCAGAGCAGGATGCAGCACTCCAGGAAAATAGGAAGTGCCTAAGCACAATAATAAAGAAATTAATTCTGCTTATTAAGCCCACCCATGACTTTCCATTTATTTTCACTTTTCATTAAGCTATTGCAAGGCTTAGAAAGGGAGTTTGAAAGACTTGTTATGACACAGGTGCTAAACAAGGATCTTTCATTTAAAAACACAGCAAAGAACTCTATAAACCTCTATGATTTTCTGTATTTCCCTCATTCTGATATAATTTTCTAATAAATTGTAAAAAAAATTTCTCATTAAAAAATCCTAAAAAAATATTGATACATGTACTTACAATTACAATATTAATATTTTTTATGCAAAGTTGAAATTATGCATGAGATCTTTGAGTCCATTTGTTTCTACCAGATCATTCTTGACATATACTGCTTTAATGATGTTTCACGTTACAGGCAGCTCCACAGATCAGCTAACCTTGCCATGAGGAGTATTTTCTCTTGGGTTTCTTTTTCACATTATTCTGGAACATTTTCTTTGCCTCTTTATTTTCACTTTGCTCAAAGGGATTTTTGTTCCTGCTGAACAAATTTCCCACAGAAGTATCTTTCTTCTGGGAAACAAAAAGGGATAAGGAGATAGGGTTTGGCTGTGGTGTTGTTTTTTTGGTTTTGTTTTATTTTTAATCCTTTTCAGTTTCCTCGTATTTGGAAAATGATAACAAGGGGGGAAACAAAAAAAAAAGAACAAAAAAAGTTTTGTTTATTCTTCTAACAATAACAACTTGTTCTCTCCACTGTAGCTCTAGTAAATAAATAAAGCTACCAAAAAAAGTTAATAAACCCCAGGCATCCTCAGTCAATTGAATTTTTGGCTCAATTGTTGCAGCTGCTGCAGCCTTCCCAAGCTTCTCAACCAGAGAAAAGAGACTGTAAAAATTTCCTAATTTGAATCACTTAGATGAGTGTTGCTGTCCACGCCCATTTGTAGTTTTCTGGGGGAACAACCAGCGTACCCAGGAAGAGCAGAAACACAGAATAATTTGGCAATTAATACATTTTACATGTATTTTTTTAATCACACTGAAATTATTATCCTAAATCACATAAATAAAACTGATGATTGTCTAAAGGATTGATTCTGAACTGGAGACCTGAAATGCATGTTTCCACACCCTGCATGACTGCTTATGGTCTCCGTGATGGTAGAGTGGTTCCATCAAGGAGTTGTTACTGAACACAGGATTGTTTCCTGTGAGGTCACTTGCAGAATGTGCTTAACTGAAGTCTGGGCAATTTAATCTAGTAGGCTTTGTAGTTAAAAAAAAAAAAAAAAGGGAATTTCTTCCTTTTTAAGGAAAATATGAACTGAAACAGATTGCCTTATTTGAAGGTAAGAAGCTAAGTAAATTACTTATAAATCAACCAGAAAGTATTTCTGTTCCTTATGGTTATTTGTGCTTGTTGTTTATTTCAGACCAAAACTAGAGGTGGCTCCAGGCTGCCTCAAAACTTTAGCCATTTAATTTCAAGTATAAGTTATTTCTCATGCCATTGCTATATGAATTTGAGTGGAAGCCTATTCTCACGTTTTAAAAAACTCTGGTGAATTCTGCAAAAGTTAATAAGAAAAGTGAAAGATTAATAAAAACGGAGAAAGATGTTTGGGTCTCATAGGGCTGGGAACTATGAGTAAGAATGCTTGGCACACAAAATTATGTCTATTTGAGAACTCTCACATACGGGTAATTTACTTCTAACCTTCTTTATAAGTTTCTTTATTGGAAGTTCATATAAAATATATAATTTGTGTAATTCTTTTTCTGAGGATAACTATAGGTAATTCTTGCACTGAGCTGCAGCAATCATCTAAGCTTAAAAAACACTTAGCTATTCCTACTTGTATTCTTTTCTAAGGTTCCTGTTTAAAAAAAAAAGCCTTTAAAACAGTTGTTAGTTCGAAGACATCTCTTTTCATAGGCAAGTTCTTGTCAAAATAAGCAAAAAGTATACGGAGATATTTTTGCAGAGAGAATAATTTTAACTGTTACCCAAACTCAGGGAGTTTTCTACAGTGAAACAGTTCCTAGACAAATATTCAATGAATACCTCTGCATTTGTGAAAGATAGTTAAGCGTTTTCAGGAATGGCTGGCTACAGCAGAGCTTGAATGCATCACAGAAGGGCGGTGCAAGGGCAGGATCAGACCAAAACTGCATGAGTTGCCATCACTGTTTTAACACAATGACTCTCCCAGTCAGTTGGCAACTTCACCCTGAGTCAAGGGGTTTTATCCAGTCATCCATTATATGACAATTTTCCAACTCTTGCTCTAGCAGATGACTGGAATTTCCCACAGTCTCAGCTTCTTCAGTTCATTTTGTCACTCTGCTGTAATGTCATACACTGCTACCATTTCTAGAAATTATCACAAGTGCTACAGGAATGGGATCTTTCCTTCTCTATGGCTTTCTTTCACTGGGATTTTTTTTTCACTTGTAAGCAACAACAATAAAATAGAAATTTCACCTATAACATTAATTTCAATTATAATGCAATTAGTGGAAAAATTAAGTATATGAGAAATGGCCTAATAAAAATAAACTGCAATAGAAAAATAATTCCATTACTTAAATATATGTACAGTAGTAATTAGTTATCAACTTATATTCTTTGAAAGATATACATACAAATCTAAAATTTTGGGAAATAAGCATTTGCTGACTGTTTTAAATTTAAGATCATTTTTGTTTCATTTATAGTTGAGCAAAAAGGACACATACATAGATTCATTCACTGTATGCTGGGCAAATTTATATAGGAGATTATATTAATAGTTCTGATACTTAGAAATACAGGACACTATTTTGGTACCTTACAACAGGTACTTCATAGATAGTTTCCAGAGAATATTTTGCTTGATGGTAATCAGAAGCTGACAATTGACTCACTGCATAGCTTTATATTCCAATGTCAGTGTTCTTCAGCTGCAATTGTGAGCAGCACATTGAAGATTGGTCTCGTGAAGGGTTTCAGTTTAATTTATGCAAAACAGCTTTCTCAAGCGTCATGGTGAGGTCAGCACTGAACATATGCAGAGACTCCTGAAATTCATCTTAAAGGTAATATATGACCAGGAAGCTTCTGCTACATGAATCTTGTTACTGCAGCTTGAGTCAAGCAGAAATCCACTAAGGAGTTTCTGCAGCACCCTCACAGAGAATATTTTTGGCATATATTTATAAGACTCAGCAATAGATATTTTATTTAGGATTTTAACAGAGCATAACTAAGTTTCATTTTTGGACACTAACTAATGATTCTGAATTCTTGAATATATTGTATCCTATATATAATGCTTCAGTTTGCTTTGACCTCAACTGTCTTGCCACAGGGGGCAGTTTATAAATATTCTATGGCACTCTGTAACAAAATAGATGTGAAAGCATCTGCATAATTTCTGAGACACTAGACTACCTAGGATAATTTGAGACATTTATTTTAAAAAAGCTTTTCCATTTATAGGTGGTTTATAATTCATTTTTCTTCTTATGACAGAGAATTTCTTTTCTTTGCTGAAAACCCAATATGTTCTCTAATAAAGGTTTGGTTTAACACTGAAAAATAACCCTACGGCAAATATAGGTCCCTAAGGTCAACTCTCTTCAATAGATGTAGGTCATTGTTTCTCGTGAAAGAGAATTATTTCTAGAATTCTATTTGATTTTAGAAGTTAAAAAGAAGTTCTGTGGTGATTTTGCAATCTTTCTCCTTCACGTGAACCAACTTTACATGTATAAAAGATGTAAACTGCTTAAAGAAAAAAAACCCAGCGCTTCAATCTCACGGAAATTGTATTATCTGCAAAAACTCCAGGCAAAACTTTTGGCTGTATTTTCAAAGGACATTGACTTGCTTTCATTGCTTCTGAATGTAATTGAGGCCCTTCCTCCATTCAGGTACAGTGAATCCAGTTTTGCACCAAAATTTTTAAGCACCTTCAGACAATATATTGGCAGTTCCCAGGATCAGCTGCAGTTTGTTTGCTTCTGCTTAGCTGGGACACAAACTGTTTTAATTAACAATCCTTAAATATATGGGACAGACAGAGGGGAAGAAAGTAAGAGTAAGAGAGGCATTTATAGACCTCTCACGCTTGTTGGAGTTATTGAAAGTGTTATTAAAGCCTAATGAACACCATTGGCTCCTATGAAATGCTTCCCTTTTGTCTGTAAAACCCTGAAATTTTTTTTACAAGAATGAGAGGTTTTTCCTTCATACACAGATTCTTGTAAGGATATTCTTATATTTTAAAAGAGTTTAACAATTACAACAAAAAGACAGAGGTTCTGGCTCAAAGGGACGTTCGTTGTATGTTGAGATCCAATAAGTTTGATGCAGGGTTGTTACATTTATTTTTTTTGTGCGTTTCCTTTTCTCATAATAAACCCACTGAAAACTGTATCAGTGGTGTTTAATATTTCTTTTATTTCCAAGATAAAGACTAGAACAGGCACTACCATAATTAGACACCAGGCTTGTTTTTTATAAGCAACAACAAGAACAAAACAAACCAACCAACCAAACAAAACCCACGAAACCCAAACCAAAACCAAAACAAGTTATATAGTAGTTGTTCAATTATTTAACATTAGAAAGTGAACTGTTGGTCTGCAACTTGCATAGCACATTCTGGCAAACAACATGAGCAAGTATTTTCACATTCCCATACGCACCAAAGCAAAGTCCTTAACTTAATGTTCCTTGAATTCAATTCCCATCAATGGCCTTGGCAAAAAGCAAGGAAAATCGAAGTGTTAAGCTGCCTAACTCCAAGCTTTCTGTTATTCTAGGAAACTAAACATTTCAAAAAGCAGTAAAAAAAATGGAAATACTCTCTTGTTTTTCCCCTTACCTTTATCATCTTACTTTTCCAGGTGGAGTTTCATAATATCTGAAGGACTAGGTTAGGTTAATATTGATTTACTAAGCAAGGTATCGAGAGCTTTCAGAGACAGGAAAGCATCAGCATTTTACTTCTAACTTAATAAACTGGAGACAAAATTAGAATGGGGTGAGAAATTGAACATTTAGTTTATTAAGCATAATGAATAAGAAAGATTGGTAAGACTAAGTGCCAAAAGCAATTACATGCAACATTGGATGGACAGTATAAAAACTGTCTTTTTTTTTAGTTGAAAATTTTCATTGATTGCTTCTGACCTCTTCTAAGATTAAAGTTTCCTCCGAACATACTTTTCTGTGCCAGCAAAAGGGATTGTCATCAGAGTTCAGTGTGAAAATGAGGACCAACACCTTGTAGGTAGCTTAGGGAACCTGAGTTGCTTTAACACAGGTCACTCCTAGATTGTAGCAACCCATCCTCCACTGCAAGGATGCAATCAAATTCCTGCTTCCAGACTTTCAGAGCTCTAATCCCAACAGTGCAGGGTCTTGCTCTAGCATAGGAAGAACTATTTTTATGTCAAATATGCAAAAGTACCTGTGATAAGAAAAAAAAAATATAACTTGTGCAAACAGTACCTTTTTCTTCTAGGTTCCAAAGAACTATTAATCATCCATTATTAACAAAATCTTAAATTTAAAAATAATAATGATGAAATCCTAAGATACGGGCTCAGCAGATGCTAGGTGTCTCAACATTCATAACATGGCAATAAACGTAGTATTAATTAATATGTGTTTTGTATTTTTTATTGCCAATATAATAGTCTATTAATTTAGGGACACGTGTAAAAAAATAAAGCTAGCCAAGCAAAGAAATATTAGGTGGCTTCTGAATGAACTTATACTACAAAATTTGCTCTACAATATGAACTCTTTATATAGAACAATCTTTTCAAAGATAGACACAAGATCATTTTATATCATCTTTGGTATCCAAGTTCCAGAAATGTATAAAAGATTAAAGAAAACTTTCTATGGGGAAAACAAATTGATCAAATTTGGAGCCTGATCCTTCTGGAAAATGACACAAATGACAAAAATAATTATGTTTTACACAAACATTAATTCTCATTAATTAAATAATCAGTTATTTGAAGTAATAAAAAATTATTTTCTTCCCTATTTAATTTTCCTCTTCTTTCAAAAATTCTCCAGCAATTTTTTATTTAGTTCACCTTAATTTAGTTTTTGAATACACTTTCCATTGTGGCAAATGGATTCTGTTTCAAAGACAACCCTTTGCTTTGCATAGACCTTGCGTTAAAAAGACTCTTCAGTCTCCCAACCTTACATCATATCTTAGGACTTCAATAAATATAAAAAGGTATTTACTTGCTGCAATATTTAGTTAAGGGTTTGTTTTTTCAGATGATCAAGCTCCTGTAAATTTGAAGATAAGCCCTTTCTAAAATTTGGGGTGCTTAATTACTCAAGTGAAAAATGCTGTTCTAGGTGGTTTTTTCTACTCTACACAGATTTTTAAGGCTTTAAAATTGCTTTCCTTATTATATGTGACAAATGATCTAAAATATTTTCAAGACAATATTATAGTAATATCAGAAAATAAGAAATTACCCCAAACAAAATCCATTCACATAAATGTGTTTTTATGACCTTGATTTTTAATTCTACAAAGACAAGTGTAAACAGTTAGTATTATTTCTGCTCTTGCTCCTGTGTGAAAAAATAAGCATAAATCAAATCCCATTGTAATAGTTTATAGACCAGTCCCCATTTTGTTCTTCTGGCATCCTTTATTACTTTTTTGTAAAGGTACTATAAGTATTTACTTAATGTAACCTATTACACATTTTAACATCCTGCATGTGCCCCCTTTGGGTTACAAGAATGTTAATGAGTTCTTTCATATTGAATTTCTGGCATGCTGGTGTGAGCAGATGTGACTGATGTGATGAAGTTTGGAGGTTAAAGGAATACTCTTTCCAACAGAAAAAGGTTCCTATGGATTTGAAGGCTGCCAACTAACTGAAGTGGCATTTGTTGCCTAGTTAGCTGTCACATACCTTGTGAGCAGGAATAATGCCATCCGGGCAGATGGTTATAATGCAAATTGATGGCCAAGGATTTTGTATTTACAACTACTGGGGATGTCCAAAATTTCACTCTTTTCAGCCACGAGGATCCATCCGTCCGGTGCTTTGATGCATAAGATTAAGAGGATGAGGTTTCCCTTATGCTTCATCTCACAGCTGCTCTGGATTAATCTCTTTGCCACTGTGTCCTTTTTCACAACCAATGTTATCCACAGGCATTCCAGTTAAACACACCAAGCAGCAATAAAGCATGTCTACTGTATTCATCAAAAAACCCTCTGCTTCCCAGGAGCAATTATTTGAATTACAGAAAGAAGACAGATTATAAAGGCAAACAAAATACTGGTTTCCACAAAATATTAATACATTAAGCAAAACCACAACCTACTCACAGAGAACATTCTAATTTAATAAAATTTCAACACATTGCAATGTCACAAGCAAGAACTACAGAAGAAAGTGACGATAATATAATCAGCCATGCATTAAAAAAGAGTGCATTGTAAAGATCAGCTTCTCTGGTTTTTCTGACAAGTCCTGGTGCTGCACATGTATATGTGTTGTACTAATATTCATATTTATCTCATAAGTGAGACCATGTTATTCAAAAGGATTTAAAAATTAAAGGAAAGTTAGTGAAGACATGGAAATGTGAAAGGCAGTTCCAGGAACACGTAGAATGGCTTTTGAGCTTCACAGACCAATATAATTTTTTGTAGTACCTGAGAAATTAATTTCTTTGGCAGCTATTCACAGAAAGAAGTATGATTAATGTTATTGACGTCTGAAGAGAAGGTAGGTATAAGAGGAAAACAAAATGTGACCAAGAAAACTATCATACCATGTGTTACGTTTACATTTAAGAGCTTGCAAGAATATTAAAGAAGAGTCATTAAAAAAATAGGAAAAACAGTGCTACATTGCTACAACTTAAAAAAAAAATCCAACCCACATTTAAAAGTATGGACAAAAGAATAGTGTCATTAACATAACTGATGGTAGACTTCATAAGACCATTAATATTACTGGAGTAAGCATCTAAAGCATCAACTACAGTGTGTTAGCAGGGGAAAAAGAAGCAGCAAGTTTTAGAATGCAACAGGCTTTGCTTACTGTCTGCAGTGAGGAAAGGAAAAGATGAGACAATATCTTGATTGTTTTGTATTTCAAAGACAAGAAGGATTAAACATCACAGCAAAGAACAAAGGTAGTCAATAAGGTTTCAGGAAGAAAATTAGATCTACTTTCACCCTGTTGGCTTTCTGGGACTAAGAGATACTGAAGACCAATAAAATATGAGATTGGACATGGGGAATATGAAAGATTGATAAATTTAAGATAAATTTGGTTAGAAATGGAGTTTAAATCCATATAAGCAATTGGGCTCATATGGGGAGGACTTGCAGAATGAAAGGAGACAGTAAGTAATTGATATAAAGATAAAAAAGAGAACTGAAGAAAGACAGAGTAATAAAATTCCAGAGAGCACAGCATATGGTGGTGGGAAAAGTAGTGATTTTATAGAAAATAAAGAAAATTAGAATTGATTATATTCTTAGAAGCCTGCATGGAAAGAGGATATTTGAGACATTTGCAAGATTTGATGACAAACAAAGAGATAAGTTTGACTTGATCATTAAACAGTGACTACTTTACAATTAGCCAGTAATATCAGTAATCTCATATGACACTTTTCCTCTACTTTTTTGGCTGGATTAATAGAAGCTGCAAAAATGCAACAATATAATTTGAAACTATATAGTATGTGGCTAAATGAAGTTTTAATTACTCTAAGAAACAGGAAACAATATTACCCAAAAGTAATTGTCAACACACCAATGAATTAAGGGAAAAAAAGAAAGTAAGCAATTGAAATAAGAGGGACATTTTTAATGAGTGAGGGATGGGTGGGCTTCCCTCAACCTGCCTATGGTAAAGTTAAATTTATACTAAGGTACATCTTTAAAATTCACGTGATGGAACAAAGCAAGAATTGCCAACCTATGTCTGTGAACTAGATGAGATGGCCAAAATCTGCCTTAGGTCGAGAAGTATTTGATGTAAAATTAAGTGAGAACGATTTCTCCATAAATACTTACAGATCTGGTTTTCTCCACCAGAAAGCAAATAAACAAAAAAACGTGTTTGAAAACTTAAACATTTAAAATTTCAAATTAGTCCAAGGGACACCTAATCTCTTCTACATTGTTGATCTAGATTTTGCCACAAGAACATCTGAACAAACCAATTTTTGTTTTCCCTTTTTTCTCCCATATAAATTTGAGCAACCCATTTTATGAATCTCTGTGGGACAAATCAGTTAGATTCGATTTGCTCAATTTGCAAACGTGGCTATATTTAAGCAAAATAGATTTCCCTGACGATTTAGGTGAGGAACCTAAATAAGAACTTTCAATTAAATATTTGAAGAGTAAAATTCCATTATGGTGAAGAGTCATCATGCTCAGTTGCATACTGTGAGCAAAAAGATGACTTGAATAAGCAGTACCACTGAAAAGACCAAGTTTGCTTATCACCTTGTACCAAGAAGCTGGAACACTCAGCCTTGAAAGGAAAGAGTGTGTAGCTTTTCCTTACATCCTTCCTGTTCTCCATTTTTAAAAACTCACTTAATACTATCTCTGGAGCAGAGTAATAATTGTATTCAGTTTCAGTACAATGGATCAATTAGTCAAACAATGGAAGGAGACAGTTCTGAAGATAAAAATAATAATAATACAAAGAAGGATAGTGATGGATGACAAATAAGAATAATATGAAATGATAAACAAACATAAGAAAAAGGTATAAAGCATTTAGAACCCATACTATTTTATCAAACAGGGCTGAAAAGCCATAAAACAATAAAGAGAATACCTGAATAACAAAAAAATAGATGTTGGCTTTTTTGGTTTGATTTTTTTTGTTTTTAGTTGGTTGGTTGGTTTTTGTTTGGTTGGGGTTTTTTGTTTTGTTTTTTTTTTTTGGTGGGGTGTGGGGACTCATTTTACAGACAGAGA
>VZRE01013194.1:0-45871 GCA_013396775.1 Cephalopterus ornatus
CCATATGAGGAGCAGCTGAGGTCATTTGGCTTGCGCACCCTGGAGGAGACTGAGGTCTTATCACAGTCTACAGCTCCTTTGTGAGGGGAAGAGGAGGGGCAAGCACTGAGCATTTCTCACTGGTGACCAGTAATAGGACCCAAGGGAATGACATGAAGCTGTGTCAGGGGACGTTTAGGCTGGATATTAGGAAAAAGTTCTTCACCCAGAGGGTGGTTGGGTACTGGAACACTCTCCCAGAGAAGTGGTCACAGCACCACAGCACCAAGACTGACAGAGTTCAAAAACCTTTGGGACAATGTGCTTATGAGGGTGGTCCTGTGCAGAGTCTGAACTTGAACTCAATGATCCTTGTGGGCCCCTTCCAACTCAGAACATTCTATGATTCTAATGGAGTCAGTGTAATTCATGTTTTTCCTAAGAATTTTACTGGCATTGGGAGACACCTGTATTGGGAGCAAAGTTAAAGAAACAGACTAGCTAAAACCATTTGCCTTTCACCCTAACTAATGCTATTTGGACACACCTCCTAAAAGGCATTTTAAACAGCAGGTAATATTTCTGGGCAGCTGCTGAAGAGGATTAGAAAGAGAATTACTTTGGTTGTTATTTTTGCTTTCTGTCAGTTATCACTGAAAATTCTTCTTCAGTAGAAAATTGAATCCTCTGAAAAGCAGCAAGCTGTTCCTTTTTTCTTCATTTGATGAAGGTAAATATTCTGAGTGAATTCCTGTAGCAATACTTAGCAAGTGACTTCTTTTATTCTATTATTTAAGTCCACAGTCATTGGTATTTGGGATCTGTGTGCACTAACAATTTCTCTTTCAGAGGTGAAAATGGTAATAACACATAAAGTGCAATGAACAAAGCTTAAAATGGCAGCAACTGTTGCTGAGAAATATACTGCTGTGTAATTCCAATGACACTCCTGTGACATAGGAACCTCCCATGATGCTACAAAAATTGCTTTACCTGCTCACCTTTAGTATAAGGATTAGAGCTGTGGAAAAAAAAAAAAATTCTTTTTATCTATTTGAGTTTTGAGACTTGAGATTATCACTGTACTTCAACATAAAAAGCCAACAGGAAGTACTGAATGAATTCCTTATTTTGTTCCACTTGTGTGCACAGCTTTTGCTTGACCTAATGATTTGTCTTTATCTCAAGTTTGCTTACTTTTGTTCTTCTGATTCTTTTCACCATCCCACTGAGGAAGAGTGAACAAAAAGGTATGTGGTATTTAGCTGCCCACTGGGGTTAAAATATGTCAACACCGTATTCTAGAGAAAAAAAAGAATTTAAAAATGTGGATCTGACCAGACAGAAGGATTTAAATTAGGTCATATAATTGTTTTGTTCAGTAGCATAAACATTGTCTTAACTAGGTTGTGAAAGATATTGGAAGTTTTATATCCTCTTTTTCTTCTCTGGGACATTAGCTGTTATGGCATCAGAGATACTTTCTGCAGAATACTGATACAAATAATCCAGGCAGTTCAACAAAGTATTTTTATATTCATTTCCCATATACCTGTAGATGCCAGCTGATCTGTCTCAACTCAATAAAACATTGAAAGAGATAAAATAAACCGTGGAAAAATTGTGAATAATCCTAATGAGTCTTATAAGAGAAAAGTTTGAAGATGAGGAAAAAGTATGTAATTAAGTAGTACTTAAAATTCTAGTTGGTGAGTTTTCTTGGGATTCAGCTCATTTTAGCAGCAGTAAGATTATTTTAATTAAAGGACTTTTCTACCAACTAAATGAAGTGTCTAACTTGAACAATCAATCCCTGCCAGTATGATTGCTCTACACACAAGGAAAGATAGTAATAAATTAGAGGAAACTTATTCAAGAATTGGCCTACTGTGCAAAACTTGAGAAATTGCTGATGTGGATTGTTTCATTGGCATAAGCCATGTTACTTACTTGCATTGTTGTAGATATAAAGGGTTTTATCTGCTTTCAGAGAAGGGAAAAATGAAAATAAGGAGTGAACCATAGAAGGAAATTGAAAGCACAAAAATAATGACATCTATTCAACAAAAAGAACTATATTTATTAATATTTATTGTATTTATTACTTTTATGAGTAAATTATCAAAAATGTATTTTATGTATAAAAAGAAACAAAAAATATAGTTTCAAATTACATTTGTGTGTGTATATGGTAAGTTTCTACAAGTTTTTTTTTAAGACTATGGAACCAAAATGAAATGGGTATATAACATTCTTAATCAAAGTTCTGCTTTTCACAGCTGAGAACATTACATCATGCCATATTTCGTGTTCCCTAAGATGTCTATTCCAAACATGATTTAAATGTTAATGCAAAAGCTACAGCTGCAGTGTTTATAATTTATAAACACAATTAAGAACAATTAGATGTGAAACTACAATAGCTTTTCTGGTTGCAGATGCTATTTCATTCAGAGTCAAGTAAACATGCCAAAATTGCTACTGCATTGTCCTTCCCTTCTCAAACACATAAATGAAACTATAAACAAGTATAAATGGAAATTTTTATGGATCAAGACTGAGGAACTAACTGTTATTTAAAAATAGAAAAAGTAAAAAATAATCAATTGCAATATAAGGAACCTCTTAGAATGAGATGCCACAAAAGAAAGAATCTTGACCTTATGGCAAGATGTCCCTGAACAAGTCACTTCCACTTAAATTCAGTCATAACTCAGTGTTTAGTAAGGTTTAATTGTATTAATTGCATACATTTACTGCCATATATTGTAGCTTGTTAAACTTTTGTTTTATGATCATATTGAACACTAGAAACCCTAAATCACCTTAAAAGCCTTGAATTTTTGTAGTGAAACATTACTTTTATTAACAAATCCATAATTTTATGTGTCACATCAATTAAAAAAAAAAACCTCAAGTTTAAATTGAAAAAATAAAATCCTAAAGGTGATAAGGCAGAAGTGAAAAGAAAGGTTCATAGTTACAACTCTGGGGTATTATTCTTTTTCAATTGCAGTATATTAAAAGTCTGTTTTCTCTGTGTAATTTCTTTAGATTAAATTAATTTTCAATCTTTGAGTAATAAATATTAAGTATCTATATTTGAGTTGGTTATTTTTTAAATTCTCTTAATGTTTTTGGGACTTATCTTTAAATTATCGTACATATGACTAATTTCTGTTTCCTTATGTTACCTAAAACTGCAGTGAATCACATTCAATGCTTCTCTTTTAGTTCCCTCTCTAACCAAAAATTGGTGAAGGATTTTAGAATCCAACTTAAGTGAGCTTCTATGTAAAGAGTAAGGCTGGAGGAAAACTCAGAAATTGGATTTTTTTGCCAGTTAAAAACCAATGCCGTTAATATAAGCTACTTTTTTAGTCTTATTTTCTGTTCAAGTAAAAGAGAAACACTCCTGAAGGACTTGTGTCAATGACTAACAAGTATCTGACATAAGTGATCTTAGTCCCCCTCTGAAAAACTTACTCACTGATGATTTGTAGAGCCTTGAAGACTTGTTTACTGGTCTTACATTCTTTTAGTCAAGTAAAGTGAATCAGCTAATCCCACATCAAATGAAAATGCATAAATCATTGGTGGTCCACCAAGGAATTAAAATAAGAAGTGGAGTTCATCTCCCAGAAAATAAATAAAGCTATCTGAGCAAATATGGGCTGACACGAAATAACAAACTTCCTGGACCACAGTACTTTCATTAACTAGATCTCCAGGAACTACAATGAGAAGGCAGACATTTAGCTCACATGCAGAACTTTTATGTGTAGACATACACGTAGCCTCTTAAATTGAAGCTGAAGCTTATTCTAGGTCTATTCTTTTTGTAACCTTAATTCAAAGATTCAAAACTAAGTTGCAAATTCTGTTTAGATTTTGTAGGCATCACATCAGAGAGCAGAAATTGCAGACACTTCTCTATCCCTTACTTTTTAGAATCCAGCATTCTTATACTTTCATTTAAAAGGAAATGAAACAAAAAACTTCTACATGATTTTTATACACCTTACCTGTGAAATCACGAGGACACAAACACTGAAACAAAGGTTGTTCTCTCCGTTGGCTCATATCCATACAAGTTGCTCCATCAGAACAACTGTTTGGGTAAACTAAACATGCATTTTCAGCAAATTGGCAAAATTCTCCTGTCCATCCAGGTGCACAGAGGCACTAGATATAACAAACACACAAACAAACACAGAGAAAACACAAAATGAAAATGCAATGTGAAAGTTTGTTGAATTTTCTTTGGGCCTTGTGTTTTACTACCACATAAAGGTGTGTTAGTACAATAATGCAGAGTTATTCTTCATGCCTGTATTTGCAGATGATAAAACAGTTGACAGAGGCAAAACTCATCTACGATGTCTGTTGAAAAAGTGTGGGAAGAGAGGACACATGAGTTGGAGGAAATGGCAAGATAATTACTGGCTGTAAGGGATAGAGCTGCCTACAAGAACAGAAGAACTGAATGTGCAGAAAGGATTTTAAAGGCTCGGAGATGAGGGAGAAATCAGGTAGTGATGTTAACAAAGCCTTCAAGACAACCATAGTGGCCAACCAGTAGTCAGAAAACGTAGTACGAGGTTTCTGTTATACATTCTGACCCTATCTATTAACTAAAATGAATAAAAATAATTTTTACAGAGGAAAGGAAAAGTATTGAAGCTTATATTAGCTTCTCAAAAGAGTCCTGTGATACTTATACATTACAAGTGCCCTGATTAAATATAACTAATAGTTTCTCCTGAATTCAATTACAAGGGCAATAAAACAGTATAGCCAACAGTAGCATAAAAGTATTTTAGAACACCATGGTGGTGTAGCCAGTCACAATGAATATGCATTTTACATGAGTATGTGTACAATGTGACCACCAAAGAGAGAGAGATGAGTTGTAGTGACTCATACAAATAAAAAAAATAGTGAAAGAACAAAATTACCCTAAGGCACAGAAAATAGGCAGAACATATTGCTGACTACAGAAGAAGAATGACTGTCAGGACACAAAAAGCCCCAAGGCAAGTAATACCAGGAGACCATCCTTTTTTTAAGGGCAGGGTAGGGCAGTGGGAGATAAAATAGCATAAACCATCAAATACAAAGTGGCAGAATGGAGAAAAAGGAAGACAAGCTCAAGTTAGTAATGACTTCTCTCATCAAAGAGTTCATGAGACAGATTACCTTGACTTTGGGAGCTGAGAACCACTAGGGACCATAGCTGTCAGTACTAACTGGAAGGCATCATCTCCATGGTATTGTATGATCACAGATAATTTAAAATGTTTTACAGAATAGCAGTATGTAAGTGTACTGAGAATGTCTAATAATCTGTAAAAACTATTAACATTAAGTATGCTGTTTATCAATTAACTCATTGAAGTTTGTTTTAAAGTTTAAAATTCACCTGACCTATAACAGTGATGTCTTCCCTATCTGATACACGTTTTATAGAAATGAACAGTATTTAGGTGGCCAAGTGAAGGCTTTAAGAGAGCTGCAGTGATGGGAATCCCATACTGCGAATTTTGGCATTCAGCTATTGAAACGGCAGATAACTAAAATGGACTGCCATCTCCCAGGTGTCTGAGGTATAAGAGGAGCAGCCAACAGAATTAGTGAACTTGCCTTCCCAGGACCTGGAAGAACACAATGTTCTCCAGCAGTTGCATATTCCTTAGTCCTTATTTTCCAAATTCCTATCCCTGCATTGCTTTATTGTGACAACATCCATTATTGTATTAGATGAAGCTAAGTTCTAGTTACATTAATCCACTCCCTCATCTTCCCTAGATGCATCCTGTCAAGCCCTTTGGATATATACAAATATCCATTTTTGCCTAAATAGCTCCTAGTTTGGCATTCCCCCATCACTGACAGTATTTCTTTCCTCTAAATTTTGCCACAAGGGTATAGGGACCTGGGAAATTTGAAAACAGACATTGCAAGTAAAAACCAGAGCAAAGACATTGAATGTCAGCCACCTCATTCAGTAGTGGGCTTACACTGTCATTGGTCTCATTTTTTTCTGCTGCTCTACCTACAAAAATGGGATCTATGAGATAGTTTCTCCTTTCTAATTGGCTGTTCATGAGGACGTATTTGGAAATTCTCATTGACTAGACTCAGCCTTTTATCTACCTAGTTAATAAGTATTGCTATTTATTGCTTAAAACTGTTTAACCACTATTTTCTTTCTTTCCATATTTTAGACCATTCTGCAAGAAACCACTTCTTCAGATAAGTTCACTGAAGTTTAACCCTATTCCTAGTGAATACATGTTAAAAAATTATGTTCTCAGAGATGGAATTGGTGTTAAAACTACATTTACTTTTCATCTAGCAAAGTGATTTTTTCGCACCTGGGGTGAAATATACTGCTGGCACACAGCATTCAGGAATTGAATCACTATTTCCAGATGATACCTGAATTGTTTTGAGTATAACTGAAGGACAAGTCTTAGGGATGCTTAAGCCAGCACTTTCCACAAACACTAAGCAATTTTTTAAAGATTAACTGTAATCATCTCAACAGCATACTGGTACAATAACCTGGATTTTTTCCTTCTTGGTTTTCAATTGCCTGGTAAGATGACTTTCAAAATTAAGACATACATGTATTTAGGCTGCTCTGTCACTTTTAAAGTACATGGAGAAAATCCCAACTCAATCCAAAATTTAAGCATTAAACCGGGTATGAATGCTTTCGATTTTTGTTTTGCCTTCCATATTCTCTTATGTTGGTTTTTTTCCTCAGATTTTCTTCTTTTCCCACTCCCTTTCCCCTGTCACCCCATTCCCCAAATACAGTCTGACTGATGTGCATATCCTTACAGCCATTTATTTTTTCAATTTTTCATGTAGGTATTTTCAAAATTAGGAACTGGAGTGACTTGCTTATGACAAAAAGTTTAAAGAACCCAGAACATGCTGTTTGGCCAAGTGACAAGAAAGAAATAGTATTTTAATTTTTCTGCATTGATGGAGCTATGAGAATTGTTAAAAATAAAGAAAATAAAATACTTAGCTTAATACCAGAAAAAATTCTACTTACTTTTTTTTTGTATGTAAAGTACATTCCTAAGTAAAGTTCTAGAAGTCACTCACACTGGGAAGATAATAACTGCAAGAAACACAGCTAGCAAACCTGTTCCTTCTTAACGAAGTGGAGTGAAGGAATTATTTGGGGGAGAACTTTTTAATCACTTCCGTCTTCCAATTGAAATATATGTCTTTCTATGAAAGGGAAAGTTATGATATTTTTTCTTCAAACTGTAAAAAAATGAAAGTTAGGAAATTCTATAGCTGTCCATAAATTATGTTATGCCTGTAATGGCTAAGGTCTTAAAAATTTATAATTTTTAATCATTAGACTACAATACACCAGGGTACATAAGTTACTTTTAACTTAAAATGAAAAAATTAATTGATCTTAACTTACTATATCTGTCAAATTTGCAGATGACACTAAGCTGAGTAGTGCAGCTGACACACCTGAGGAATGGGATGGCATCATGAGGTACCTGAACAAGCTCAAGAAGTGGGCCCATGGGAACCCAGAGTAAGGTTCAGCATGGCTAAATGCAAGGTCCTGCACTCTAGTTGGGTGAACTCCTGGTATCAACATGGGCTGGGGGTAAAGGAATTAAGAACAGCCCTCTAGAGAGAGTTGGAGGTAGTGGTGGATGAAAAACTGGACATGAGCCAGCAACGTGCACCTGCAGCCCAGCGGGTTGACTATATCCTGGGCTGCATGAAAAGCAGTGTGGCCAGCAGGTCAAGGGGAGAGGATTCTGTCCCTCTACTCTGCTCTGGTGAGACCCCACCTGGAGTATTACATCCAGCTCTGGGGTCCTCATTACAAGAAATACGTGGACCTATTGGAGTGGATCCAGGGGAGGGCCACAGAAAGATGGAGCAGCTTTCTTATGAAGACAGGTTGAGAGAGTTGGGGTTGTTTGGCCTGGAGAAGAAAAGATTCTGGGGAGGTCTTCCTGTGGCCTTTCATTACTTAAAGGGGGCTTATAAGAAGGATGGAGACAAACCTTTTAGCAGGGTCTCTAGCAATAGGAGAAGGGGTAATGTTTCTAAACTAAAAGAGGGTAGATTCAGATTAGATAGAAATAAGAGATTTTTCACAATGAGAATGGTGAAACACTGGAATAAGTTACCCAAAGAGGTGGCAGATGCCTCATCCCTGGCAACATTGAAGGTCAAGTTGGATATGGCTCTGAGCAAGCTGATATAGTGGAAGATGACTGCAAGGAAGTAGAACTAAATGACGTTTGAAGGTCCCTTCCAACCCAATACATTCTATGATACTATGATCTCTAATATGATATGCTGATTTATGTGAAACCTTGATTTCAGGTAAACCAATTAGGGGGCTGGGGAGAAAAATGGCATAGCTTGAATTAATTATTTAATTTTACTAAATTTAGTAAAGTTAGTAATTTTATATTCCTTCATTTCTCAGATGGATGTATGGGGTAAAACAGAAACTACAATTCTATCTATGCACAGGTCATATAGGGATGAGGAAGTTAAATTTTGTGTCCTTTGGGCAGGTGCCACCTCTCTACATATGACTGTATAAAATAATGAAACTTTATTAATATTTATAACTTAGGCAAATTAAAAATGTACATTTTTGAGTTTTTAGTAGTACATGAAGAAAGGGCAGATACTGAAGGACAAAAAATAATCAGCAAGAAGCTGTAGCATGTACTAGAAACTTACTCTACAGTAAGTTGATGTTCAAGTAACAGATGCTGAAGACATCACAAAGTTTATGCAGCACATGGAAAATGTGTGTTTGATCTTACTGACATTAATAAATGGGCTAAAAAAATTATTATAAGTTATGTCCCTCAGAAATACACAGTGCTGAGTTGGCTAACTGAATTTTTATGAAATCTTTCTACAGACATTCTCCGTATCTCAAGGGGCTAGCTTCTTATTAGATAGGGAAGTCAGTAAAAAAGAGATTTGGGGAATTTCTGTGTCTTTGAAAAGTGGTTTAAACTTGACACAGGCTTGATTGTAACTTCTTTTCAGAAGTTTCATTTAAAAATTAAACAGAACATGCTTATTGGTTATATCTGGTGTAGTTTATTGTCTATTTATATTTAATTATATGCTATTCTAGTGTATCAATTCAGATACATTGTATAAAGATATATAAGGGTATTATGTGATCAGAGTTTTAATTAAATATTTTTCAGTTGAATTAATTCTGCTTAAAAAGCAGTATATTGCAGGATATTTAGGTTATTACATGAAGATTTCTACTGTTTATTAACTTCTGTACAGCTCAGGGATAATTAACAGCATATATGAAATGTGCTTAGGGTACTTTGATACTGTTTGTTTCAATAGAATAAGAAAAACAGGACAAGGTAGTTTTGATAAAGTAGTTTTGATAAACACTGAAGAAGCAAAAACTGTATAGGAAATCTTAAAATTTATGTGAACTCGTCTGTAGAATTACCATTACTCTGTGAAAGAAAATTTACTAATTAACTACTGTAAAACTAGCCTCTAATGGAAGTATCTGACTTTGAACTTCTGCTATTTTGAACACTCAGCTGGAAGGACAAACACAAGAGAGACATCAATAGAATTAATGATAGTGGCAAAGTGGCTTCGCAGAGATGAGACTGTTATGCTCATATAGTCCGTGGGGAGAAACAGTAGGAGAGACTGTAGCTTTTTTGAAAAGGAAAATGACAATAATCTATTTTATATGTTGTTCATAAGTATAAAAGTTGCATCTGAGAACAGTAGATTTTGCAGTGCCAATTTTCATCGCTTGCAGCATTGCTAGTAGAGCTGTTATAAATATTCATAACAATTTTATCACTCAAACCAACTGCTTTAATATGTAGTATGCCAAATATATTAAATGCTTGTTTCCTTATGGCTTTTTTTATGCTCAGAAAACAAATGGTGATTGATACAGTGCAGAGGGCTTTAAAAAAGCCCTACTGGCTTGTTGTTTTTTAAAGAACTGAATTTGTTAAAAAAGTTGATGTTTTCTCTCAGCTGTTTTCTCTCAGCTATACTTCTTTCAAGTTCTGGATATGTCATCTAGAACTTATTTCTCCTTTCATGCAATAAATACAAATGGTTTTTCTAAAAATAAGTTGGAGGCCTTCTTAGGGCTATGAGATCGAAGCAGTATGATGTAGCTCCATTTTGGAGATTATTGTTAATTCTGCATGGAGATGCTTTACTTCTGGGTTATAAATTCAGACAGGCTTCTGGGGATAAAGTATCATCAAAAAGCATTAGGACTGAGAGTGACTCCTCGGGGAAGAACTTACAAAGGGGAGCAAGGCAGCAGACTTTCCACAAAGGCTGGCATAAGTTGTACCACAGGCCTGTGGGGCTTGGCACTACTCACCACTCTTCTGAAAAGAAGCAGATTGATTCCCAGCCTGACAGCTGGCTGATGAGTCTGGTTCTGCACCCACAAGGGTAAACCTCATCTGGTAGGGACGAAACTTGTAACTCTGTCTGCCTGATTGTAATTTTTGCACAAGTTCTGTTGAATGAGAGCCACATACCAGCTTGACATGGGGAAGAAACACAGGAGAAAGACAGGTTCCCTCATCTCTCCTCCTTCCCTTGCCCCTCCAGAAGAAACATATTAGCTTTGGTGAAGACAATTTTTTATACCAGTATACAAATCTCTTCTACTTTGCTAGAGAACACAGTAATCTTTGGGCAGAACATATTTGCTCGTTTTTTAAACAAAGTGTAGCAGTGTGACCCATGGTGTTACTGATTATTCATTTATATTCATAATTTTATTTTATCAACACTATATCCTCTTGTTGCACACTTTGTTGTTGACATATCTTAGATTACCATAAAACTCCAAACATAAAATCTATGGTTTTGATATATGGATGTCAGGAAACAGATCAAAAGAGTACAATATGAACAGTCACAGAGTCATCTGCAGGGCAAGATTTTAAATTCTAATCTTTTCTATTATTTTTTAATCCTGTTATAGTCAATTATACTATTTGATAAACTCTATTAAATGTATGTCCATATAAGAAAGCAAAAATTTGGTGACCGGAGAACAATTTTCTAAAAGGAATCCATCTGAGTACCTGTTCTCATTAATCGGTGTTCCCCAGGCAAATTACTTGTAGAATTTAAAACCATTACTTCTTTTTGGTTAGCTTCACTCTCCCTTAACAGCACAATCTACTTCCATTGTACTGTATGAACACTAGCCATAAATCAGCAGCAATTCCTGCTCCTCTTTTGGAAGGCACCAGGACATCCATTGACAATGATTCCAACATAAAATTTCACATTCAAGTGTCAGTACAGCTTCTCAAATAAATTTCAAATACTTACTTTGAATGTCCAGCAGTAGGTGTAATGACAAAACCCAAACTGATAACACAGATTATTTTATCTTTCTTTAATGCTGCTCTAGTGTGTATCTGCTTGCCAACACAGCTCTGCTTTTCAGGCAATATGTATAATCTGTTTAGACCTTGTCTCAAGTGTAGTGCTGGCAAATGGAAATGGACCTTACAAATGGCATTGCTTTCACTTCATCTTTCAGCTTCAGTTTTTGTACCTATATAACTCAATTCCTTTGTTAGCTGTAAGCACATACCCTTGCACAAATCAGTCATTTTGTTTGTCAGGAGGATGGGAGAAAAACATATTGACAAAATAGACTTGGACACACTATGCAGACCATGTCAGCTAGAAGATAGTTGCTCATAACATAGTAAGGAGCTGATAGGCAAAAAAAAAAAATTCATGAATGGCATTTTTACCTCCTGCAAGAAGTGGAAGGTATTTTTAATCTGCATGACCTTCCATAAGAAATGTATGGCAGAGCAGAAATAGGAGAGTATGTAGGGCTGCACCTTCTTCTCCCTCAATTGCACTTCTGTAGGTAATCATAACTGGCCTGTGAATTATGTAAATTTATGAAATTCAGTTGTTTCTCCCTAGAAAGCAAGGACAGCTAGTATGCCAAGAAGTTGACAGTCTTTATACCCTCAACTTTAACACCATTGTGTTTTAGAAACTGTATTCCTTCCTAGGCTTCCAAAATCCAGTAAATTACAGTTCTTTTATACTCAGAATTTATCCTAACTTAGTTTAATATATTTTTAAGTATCTTTATTTTGCTTTGCTGATTTTAGGTTCAGTTTTTCATTCTTTTTTTACTTTAATACTAATGATTCAGGAAAAAACAGGGGGTCTTAAGCAGAGATAATTTTTTTTTAACATGATCTAAGCCACTTGCTGTAGATAAATGGATAGTTAGATACTTGATCCATCCTTGGGACCTAAAGGAAAGATCCCCAAGTGATTTCTTGTTTGTATGCCCTCTTTATCAGCTTTTACTGCCCACTCTTGTGCTAGAGGCTCTGCTGGAGCCATTCTGAATCATTGGGAGAGCTCTAATCAAACCATTCCTCAGGTGGTTAGCACCACGTGGCAGCAGCATGATTAGCATGAAATAAACAAAATCTCCTTCCTCTCTGTCACTTATCCTTTGGGAATTGCTCATCTTTTCTCTGTGTTCAGGTAAAGATAAGGGTAACAGATACCTATAGCCATAAATTGCTTTAGACAATCAGATTAAAAGCACTGCAAAAATACTATCAACTGTAAAACAAGAATACTGATTTTTCACTTATAAAATCCATTTAAGAAAACTAAGTGTCCATGAGAATAGAAAAGTCTATTGAAAAGTGTATCTGTGGGCAGATTTTTTAAAAATACTTTTAAGAAATAAGTTATACTATCAGAATAACATAGAGTAATATTTTTATTGAATAAACTGCTAAAAACTGAAATTAGTTCACACTTCAGTGATTATATAAGTATGGTTTATGTTAAACCTGTTTTAATTTAATTTTTTTCTTAAAGCGGTGTCCTCTGTCTTCTAATACTGAGTAGGTGGAGTTGTTTATTATAAAGCTGACAAACCACTATAGCATTAATTAAAAGCTTTCCTATGGTATGGATATAAAAAAGGAAAGCACTATATTATCTTCAGAATTTTAACAGTGGTTATATAGATTTTTAAAAGTGACTCCAACAATGTAGCTGCAAAACAGGAGAAATTCAATAGCAGATTTCTTGCAATAATTGATAAATCAATAGTAAATAATAGAATTTTACATAGCAGCATTTTTTGACAACAGAAGATCCATTATGTTGAAACATTGTGTTTGTCACCTGTTAAAATCATACGTCCAAATGATATCCATATCCAGATTTCTTAAACTGAGTTAAGGCTGCAATCTTATCTTTCTGTGCTTTAGAAACTATCTAACAAAGTAAATGTCATATCTTTGACCTTCTACAGAGTCCAAATAAAGTGGAGGGTTTTTTTATGTTTTCACTATTCATGGTAACTCTAGGAAATATAATCCCTTTCCTAACCTTTTAATATCAGTGGAATGAGTCTGCTGCATTGACTACTAGAAACAATCCCCAAAAAGGCCTTCAGCCTTCTGTGGGAATTATGGGGTTTGGATTCCACAGTAGCAGATCCTCATGAAATTTAATGTTTGATTAAGTTATTCACTAGGACAGGACAGATGTGACCTGGCATTGATCTGATGGGAAACTGCTGATACACAGCATTACACCATATTACTGAAAATTCTTTTGAAAATGACCCTGGGATAATCAATAGTGCATGGAAGAAGCAGATGCTCAGAACCATGCACAATATAGCTGCCTATGATGACCCTCCACTGACAGTCACAGAAGTATGACTACTTACAAATGCTTCTATATATATAAAAGTGCTTCATTTTTTTAACTACAGGGATTGTCTTTCTGTCTTCATCAATGGTGTGGTGTCAAGTTTTAATATCCACTTCGAGCTGAAAGTTGTCTTCTTTGTCATTGATTATCAGGAACAGTCACTACTCTGTAACTAATATTCTTTTTTCTATGCAGACAACATTGCATTTGCCTCTCCTAGAACACATTTTTTTTTTCTAAGTAGTGCAGCCTACCAAGAAATACTGATCATATTGTGTATTATTAATTACACTACCATTTTCTGTGGTCACCTGCACACACAGAAGAAGGGGGACTCCGGAAACTACAGGCCTGTCAGTCTCACTTCAGTGCCCAGTAAAATCATGGAAAAGGTTAGTCTGGGAAGTATCGAAAAACACCTGGAGGACAACGTAGCACTTGGTCACAGCCAGCACTGCTTCATGAGGGGGAAGTCCTGCTTGTCAAACTGGTTTCCTTCTACGACAGGGTAACCACTCACCTAGGAAAGACAGTAGATGTAATCTTTTTGGACTTCAAAGCTTTTGATACTGTCTCTCAAAGTATCCTTCTGGACAAGATGTCCATTGTACAACTGAATAACCATGTTATGCGATAGGTGAGGAACTGGCTCACAGGTCGGGCACAAAGAGTTATAGTGAATGGGGTTACATCAGACTGGTGACCTGTCACTAGTCTGATGTTTCAAAGGGCTTCATCCTTGGCCCAGTTTTCTTCAACATCTTCATAAATTACTTGCATGTGGGACTCGAAGGAATACTAAGTTTGCTGATAACACAAAACTTGGAGGAGCTGTTGACTCCCTGGAGTGCAGGGAGGCCCTGCAGAGAGACCTTGACAAATTAGAGAGATAGACAACCACAACTGCATGAAGTTCAACAAGGAAAAGTGCTGGATTCTGCACTTGAGATGGGCCAACCTTGTTTGTGTTCATAGACTGGGGAATGAGATGCTGGAAAGCAGTGCAATGGAAAGGGATCTGGGAGTCCTGGTCAGTGGCAAGTTGAATCTGAGTCAGCAGTGTCCTGGCATCCAGGAGGGCCAACCATGTCCTGGGGGGCATCAGGCAAAGCATCACCAGCTGGTCGAGGGAGGGGATTGTCCTGCTCTGCTCTGCAGTGATGTGGCCTCAGCTTGAATATTGTGGCAGTTTTGGGGACCGCNATATTGTGGCAGTTTTGGGGACCGCAAACATAAAAAAGACATTGAGGTATTAGAGACCATCCATCCAAATGAGGGCCCCAAGGACAACGAAGGGTCTGGAGGAGAAGCCATATGAAGAGCAGCTGAGGTCACTTGGTTTGTACTGCCCAGAGAAGAGGAGACTGAGGGAGACCTCATAATTGTGGGGGGCCCCAGCTGGTCTGGGGTCTCTGGAAACAGTAGGAACTAAAGATGGAACCTCTGCACCCTGGCAAGGTGGCAGACACGGAACGGAAGGCTGTGACACAGAGTGGATTTCCTCCCTGTCTTGCTGAATCATAGTTGTCTGACATGCGCAGTGTACGTGTCCAATTGAGAATTATTTATGTTACTGAAAACCAATGGTGCATGGACATGTGTAGATAATAAAGTGTATATAAGTCGCGGCAGCGTTTGTAATAAAGGTCCAGCTTTCTGAAGAAGACGTGTCGTGTTTTGACCAACCCCAACCGCGACACATAATGGTCTTCAACATCCTTGTGAGGTGAAGAGGAGGGGCAAGTACCAATCTCCTTACTCTTGTGACCAGTAACAGAACTCAAAGAAATGTCAGGAAGCTGAATTGGAGGAGGTTCAAGTTGGACATGAGGAAAAAGTTTTTCACCCAGAGGGTGCCTGAGTACTGGAACAGGCTCCCCAGGAAAGTGATCACAGTTCCAAGCCTTTCTTAGTTCAAGAAGCACTTGGACAACGTTCTCAGGTATGCGGTGTGACTTTAGGGGTGTCCTGCACAGAACCAGGAGCTGGACTCGATGGGTACTTTCCAACTCGGCATATTCTATGATTTATCTGGGTCACTCATGGCAATCCCAGACATAGCTACAGTCTGGGTGGAGAAGTGGTTGAGAGCAGCCCTGAAGAGAAAGACTCTGGGGTGGTGGCTGATGAAAAACTAGACATGAGCTGTCAGTGTGAGCCTACAGCACAGAAAGCCAACTGTGTCCTGCGCTGAAGCAAAAGAAGTGTGGCCAGTAGGTCAAAGGAGATGATTCTCTCCCTCTATTCTGCTCTCATGAGATACCACCTGGACTACTGTGTACACTTCTGGTGCCTCCAACTAAAGAAGGACATGAAACTGTTTGAGCAAGTCCAGAGGAGGCCACAAAATTGCTAAGAGGATGGAGCACCTCCCCTGCTGAGAAAGCTGGAACTGTTCAACCTGAAGAAGAGAAGGTTGCATGGAGACCTCATTAGGGGGCCCACAGGGAAGGCAGAGAGGGACTTTTTATCAGGAACTGTAGTGATAGGACAGGGAATAATGGGAACAAATTGAAAGAGGGGAAATTTAGGTAAGATATTAGGAAGAAAGCTTTTACTGTGAGGATGGTGAGACACTGGAACAGGTTGCCCAGGAAAGTTGTGGATGCCCAAACCCTGGCAGTGTTCAAAGCCAGGCTTGATATGGCCTTGAGCAACATGGTCTAGTGGGAGGTGTCTCTGTCAACGGCTGGGGGTGCTGGGGTTGGATGATATTTAAGGTCCCCTCGAACCCTTAACATTCTATGATTCTACAATTTCAACAGTTTCTTATTTTCTACTATGCCAATGTACTTAAAATAATTAGTCCAAAATCAAATTGCCATGAGGTTCATTAAAAGTATAGAGGATAATAATTCTCAATTTATAACTATTTTCGTCTTTGACTATTCATTCATATTTTAGATAATTTAATATGGTTCATGAAAAAATCTAAGGAAAATATTTAAATTAAAATAACAACTACATCACAGACCTTCAAGCCTATAAGTCCAATCATATATTAATATTTTAATCAGATTGTATTTTTTCTAATTTTGGAAAAAACGATCCAAATTTTATCTTTGACAGAATTCTAAGGTCTTTGGCAACTGTCATCCTGGCAGTTGACCATAACAGACATGTTTAAATACACAAACTGTGGTATCTTCTGCTTCATACAAGAAATATTCAGAGAAACTGTCAGGACCTTGAATGCATCAATAGACTCTAATTGGCCTGACCAGCCTATAATTATCTTTCTCTGCAACGCTTGCTTGGTGACCTCTTTCTCTCCTCTCGCATGTTTAAATGCTGGTGTTCAAGCTGAGCTCTGATGCAACCCAGCACTATCGTCTTAGATCATCCTACTGTGAAAACAGAACTCACCTCTGAGATGTCCACAATTTCATTCATTTACTCATTTACCCATGAGCTGCATTTAAACTCAGGCCTTTGAACTAGTTCTTTTCCAGAGCTGATTTTTTCAGTATGCAAGGATCCAGCTTTGTATCTTAATGATTTTCATCTGCTGAACCAGCTACCCAGATTGATCACAAACCTGCTTCATCCCTACATACTAGTGCTCAGAAGTGTGATGGACTTCTGGGATTGTGTCCTTTGTTGGTGAGGTCACCATTACTGCTGGCTTTGCTGTCGTCTTTGGTTCCAGCTCTCTTTCCCTTACAGAAAAGACCTCTCTTCCTATTCCCTCAGGCAAGGAATAACAGTAATCCTAATACGTTTTGTCTGAACACCCAAACAGATAAGTGGATGGGACTAGATAAATGGCTCTAAGTGACCCTGCTTATGCAGGGTAGTGGACAAGGTGACTTTTAGAGGTCCTTTCAAACCTCAGCCATTCTGTGATTCAGTGATCATCAACTGTTATTTGCAGAAAAAAGTGGGTTTTGAGTAACCTTGAAGTTGTTCACTATATTGCTGCTGGAGAAACTATTATTTCCTCTCTTTTGACAAGCTATGGGTAGAAGAATCTTGCTACATGATGGATCTTACTTTATATTTTCAGGAGCTATTCTGAGAGTTAAAACAAGCAGATTTTTTATTTTTTTTTTTCAGCTTGTCAGTTTGAATGAACCTCCCACACTACAGTTTCATCATAAAACTTTTAAGATTGTATTAAGTTTAAATGTGTTTATGTTTAGGTAAGTAATTTGATTCTGGTTAAAACAATGGCAACAGATGTTCTTAATTCAAGCAGTGTATTTTTAAAAGCTGAAATACAGCTGTGATTATCATCTTTGTGGGTAATGGCATTGGACCAGAATTAGTTATATATTCTTTTTATTATAAAAATATCCTTCAGTTACTTAACTTGATACAGTACTAAACACAGTCTCAGTAGAAAAGTAATTAAAAAAAAATCTATATTACCCAAATGAGTTGTCCTTGTGTTATTGATTTAAATAAATAAAACCTATAAAAGTATGCCCGTCTTGTTCTTAGAGTAATGAATGCTTTTCAAGTTCTGCTTGTCGGAAACTTCTATACTTTGGAACACTGAATTAGTTTAACATGTATTAAATTACTTACAGTGAATCCTCCAATTATATTAAGACACAATCCTTCATTCAGACAGTTGATGCTGAGCAGACTGCAGTAGTCAATTACTTCCTCACAGTTCTTTCCAGTGAATCCTGGCATGCAGCTGCAAATACACAAGTGTATTTCAGAGGACTTGCATTTTAAAAGTTAATTGTACTTAATTATGTTTCATAATTCTATTAAATAATGTTCTTGCAGTAACAAAACAGATCTGCTATGTTATTTAAAATACACAGAATATGTTTTCAAGGAATTAAAAATCAGTTTCATGATTCTGAATAATTTTACTTTCCCATAAAATAATTAATTTCATTGACTAAAGCACTTTCATATCTATATAATCTTCCGGAAAAAAAACCCAAACAGAATGAAGTAATATTTAATAAACAGCTATAAAGAAAGTAACAAGGTTTTGGGAAACTGTTAAAAAGAATAGGTCAATTAAAGCATCAAAGAGGAAAAATTAGAAATATGATAAGTGAGTTTTAAAGTAATTAACATCAATCATTGCTAATGATTAAGTGATAGTAAATAATGACATGCTTAGTTAAGAATGGAACGATGTAGAGAGAACAATGAATAGTTGTTTTCATATTTGTTTAATTGTAATTCAGCATTTTCTTTAAAGAAGAAAACTATCATTTTTTGTTTGTTAGTTCCATATGATGCCAGTAGAGCTGTATGTAACTCTTCTATGGTAAAAGGAACTACAGAAATTTATTCTGCTTCATGTCAAGACTTTTTAGTAGTAGAAGAAAATACTTTTCTTATGTAGCCCTCCAGTGTTTAAAAAAAAATTCCATATACACAAATAAAAAAGATGAGATTTAAATGGATAGTAAGCAAGTTTTATTCAAAAGTAATAATGGAACAATGTAGAAAATATTTATATCCTGATAGATACAAATCCCTGTGAAACTCACTCTATATATTCTTAGTGACATACATAGCATGTTCCTCTGTCTAAAGACTCTTTCTGATATCATGGAAAGAAAAGATTTAAGACGAGAAAGGAAATGACCAGCAAGATGAAAATTTGTGTTTGTGAAGGAATCCAAAAGTAATAGATGAGATGTTTCCTCTTAGCTTTTTCCAAAGGCTACTTTGTCAAATGACTCAGTCCAGAAGCTGGAAATCATGAACATGAGACAGATTTGCTTCTGTTTCTCCTATGTTCTTGCTCCTAATAAATATGAGATTCAGTCGTGTTGTTTATGTTTTCCCATTAAAAAAAAAACTAATCCCATCCCTGGTTTCAAAATGTATCGAGCCTCTCAGAGTTATGCAGCATACAAAAGTAAAGGATATATTTTCAATAGCAATTAGCTAGGCAACATTCAATAGAAAGTGCCTGAGTTGACCATACTTTCTAAATCAGTTAGAAAGATCTATCGGTGGGTATGGCTCTGCCTCTGAAGAATGCACAGACACATCTAGCATGTCCAGAGGCTTAAGTCACTAATTAACCTTAGTTAAATATTAAACAGGTTGGATTTAATCAGAAATCGTTGGAGACCATCCACACAATACACACATAGGACCATTTGGACAGAGGTAGATAAATATGGGAAAAACTTCTCTAAACAGTTTTAAGGCTAGTCACAAGCACAGAAGGACACTCTATGCAAGTAGCAACGGACTACATAATCCTCACCCTCCTCTTGAGAAAGGTGCTGTGTGCAATTATATTGCTGCCATTTCAAGCACTTGGCTTCAAAATTCTTGCAAAGTCTGTTCTTAAGAAATTTCCAGTTCTTGTATTGCAGCTAAATGGAGTTTTTCATAATACTTACCTGCCTTTAGTTCTGCTTGTTCAGGGATATCAGAGAGTTACATTCTGATTTTTCCCTCTAAACAAAAGTACTCATATCAACAGATAGCATATCTATTGTCCTTTATACTATAGCATAATTTATCCATACATTAAATTTACATATAAAAGGAACATAAAATAATAATAACAAAGTTGTATTTATATTTTGTTATAATTTAATTTTTAAATAACATCTAAACCAAAATCAGAGCAATTAAATTACATTTGTTTTACTGAGAGGTGAGAGTTCCTAGCTTTTTTGCTTTAATCTATTTAGCTAGTCTATGATTGTTTCATTAAGCAGATAATCTAGTAAGGAAATTTTAGAAGCAGGATTTTCTAATTTTTATACTTGCTCATTTTTCCTATTTATGTTTTTTTTTTTTTTTTTGGCAATAATTATATCAATGTCAGGGAAGGTAAGAGTAAACTAAGAGCAAAAAAACTTAACAGAAAAGTTCCAGAGAGAACACTAACAGAACAAATTTTCTCAGAACATCCTTTCACATTTTTGTGACTTTTAATTGCCCTAAAGAACATAGAAAATAGAAGAAGACACAAAGAAAGCAATCACAGTTTATTGTAATGGATATCCTTGTTCACTGGCTGTTTGAATTCAGCTTAATTTTTGACATTTAAGAAAAAATGCTACTATTAGATTCTTAGCACAAAGTTGTGTATGATATCAAGACTGAAAGGGTGGAATTATGATACAAGATAGTCATACATCATAACTGAAGTGGAGAAAATGAAACTGAGTCATTTTCATTATATGTTTAGAGAGGAAAAGAATTATTTTTCCAAAGAAGGAAGATAAAAGCTGAGATTGTGATGGATATAAGAATGTAGTTTGGGTATGAGGAAAACCACGTTACATAGGGGAAAGCCAAAAAAACCCATAATGAAGTAAAAAAGGTCAAAACAGCAATTATTTGAACTCATACATGCATGTGAGCTAAATGCCATTACATTTATTTATAACGTTAAAATGCTATAAAAGTGGATCATGTAGCAATATTACATGTAGTATTACACTGAATGTAGTAGTTGTAGTATTGTTGTAGTAGTATTACACTGAATGAAACACATGCAGTTTATTGTGAGGTAATTGGACAGAGAGATCACATACAAATATGAGATAACATACATGATTACCAAAATGAAACAAATCTTCACTTAAGGCTTTGAATGAGCAATGCTAATTATTCAATCTGCAATGTACACAGGGCCAGGATAATTTTTAATTATTTTTATTTTGTTTTTGTTAATAAAGGCAAGTTACATCTTTATATTAATTATTTATGATATGCATATTTTAAAATGTAAATGTCAAAGCATAATTTTCTTCTTATTCATGCACCAACATACTGTGTGAAAGACTCACTATATAATAATAAATTATAAGTGTATAGCTTGGTTTAAAGAATTGGAAAATGAATGATAACGCTGTTGTTCTGTGCTATGCTATTCTATATGGGAAGATCTAACTTCTTTGTGTGCTTGTATGTGTGTGTTTGTATGTATTTCTGCATTTAGGAGTAAGTATAAATAAAATTTTAAGTATTTTCTTCTTTGGGAGAATTGTAAACATAGTTCTACTTATATTTTTATTTCCAGACTTTTCAATTTAATTTCTGCTAATGAACTGTAAATTTGTGCTCTATACATCTTTTTTTTTGCAGTTTCTAAGTTCATTCATAATGTGATGTCAGGCTTTTGTGTATCACAGCTTTCAATTCTCTTCTTTTATGAATCTCCTAAAATTTGAATGTTGTTTACTACACTTCAGTTATGCTTAGCAGAACTTACTCAGGCAGCCAGACAAAAGCCAAGGAAGAGGGAAGAGGATAAATTGTACTCCTTAGTGACATAAAAAAAATATCTAAAAACTTATTAAAATGAAATTAAATTATACACTGGGTCACTTCTGGTATTTTCAAATGGATAATTTTTAACATGGTCTTTCTGAATAAAACGGTTTTTCATATGCTGCTTGAAAGATCAACCTAAAGTCTACTAATGCATGTCTGCGAACTAGAAATTAAATAGGTTGTCTTATCTTTTCAGAAAAAACATCACACATCCTGAAAGGGTGTGGCACCTGTAGTATAACTGTCTCACTTATCATCAGTTTGTCAGGATTTATATGTTTTATCTTACAGTATTAATAATGGAATGATTTTTAGCCCCTTAAATACTTTAAATCTTTCTGTATCACTTTAAGAGTTTTCCAGAAGACTAATACAACAAGGCACGAAAAATAAATTAAATGTTTTAAAAGAGAAGTTTATAGTTATCTGTGTTCTCTGTGAATGACAATGTCTTTTCTTTCTGCAATCTATGGGATATCAGGTGAACCAACAAAGTACTGACATAAACTAATTTCCAATCTTACCGACAGTTGTAGTTCTGCTGTTGAGCTATGCAAGTTGCATTATTTAAACAAGGCAATAAATCACATGGATTCAGTATTCTCTCACAGAACTTGCCAGTAAAAATTGGCAGACAGATACATGCCACATCCTATAAGAGACAAGGAAATTAGAAATAATTGTGATATCCAAGGCAATAAAAAAATTAGTCTTTACTTCCATTTTTATAGAGAACCTAACAAGGCCAGGACTTCATCATATTAAGCAGCCTAGAAAGATAGAACAAAAAGCAGTTCTAGCCTCAGATAGGTTACAAACTTGATTTAGGACAAGTGTAATAGGCCTTCCAGCACAGATTATACCGGACTTGGGTTTGCTAGCTGGAAATACACCAGCTCTAAAATTGGCTGGCTCTGTGATTTCATAACTGAATCAAGAAGGAGTTTTATAACACATTTAGGCTTTTCCTCATTTCTGATTTTTTTTCCAATAAAATGCTTACGTCTATCAAACATTAACAGTACACAAGGTACATCAGATACCAAATAGTATTCAGTAACTAGAGGAGGAAAGAATCCTTTTTCCCCTTCATTATGAGGCACAGAGACTATTCTTCTCTATAATGGTGAAAGATGTCTGTCAGTTACTGCAATTCCCAATTTGCATAGTAAGAAATGTAAGTTATTTTACAAAACAAAATATTTCTTAGAGCTGATGCTCTCATCCTTATTTTTCTATATAAATTTATGCTCTTTATAGGCCCTCTGAAGTCAGAAAGTAAAGGAAAAAATTAAAGGGGTTTGTTACCCGAGGGAAATTGGAAGTGCTCAGGTGTTTCTTTAGAATTTGTCCTAAAAGTATAATCAGGAAACTTCAATATCTATTGAGAGATGTCTATATTTGCGAAACAAATTTCTGTATCTGTTTGTTTATTGTACAAAATAGTATGTGCTAGTATATCTAATAGACAAAATATTTAAACAGTTGAATGATAGGAATCTGTCAATTTTTTCAGCAATTTAGATGTCCTTTTTTTTCTCTGTGCATGAGTATGTATCACTGGTATGCAATAACTAAGCTTTTGAATTCTTTCACTATTTTGGTTCTGTACAATCACTGCTATTTGCAACAGTCATGCTAATGAAAGAATGATACATTTTGAAATACAACCAGTTATGATTTTTTTATCAAAATTTTATGACTCTGCATGAATTCACGGTATTTTACAAAAAGAAAAAAAGAAAGAAAAAAGGAGAATTAAAAACATACCACATGAAAAGCAAGAATAAGAGACAAACACTAGTTAATAAAGACAACTGATGCACCATGTTTATGTCAGAAGATTTTATTAGAGAGAGGAAAAAAGAAATGAAACAACATTGGTAGCTCCCTAAGCGATCACCAAGCAACTGAACTGATATGTGAAATTTGGGCTTTTTATCATAGAAATATACATTAGAATTAAATGTTTTGACACTTTCATGGAACAGATCCTCCTGGAAGCTATGTCAAGGCACATGGATGACAGGGAGGTGATTACAGACAGCCAACATGGCTTCACAAGGATGTCTGACTAATGCTGGCTTTCTATGATGTAGTGACTGCATTGACTGGTAAGGGAAGAGGAACTGATGCCGTTTACCTTGATTTCTGTAGGGCCTTCAACATCGTCCCACACATAGTCATAGCTGTGAGACAAGGTAAGAACTGTAAATGCCCCATTGCTGGAAGTGTTCGAGGTCAGGTTCTATGGGACTTTCAGCAACCTAATCTAGTGTAAAGGGTCTCTGCCCACTGCAGAAAAGTTGGAAAGAAATGATATTTAAAGGTCCCTTCCAACCCAAATAATATTATGATTCTGTGATTCTATGATTCTATGTTCAAATAGGGATCTCTAAAGTTTATACTTACATTTGGCAAATCAATACATGTGCCTCCATTCTGACATGGCCTTGAAGAACATTCATTGATATCAATTTCACAGTTGTGACCAAGAAATCCAGAAGGGCAAGCACAAATATATCCAGACTGATTATACTTGCATATGCCTTCATTTAGGCATGGCTGAGATTCACAAGGATCACTAGGTTTCTCACAAAATGGACCTAAAAGAAATAAACATAAAAAATTACAGTATTTGAGTGAATGGTTCCTCTTGACATAGTACCCATAAACATAACTTTTTTACTTCTTTACTATGATCTGTTGTTGTGTTTCCCTATTATTTCTTTTCTAGTTAAAAAAAAAAGTTTTTTGAGAGATTGAGAGGCTTTTATTTATTGTGTTTTTTAAAGCTGTTTACACTGTGAAGCTCCAATTACTGACTGAGACATCTATATGCTATCACCATTTAAAAAGCAAAGACTTTAATATAATCCTGTATGTTTTGTTTGTTTGGTAAATAAATGTGGTAGAAATCTATGGGAATGACTAAACTCATCTGTAACAAAGGAAGGAGGTGAACTAGAATCATAGTCCCACAAGACACTGAACAGTCACTCAATATTTCTCTCATGGTGGTTATTACTAGGGGAAGCTGAATCCAGTGTACTCTCAGACCAGGGAGGTTGTTCTCATTTCTATTTATAGATCCAGCCAGTAGCAAAACTGAATGTGCTCTCAGTAAGCAAACACACAAGCACACACACACACAAAATACAGACACATTGGTCATATGGATCAACAGGAAGAACAGAGTCCTTTCCCTTGCATAAACACAAACAGCAGTCACACCAACTAAACAGCAATAATGGCTCAACCTTTTTTCTTCTCTCAGGCTAGTCAGTATTAAAGTTCAACAGCAAACATACATACTCCCTCATTTTCTAAATACAAAAATAAACCCTCATTAATGGATCCCTCAAGAATCAGCATAGATTTTAAGTCTGTCTGAGATCCATACCAGGATTCTGAACCTCCTGCCAACTTGCTGGCTCAGAGCTTGAGTCATTCCAGATCTGAGTATCCTTCTGGTTGCTGGCTAGTCCAGTTTAAAGGTCCATCACTCCCCACTAGAAAAGCTGGTAACACAGAAATAGTAAAGAGACTGCAGTGATCAGACACAGCGTCAGCCAGAGAAGTATAATGATCAGCAGCCTGCTTACATTCAGCCAGTAACTAAGAATTTACTTCCATTTACTTCAGGAAAATTATGTAGCAAATATGCTTTTTACATATTTTGCACTTTGGTGCTCTGATTCAAAGCAACTCCCTAGCACATATTTACAGATTACATCAGATGAATTTTTCAGCAATTTGCTGTAGCAATAACATTACCTTCCTAATAAATCCCTTCTGAAGTAGCAATATGTATTGATTCACATTTTGTTAGTCACTTGAGTCCGCTGAATTAAAAATAGACATTCACAAAAGAATAAATTATACTTTGCAAAAAGATGTATAATTTTGAAATGGTAAACAGAATACTTTTAACTCAAATTGTAAACTACAAGGTAAACATAACTAATAATTATAAAGCAGTTAATATATAAGTATGTGAACCTCTAACAGTTTCATTACCAATAACCCTATAAAGAAACTGTAAGTATGTGGAACAACATTTACTAGGAGATCGAAATTTCACACTCTGTCTCTATTATATACCAGAACAGCTGATGCAGCAAACACTATACAAGAAAATCCCTTTGGCAGAAAAAGGGTCAAAACACATTTTCCATCCCTCAGTTCAGTAGAAATACTTATTCCAATAAGGCAAAATAAATTGGTTCTGTCTTTTATTACAGATTTTTCACTTCTCTTTAACACCAGAGGACAGTCAAAAAAAATCTTTCACAAATTTTTTGCTATCCCTCATAGTAACCTCATATCACCATAGTAACCAAATTATAGTATATTGCAACTTGCAGATGTTAGCGCTTGCTAATAGGAAAAGCTAAGAAGGCCATTCATCAGAACAAGGCCATTGATTGGTATTAGTGCATCTATAAGAGAACATCTGCAACATGAAGTGAGAGGGATTGGTCAATTCTCTCATAATTCAATTTACTATTTAGCTGCTATGTTCTACTTCAGTACAACATTGTACCCCAGCAGTACTCCTAGATGAGGTTATATATCAATGCTCACCCTATTTTTTCCCTTTTATTAGGCACATTTGACAAGAATGAGTGCTCCTATCCCATCCACATCACTAAATAGGAGAAGGCAAACAAGGAAAACAGTTGACTACCTTTGCTCCACCCAAAGGAAAGCCAGAAAGAGTAGTCTTGCTAGCTGAATGGATTAATGAGTCTTTCCTGCCATTGTTTCTACCTCTGAATCCATTCAATCCTCCCTGTTTTTAAAGCCACCGTTACCAAGCATTTCTTAGCCTTTTGTTAAACAATGGCTCTCAATGGGATTATTAGAACAAGGAAAGACTAAATGAACAAAATAGCACAGAAAAATATAGGCCAGCTGGGAAAATCGGATGAAAGAGCGCCCCTTTTGGTAATGTTATGTTCATTTGTAGCAAACCTAGAAAAAAGTAACTGTTCTACCAAAAAAAAAAAAAAAAAATAGTGCAACATTCTTTTAAGGGAAGACTAAAAGTAGCTAGAAGAAGAATAGAGAAAAGCCTGAGAAGAGATAAGGAAATATTGTCAATCATGCCATGAGAAATATATCAAGGAAAAATGCATGGTTCAAGGACGGCAAAAAAAAAGATATAAACTTCTTTTCTCTTTGGCATCTCCTTGCAAAGAGAGAAGAAAAGTCTTTTTGTTAATTTGAGAAAAAAACAGTTCATTTAGTGGAAACTGGTAGCCAATAACTTAACCAGGCCAAAGGGGATCAATTTAAATGAAGATACTGAGGCAACAACTTCACTCATTGTCTAAAACACAAGCATATCTATCAATGTCTTTTAGGAAGAATTCAGTATTTTTTCCTTAATCATTGTTGCTATTTATTTCTTTGACATTATTCTACTCTACAATTCACTGTATTCAGCATATTATGTGAAAAGCAAGAGCAGTGCTCTTTCACCTGAACATCCGTGCCTGACGAGTTTGACAAATCAAGTCAATAAACAGAATTCTAAAGCATTTGTGTTTTAAGATTTTTATTCTATCATTCCCAAACCTCATATCACACTCAATCTATTTACTAAATAAGACTGAAAGACAACTTGATTACAGATCTTGGATGAGGAAAATATCAAGCACTAAAGGAATCATTAATTCAGTGAAGAAGTGTGTAAGAAAAGCAAACAACTAATGAGAAGTAAAATCACATAAAGCGAGAAACACCTCACACATTTTTAACTGTTGGAATCTGAAACTTAGCTATTAGGAGAAGGAGGGCTGACAGGATTAAACAGCTGGACATGGATAATGGGAGCTGAGGGGAGCTCTTTGCTTTGAGAGCCTAAAGCCTCAAGACCTGTTAACATTTAACTATGTTTGATAGCTCTGTCTCTCCCTAGCAACATACGGAAAAGTCTTGTAATGTTGTTGTAAGACGGTGCAGGAACCCCTTTTGTTTCTCTCCCTATGTGGCCCCTCACTACAGAGAAATAGCACCTTGCGTCACTTTAGCAGAGAATTGTGTAATCATCTAGTTAGCATAACCCATCCCCTAGTTAGCATAACTCATCCTCTTTATTAACATATCCCGCCCACCAGACCTTATATTGCAAATCGCATATGCAATAAATATTCCAGTTTGTACCCCCAAAACTGGGATCGATTAGTTTTTTGACCGTATACATTTACCACTGATATTTCTGCACCAGACTATCATGAAAGAATTGAATTCAACAATTGCTGATGTCTTCACATCAATGCTTTTTAAAAGATAGTTCTTTAACCATGCTAAGATTTATTGACCTCTTGAATGTTGTTGTTAGAAACAAGGTAAAGAGGGAACAGGACAAAAATAGATCTTTATAATCTGATATCAAGTTCAAGCCTCTGAACGAGTGTAATATTTAAGCCATGAACAGTGCATTAACAGAGCAGTCCAACTTGCACATGCTTATTTAAAATGTTTTTACATGTTCTGGAGACCTAAGACTTAAATTGAAAAAAAAAAGAAAAGTGCAAGGCAAATTCTCTTAACTGCATAGATTTGAAACATAATCTTCTATTTTACTTTGTTGTCAATAAAAACATAGTATGGGCATAATGTGTGCCATAAATGCTGTATATTTCTGTTGCCAGAAATTTCAATGAAAGTAATTCTTCCCTCAGTCAGACCCAAAAAGAGACATTTGCTGAAAATACTTAAGTCTCTTTAGTGCTCACTGATGAATGATCAGCTACTCAATGCTATGATATATTGTTCAAATTCTCAGGAAGATAAATGCAGAAACCATGTTCTAATGGGAGAAAGTTGATTCAGAAAACTTCAGTCTGAAAAAAAATAGTTGTCAGATCTTGATAAAAGAGGAAAATTAAAAACATCATCAGTAGGATCAGTTCACCTTGGTCTTTCAATAAAATGAATTCTTGTTTGGTTTACTTCAATAAAATAAAAATTGTGGAAGATTAAAAAGCAGGAATGAGTGAGTAAAGATTATCTGACAGACCAATATGAAAGATTGGTTTGAATGAAAATTTTAGTTTAAGGAACTGAACCTTATTTTCAGAATTTTTTGGTTTTTTTTACACATGAAGAAAATAAAACCCTTCACCAAACTAAAACAAGTGACAGAAAACTCCCAGCCCTTCTTTGTTTAATTTAACTATATCCCTGCTATTCGTTCTTAGTTTCACTGCCATGGTAAATTGATAATGCATTTAAAGACAAAGGACATTTCTGACACCATTGACAAACATCACTCAGTTTCTTAAGATACCACATAATGGCATTTACATAAATATCTGAGGTTAGTGATTAAAATAAGTAGTTTCTATTTTTAATTGAAGTATTTCTGAACTTCATATTTATGCAAATACTTCTCTTCCAAAGAAGTAAAATATGCTAAAGATCATATTAGCATAGTACACTTTAATATGATTCCAGTGCTTTTGTTTTGTTGTTCCTCTAATGAAAACTCAATATTTTCTAGAGTAGTTATGCATAAGGTACAGTAGACTGTTTCAGGAAACAGCATCTGTTATACCCCCATACAATCACTTATTTGTACTTGTGTCAGAACAGTACAATAATATTTCAGGGCTGGGATAAAAAAGGAAATATTTAGTAGGAGATTTATTTTCAGTGTAAATGAAACAAGTGACTGCCAGTTGCTACAATCAAGGACCAAGATACACAGTAAGTAGTAAACAAAGTAAAGCCCGAGAGTGAAGACAAGTATAAAAATTCAATTGTTAAAAATATTGTTAATATTTGACTATTTTCAGTTTAACATATAGAACTATAGAAACCCACAAAATGCCCTTCTTAAACATGCCATTATTATGTGTTATGCAACAGAACACTCTTGTTATCTTTAATTCCTAAACAAGGCTCTTTTAATCTCAGGACTATCAGATTTCAGTTGATTACATGAAAGAATTTCTGCAATTAAACTAATCTGTTTAGCTCAGTTAAGAGCCAGTCCAATCCACTTCACTCCTTCTTTTTACCTTCATGAGTTTTGTCAGATGTCCTTCCCTTTAAATGTGGGGTTTGGGTTTGTGTGGCTGGGTTTTGGTAGCTGAGGGCTACAGGGGTGGTTCCTATGAGAACCTGCCAGAAGCTTCCTCTGTGTCTGGCAGAGCCAATGCCAGCCAGCTCCAAAACAGGTGTGCTGCTGGCCAAGGCTGAGCCAATCAGGAATGATAGTAACACCTCTGGGATTAAGATATTTAAGAAGAAAAAAGAAAGTTATTGGGCAGATGTAATTGCAGCCAAAGAAAAGCAGAGTGAGAATATGTGAGAGGAACAACTATGCAGACACCAAGATCGGTGAAGGAGGGTGAGGGAGGTGCTCCAGGCACCAGAGCTGAGATTCCCCTGCAGCCTGTGGTGTGGACCATGGTGAAGAAGGTTGTCCCTCTGTAGCCCATGGAAGATCAGTAGGAGTGCAGAGATTCAGCTGCAGTCCATGGAGGAGACACACACCGGAGCAGGTGGATGCCTGAAGGAGGGCTATGACCCCTTGGGGAACCTGTGCTGGAGCAGGGCCCTGACAGGGACCTGCATGCCCATGGAGAGAGGAGCCTGCACTGAAGCTTGTTTGCTGGTAGGACTTGTAGCCCTGAGGGGGACCCACACTGGAGCAGTCTGTTCTGAAGAACTGCACCCTGTGGAAAAGTGAGTTATGTTGCAGCAGTTTGCTGAAGCAGTTTGTTGCCCATGGGATGGACTCACACTGGAGAAGTTGGAGAAGAACTGTCTCCTGTGGGAGGGACCCCACACTGAATCTGGTGAAGGACTCTTCTCCTTGAGCCGTGGCAGAAACAAACTATGATGAACTGATTGTAACCCCCGTTCCTCATCTCCCTGCACTGCTGGTGGGGAGGAGGTAGAGCTGGGAAGGAGGGAGGGGTGGGGGGATGGTGTTTTTAAGATTTGTTTTACTTCTCATTATTCTGCTCTGATTCTGTTAGTATTGAATTAATTTAATATCCCCAATTCAAGTCTGTTCTGCCCATGACAGTATTTGGTGACTGATCTCTCCCAGTCCTTATCTCAACCTATGAACCCTTAGTTACATTTTCTTTCCCCGTTCGGTTTTGGAGGGGAGTGATCAGAGTGCTTGGTGGTTGCCTGGCATCCAGCCAGGTCGACCCACTACAATGTAAAATTGAAATGTGTTTTTAAAAGTTGTCTTTGTAGAATGAATTTTTTTTCTGTTCAAACACATCACTGAATCACAAGATCTTGTCTTATATATCTAGACCCTGAAATACACCAATATTTCTATAAAATCTTTAGTCTTTTAAATACTGGTACAGTATTTGCATACTCATCTACACTTCTAATCCAAACCAATGGATGATACCTCTTTTTTCTCCATATGAAGTTTCAATAAAGTATGAATCAAAATCAAATTTACTTGAGGCACTGGTAAATCTAGATCTCAGAAGAAACTGAGTGCAAATCTCCATGAAAGATTATAAGGGTTATAATCTTAATTTTAGACTAAATAGGCAGCATTGAAGTTCACTGATGTGCTTTATACAAAAGCTCCAATCAGCATACTTGAAAACAGACATTTTGGAAGTAAATGAATGAGAAGAACAAACACTAGCTTCCATCAGAGGGAAGCCTATTACAGAGAAAATTATTGCACTGCTGGAAAAACTCATCAAGAGCCCTTGCAAACTTTTAGTTTTATTTCTTTTGTTGACTAACCACAGTGTCCAAAAAGTAGTGCAAGCTAATAGAGCTGGGCTAATTCTGAGCCACTGCCACCTTGGCCACTGCTAAGGCAGTGCACATAGGCTGTCCCTGCTTCTGGAAGGTTGTTATTCCTTGGGGCAAGAGCAGGGCATTACCTTAAGTTTAAGACATCATATACTATTCCTAGCCTAAAACCACTTCCTAGTGCCTCAGTTAGTTGCAAGAAGAGGTGTTCAAACTCCTATGGACATCAGGAATAGTAGCCATGATGTTCAAATAGACAGCTGTGACTTTTATCAAGAACACGAATGCTGCTCGCTCACAAAAAGTCTACATTTAAAATTGGTTTCTCTTTGCAGCCAGCTACTGATGTTTAACACAGAGAAGAAAATCTAAGTGTGCCCATTAATGAATTCACAAATACTGCCTTAGTTTTACTACAGTAAAAATTTGTGATTTCTTATCCATCTTTTGGAATGTTAGTTTTAAAATTAAACACTCTTTTCTCTGAAGCAATAGTTTCTTCAGATAGTATTAATTCAATTCCTCAACTACTCCTCAAGTAATAATATCTTTTCTATACTCAAATTCAAAATATGTTCCTGATGGCTAACATATTTCTGTGAAAAGGTCAATATTTCTGAATTCTGAAGTATTGCATCTCTTAGAGATGAGGTCTTACCTGGCATTGTGGACTAGCATTGTGTATGAGGTTTTTCAGTATGGTTTCTAAAGGTGTGAATGGGAGACACATTTTTATTAAAATCCTAAATAATAACAGATCATTATACTAAGTGGGACAGAATTTTTCTGAAAAAGTCTATGTGATTCCAAACTGCAATATGTTGATAAATAAAAACTTCAGAAGGTAGAATACGTATGTCAATCATATATTTTTGAGAAATGACTGTTAAATCTGTGCTAAAAGGTTTACTTTGGTGTATATAATAATTTCTTCCGAGATTCATCTTAACATATTTTCTTTGTTAAAGTAATATAGATTATATTTATGTGGTTATTCTTAATTCAGTTATGCAAAATGGCACACCTACCATTTTTTTGGGCAGTGATAATTGTGTTTATTTGTAATTTATCTCAATGGTACTTGATGTAATCTAGTGTAAATCGAAGAAATCCTACAAAACCTGTTGAACTGATGTAGATCTAATGCATCAATAGATAAAATAAGTAGACTTATCAAATTCTTCATCTTACTTTCCTATGGAGTGGAAGTCATCAGGCCAATAGTAAATTTTAGATATTTGGACTCCAAAACTTTTACACTAATACCTATTGAAAGCCAAATATAGAAATTGACCTGCCACTGGAAGTTCCATAAAAGCTTTTATAAATTGGCTGTAACATGCCTGTACTATAAACCTCAATATTCAGCAATCATGACTATGACATAATAAATGTAAACTTATTTACAAGCTTTTAGGTGTTAATGATGATGATGATAATAATTATTATTATCTGTTCTTTCAGCAGTAATATTTTCAAGAGTTTCTCTGAAAATAAGATAAAGATGCAATATTGATAGTGGGCAGTTCAGCTATTTATATGAATCCAGAAGGAAGACCCTTAAATAAACTAGCAACTGGAAAGTTGATATTTTTTTATTTCTCTGCTAATATACATTCTAGAAGCACGTGACAGGTGATTAACTTTCTCCTTTCTCCTTACTTATTAGTATTAAGTTTGAACAGTTCAGCAAATATATTCCGTTGCTTAAATTAATTTTAAGGGGATTTGAATCTATCAGCCTAATGAACAAAGGAATTCTCAAGGCTTTCTGTAAGGTTTGAAATACTGACTTTTGTTCATAATTCACAGGCTTCACTACCTCCTTGTAAGATAAACTTGGCTTTTGTCTATTTAACAGTCTGCATATCATGCATACACAGAGTGGAATTCACTTTAAAAGAAGACAGACATCATTTTACTGAAATGTTTGCAGCAGTATTGATTCTATACACTGGTTTGTATCCCTCCTGGAGGTAGTGATATCACTTGTGAAATTCTGCTTCATTGATGACTCCATAAATAAGTAAATGAGTCTTACTAAATTTGAAATGCATATAGTCATCAGCTCTTCAAAACAAAAAAAGAACTTCATTCAAATTTTCATGTTTTCTAGTGTCTGAGTTGCATTCATTAATTAAGTAGGTTGGGTATTGTGTTCTGTTGGCACATGGTATAATGTTCATAAGCAGTCAGCTACTTTCAAAACATATTGTGTCAAATCACTGATTTCCAACCCTGAAATAAATAATATGATACTATTATAGACTGTAAGTCCTATGGTCCTTTGGCTTTTAATTAATCATGAAAAGATAATAATAACCGCTGTACTTGCACAATTTTGAATTGATTGCCTGCTCTTTGCTTACCTTCTTGCATGTGGATGCTAGAGCTACTTGCTTTCTTTCTACTGCTTCAAGTCAAGCAATGGAAGACTGGAACTACGATAACCGTGAGGAAAGGGTACACTATGTTACCAGAATACAGCCTCGCACCTGAACTCAAATATTAGTCATGTAGTGACCAATTTCCTTGGATGTTGCCTCTGGAGGCATGGATCTGAAGGCATTCTGAAGTATAGATGAGAAATTTGAAGCTGAGATACTCCTTAGAGTGGGAAGAAAAGCCAAGTGAGGGCTGGCCTCTGGAAATTATTGAAATATCAAATTGCAGAACTTTGATAGGAAGACAAAGCTTGACTTGCTTTGAGTGCATTGTGGTGGCGTCACAGGACCAGCAGCATAGGGACTCTAAGCTTTCAGGATCATGTTTCACTTAAATACATGGGCAGTATTTTCTCAATAAATCCTCCAAACTGTGAAAAGCCAGCATTTGTATGCAAAGTAAAAGACTCACTATTTATGGTCAGTGTCTTTTATTAGAAAGTAACTAAGTCTGCAAGTGTTTGCTGTGTTTACTTTTAGAAAACACATCTTATCCCCATTCTCTAGTGAATATGGTTTTGTTGTCTAGAGTTTAGGGAACTGATATAGCAGCTATGAAATGTGTTTTGTTCAAGATTCTTATTTCTTTCACAGATAAGGATGAGGATCCTGTACTTGTGTCCAGAGTCAATCGTATCTCTTTTTCCCTCTGTACTAATTAATTCTATGGAAAATGAAGATATTTCAAAACATCACTGTAAAAAGACTCACTTTATATAACTGTTGGTCGCTCTTAATGACATAGAAATAAGCCCAAAAATAAAACATATGCCAAATCTAATTTGAAACTAAAAGTGGTTCAAAATATTGTTCACACTTAGTGTAAGATAATTTCACCACAGATATCATAGGGGGTAAGGGCAGGGCCATTAGGAAATCTGTAGTCCAACCTTCTGCTCAAGGCAAGGTAAACTAAGAGATCAGCCCAGGTTAGCCACATTTTTTTCTAGTTTAGTCTTCTAAGCCACCTAAGAAGAAGACTATAATCTCTCTGGGCAACCTGTTCCAGTCCTTGTCTGACCACACAGAGGAATAGATTTTCCTTCTTTCCAGTCTGACCCTCTCTTGTTTCAACTTACGCCTGTTATTTCTTCTTCCCTCACCATCCAAGGCAAGAATGAGGTTTAAACCCAGCCAGCAACGAGGCACCACAGTTGCTTGCTCATTCTGCCTTCCCTAGCAGGATGGGGGGAAGAGAACTGGAAGGGGAAAAGTGAGAAAACTTGTGGGTTGACATAAGAACAGTTTAATAATTGAAATAAAATATGATAATAATAATAACAAAAAAAGTAATAAAAGTAAAATGAAAGAAAGAAAGAAAAGAAAAGAAAAAAAGTAAGAAAACCCAAGGAATACAAGTGGTGTAAATGAAAACAACGGCTCACCACCAACTAAATTATGCCCGTCCAGTCTCCAAGCAGCTGCTTTCTGGTCAACCTCCCACCTAGTTTTATTGCTGAGCACATTATCATAGGGTGTGGGATATCCCATTGGTCTCCTCCCAGCTCCTTGGGCACTCCCAGCCTCCTTGCTGGTGGGGTGATGTGAGGAGAAGAACAGGCCTTGGATGCTGTGCAAACACTGCTCAGCAGAAACAAAAACATCTCTGCGTTATCAACACTGTTTCCAGCAAAAATCCAAAATACAGCCTCATGCTAGCCACTATGAAGAAAATTAACTCTACTCCAGCCAAGACCAGTACGTTTACCTTGTAAGTATGGATAGACACTAATGGGTCCTGCTGTGGGATCAGATCTTGAACCAGGGCTCTGAAGTGTTACATTTCAAATATAAAAATGCAATAGTGAATGTCTGAAAGGTGTGATTCCTCAATGGCTATGGTAAATTCAGATGTAATGTGGAACTGCAGCCATTACAGTGAATAATAAGTTAATATGTTGTTTATTTATATTACATCAGTTAATATCTTGTATTAAACCCTATATTTTGAGATTTTAAATATGTTCATCTTTCTATGCCAATTCTGAAGAGTAAAGAAAAATGTGCAATGAATTCCATTATGATTTCCCCATCAATGCTAATTAATCACTAGCCCAGAGAGAAAGATTAGTATACTGAATAGTGGTGTTATCAGTCCAGTGACCTTGTGTCTGGAAATACTATCCCGAGAACAAAGTCCTGGTGGCATGTCATCATACAAGAAACTTTAATATTTAAAGGAAGTTTGTATTTCAGGTGGAGAAAGCCCCAAATGAAAACTTAAATTCTTGTTAGGTCATTTTTTAACTAGATATAAAGTGCCAGTATAAGTTACTATATATTAAATTCTTTATAAAATACATGAGTGATCAACCTAAAATGAATTCCATCTGTTTTAACTTTTCCTGCTTTCTGCACTGTGGATTAGAAGAAAACTGCTGGAGAGAAGGAGTGAAATCACTCCTGAATACAACTGAAACTGCAGGAATCCAGGCAGATCTGTGAGCAACAGGGTGAGCAGCAGAGGATAAACCGAATTATTTGTGAGAAACGAAGAAAACAGGGGGCTAAAGCACCATGGTGAAGAGCAGAAAGACATTTTTTCTTATGGTGCCGGGAAGTAAAGTGTAGAAATTGTTTTAACCCAGAGAACTGTACTAAAAAAAGAATTGAGGAATTGATAGCAAAATTGGAGGAAAAGACACAACGAAAGCTTTTGTATTTTATTTTTTCTTTGTTATATAATGTCTCTCTTTAAAAGTTCATTGTTCTCATTACGGTTTTGTAAAATATAGCTTCGGCTATTCAAAGCCCTTCCATATTAAAATGAAAGTGCAGGAAGGTCCAATTCAAAGCTCTAGCTGTTTGTGTCACTGTTGCCAACATTATTTTTCCCATTTCATAGTGGAAAAAGATACTATATTGTTGTAGAATATTATTCAAACACAAATACACTCAGCACAAGTTAGCTAGAACAAAAGTGTTTGGCTGATCTACCAACAAAATGTACTAACTACCCTATTCTTGACTTGAATGATCAGAAAAAAACTTTTAAAAAAAGCAAAATTAAATATTTGAGAGTATAGAAATCAGAACCATAATTCTCATAGCACCAGGGAATGCACATATTTTCCCAAATACTTTGCTTATAACTGTCTATTTGATTTTGAAACTGCTCAAATTTCAGAGAAGTAGTTTAGATTAGATATTAGGAAGAAATTCCTTTACTGTGTGGGTAGTGAGGCACCATAGAGGGTTGTCCAGAGAAGCTGTACATCGCTGGAAGTGTTCAAGACCAGGGTGGATGGGGGTTTGAGTAACCTGGTCTAAGTGGAAGGTGTCCCTGCCCACAGCATGGAGGGCTGGAACTAGATCATTTTCAAGGTCCCTTCCAAACCAAACCTTTCTATGATTCTGTGATTCAGAGTGAACAAAACCAAATGCAATGTGAATTAATTAATTCAGCTTTATTCAGTATGCAGTCAATCAGGCCAGCTATGTTATTTTTTAATGCATGAAGCCTTGTCTCTCAAGCACATACACACAGGGCTATTTGACTGGCAATGACTGAAGGACGGGTGGTGTCCCCTCCTCTACTCTGGGGAGGGGCCACTCCTAGAGCTGAAGCTGGAGCAGGGGAGGCAGCAGTCAAAAAACCCTGTTCAGATCAAGGTAGTCTGAGACCCTGCAGTGCTAGGTCTGCCTGAAGCCTTCTACAGTTAATAGCAAAAATCACATATTCAGTGCACTACAAAAGTATTATCCTCCCCAACAGGTGCAGGAAACTGCCAGCCAGCTAATCAGTAGCATATTTACCCTTTAACCGGCAAAAAAAAAAAGGCAATTTATGGTATCCTCTTTAGAAAGCACTTCAGATTATGCATCAACCTATTGCCTTGCTATACAAATCTGTATCTTGTTGATTTTACTCATTCTGCTATGGAAAAATGTTCAGTTGTCACTTTATTCAGAATACTGATTTACAAGATAAAGAACTTCGTAAAGTTTCATGTGTCCTCAAAGCCCACACAATCCAATAAGCCAAAAAGCTGGGGCTTTTAATATTTTTCCTTCATTCTACTATATTTTCAAATGTAGCTTTCTCTTCTGTTTTCATATTCTTGATTTTTACTCAACTATAAATATATTATTTCTATTTTTTATTCTTATTTTGGCTGATATAGAGTTATTTTTCTTCAGAATCACTTGCATGAGGCTATGTTTTGGACTTGTGCTGAAAACAGTGCTGATAACACATCAGGGTTATAGTTATTGTCAAGCAATGCTCATAGTGTCAAGGTCTTTTTGGGTTGTCCAGGGAAGTTTTGGATGCTTGGTTCCTGGACGTGTTCAAGGAAAGGTAGGATAGGGCTATGAGAAACCCGGTCTAGTGGGACATGTCCTTGGCCATGACAGGGGGGTTGGAACTAGATGATCTTTAAATTCTCTTCAAATCCAAACCGGTCTATGGTTCTGTGATTCTACGATTCACACAATGCCCCACCAGTGAAGAGGATGGGGGTGCATGAGAAGTTGGCAGGGGACACAGATGGGACACCTGATCCCAAATATATATAAACTGTTACAATGTATTTATTTGTATGTATATAATTGTGATTGGAGGCTTATACGTATGAATATTTAATAAATTTGTGATTTTTTGGACTGTTTTTGACCAAGTAGATAAAATGTTGAAACATTTCTAATGTGGATATACTTGATACATTTTGGTTATTTGGCTGTAAGTTCAATGCACATAAGTTATATTTGTCTTTCTGTGATCATGATCAGTGTGCTGGAAGGTTTTCAAGGCATTTGCATTCTCAAAACACTGTCCTATTACATTTATAAAGAATTGTGAGTCAAAATTAAAACAAGAACTGAACTCTTTGAAATACATCAAAATTCCCAGAATCTCTTTCTCCCTGAAGAGTGCTAAAAGATCTCATGTGTTAAAGGCTTGTTCAGAATTAGAAGAATTTTTCTGAAAAGTAAATTAATAATCAATCAACAATCACTATCTGCCCTGCATTGAACTTTCTGCCTGTTGTGCAGGCAAGACCATCAATGTCTGAGATGGATTCCAAATGAACCATAGGTTAAAAGCAATTTGCAAACTATTTAAACTTCTTTATTTGTAGCTCCTGATCTGAACTACTGTACATAAATTAAATGTATAATCATGAATGTATAGACCAATAATTTTTCCACATAGTAATGGATAAGGCAATTCTAAATTGAAATGGTGTGGTAAAAGACCCGAATATATTACAGTCTTTAATTATACAATGATTCTTTAACACCATACATTTTTAGAAATAATAAATGTTATTCCTTTCATTCAAATTTACTTGCAGGAATGCTGGTCTCTCTAGTTGTATATGCAATGAGCTTTTTCAACACTAACTTTAATCAGCCTTCTCTTCTTTTGAAAGAATGTGAAAAGATTTTTTTAAATGAAAGACTGCCTGATATAAAAAGAAAAGAGACTTTGCTTTCAAATGGCACAATCCTCTATTTTCATGACCTTGATTCATTACTATGTGGACAAAGTGAAAGACAAGATAGTGCTGAAAGGTGCACTATCTGTTAACTTCAGAGTGATTAATGACAAGACAAGTTATCAGGTATCTCAGAGTTGGGAACCCATTAACTTGGGAGAAAGCTGAGAAGCCAGAGGGAAGAAATAAGTCATAGTAACAAAAGGAAATGAAGAAATGCAGTTCTCTTGACTACAGATTGATATGTTCCTGTAGCCATGCTTAGTGTCAAAAGGAATTTCAAATTACTACTCATGTACACTCCGGTTTTACATCCAAACAAACAAACTACCCCAAGTTAACAGTAAGCAGTTGACCTAAGTGCTTAAGTAAGAGAAAAATAACAGATGCCAGCAGCAAACTTAAGAAATTATTCTCTAGAGTGAGTTCATGAAACCAACAAGAATAATTCAAATATAGGAAAATTTTAATATATATAGTAATTTTTCTCCAGTAACATAATTAAAAAAGAAATCTAGACTGGATTGAATAGAATTGAATGTGTATAATATATTTTAAATCATTAAAACGTACATAATTTCTTTTCTTTAGATTTTTTGTGTTAATAGGCATCCGCACAATAGTTTGACACAACATATAAAGGCTTTCTGTGTTTCGAATAAAAATGGTTTCCGGAACAGTTCTGGTTGTGGTTTCTTTTAATAAAGCAACAGCAACAAAAAAACCACTGATATAAGCAAAGCATTCTTTAGTTGTCAAGTGTTGATAAAATGCCTACTAAGTGATCTTTTACAAAATTAATTGAGTAGAGACTACCTGCTGGCTTTAAAGGACAATACTAACAGTAAGAAGCTGTGAAACTGTAGCTTTTTGTACTGAACACTTATTAAGCTCTTTATTCCTGCAGAGAAATAGATTTCTTTTGGACAAATCAAGTGATGAGTGTATGCCTACCTTCTATATCAACATACAGTCATGGAACACCACAGGGTACGGTGATCAGATCTTTCACGGGCAAATCAAGGCATTGACAAGTCTAAGCATGGAACACTCTGTGAGTATGGAGGGGAAGCAGAGACTGTAGCCTAGAGCTTTTAAAGGCTTCTATGTCGACGGAATAACTTTGGGAAATAAGTCTCTATCCAAATTGGGATAAAATACCCTATGAACAGCCACCACCACCATCAAGGCACCCACATTGTATAGGCATAATGATTTTGGTATTCTGTGTTCCTCTAATATGCAGTTGCCATATATGGGCTCAAGCCTCCCCAGTTTGGCCTGTTTTCAGTGGTGTAACTGAGATAACAGAGCTAAATGACTTTTATTCACTTCCAATTGCAGTAACATACAGCAAGGACATCAGCTTATCTATTTTTTCATACAATGAATAGGAGCTTCTCTAAATTCCCCAAAAAGTTTGACAAGCTATACATGAGTAGAGAAATTCTTGCATATGATTCAGAAAGAATTCACTCCATGAGAAGCCACAGTTATGGAAAATCAGTTAATTTTAATAAAACTGAGCTATATCCACTTACTGTGGAGAAGGTTGTATTACTTTTACAAAAACTTACTGCACAATGCTTGTCAGTTTAGTTCAGAAAATTTTGTCTTGTGGTTAAAACATATATATCCAGAAATTGTCTTTATATAGAAGCACAGTTACAGTCATCTAATACTATTGGTGGACTTGAGAGACGAGTGAGGAACTTAATTGTTTTAAAAAGACTTAATAATTACTAAATGGATATAATTATATCAAGTTTAGTTTGTTGTAAATGATGCAATCACAAAGTAAAAAACTGCATTCAAAATTTAAGGGAGAGAAATAAATGTGATTTGGCTAGTTTGTTGTTGGTTGTGTTTTTTTCATGAAACTAAACGAAAGTTTAAGCCTTTTGTTCCTCTTATCCAATAAAGACATGGTTATCTTGCAACTGCAATTCAGTCCATTCAAAACATATTTCTTGCATTTCTAAATGTGTATTAATTTACAGAATGCTGTTTGACTTGGCGGTTTCAATTTTTTGTAAATGATCACTGAAATAAATTCTTAAAATTGTTTTGGTCACATTGAAACGTAAGTTTGACACAAATGAGAGTCTGTAATTAGGAATTATTGAAATTTGTTTGGGACAGCTTTTTGCTATGAATGGATTTCAAAATACTACAGAAAAGTAGGATGCAATCCAGAGAAAGTACAGAGTGTACAATTAGGTAAGAATACTCATCTATGCAATAACCAGCTAAATAACAGTATTTAGAAATTAGTTTCAAGCATTTAGAGCATCAATATAAAATGTGAATCAGTAATTTTTTTCCAGTTGCAAAATGTACTTGTCTTAATGGAAATATTTTCTATATAAAACTATTTCTATATAAATAAAAAAAGGATTTTCTGTAACCTGCGGAATGTTTTCTCCTCTACTTTTTTTCATTTAGTCATAGATTCTAATTTTTGTGTCATCATATCATAGGATGGTTTGGGTTGGAAGGGACCTTTAAAGGTCTTCTAGTCCCCTCTTCTAGGCCAACCCCCCTGCAACAAGAAGGGACATCTTTAACAAGATCAGGTTGCTCAAAGCTCTGTCCAACCTGGCCTTGAATATTTCTAAGATTTACCACCTCTCTGGGCAACCTGTTCCAGTGTTGCAGCAACCTTATCGTAAAAATTGTTTTCCTTGTATCTAGTGTGTTGTATGTACCCTGGTTTAGCTTAAAATCATTACTTATCACTATAGGCCCCACTAAAGAGTCTGTCCCCGTCTTTCTTATAAGCCCCCTTTAGGCACAGGAAGGCTGCTATAAGGTCTCCCTTGAGCTTTCGCTTCTCCAGTCTGAACAACCTCAAGTCTCTCAGATTTTCCTCATAGCAGAGATGCTCCACCTCCCTAATCATTTTTTGTGGCTCTCCTCTGGAGTCACTCCAACAGGTCTGTGTCTACCTGCTGAATACTGGCTAGAGAATAAGGCAACAGTGATACTTTGTGAGTCCTACAGGCTCACAAACTGCCCTTATCCCTATGTCACACTGTTGCAGTTCTGAACAATGGGCACATATAATGGGTTTGAAATGACTCAAATTTGTAAAGGTTTCTGCAATTTCTATCAAACATGAGAAAATTATACTAATTCACTATATACAGACAAGCAATTTGCACTTTACCACCCACTTTTTTTCAAGTGGCTATATGAATAGATAATCAAAGACCACAGATAGGAAAATTGGAATGGGAATATGCAATTTTTTCTTACTCTGATCATATAATTTCAATATATTTTCTAATGCAGTACTGCACTATTCTTTCTATTCTTGACTATGCTAACTCCAGCAGAGCAGAAGAGTAGAAAAAGTTATATGCCAATTCCATAGCTGGATTTTAGAAATGCTTGGCCAGCAAGTCTTACCTGGAAGACTTTGGCTTGCCAAACTGGAGGAAGAAAAAGAGCAATGTGTGATTACTGTGATATGATAAATCAGTTCTGGAACTGAATCAGAACTTAAGGAACAGCTGTTGATGTTACAAAGAGCCAGCTGGTTATTTTACTATTATTGAGGCAGTATATTCACTATTGATGAAAGAACAAAGGAGGTCAGAAAACTGCACCTTTACAGTGTCACAAAGTTGTTGGTGTGAAATGCCAAATCCTTGAGTTCCTGTTTAGAGAAAGGACCTAGATAAGCATAGCTCTAGGGAAGAAAATAAAAATAATATCCTACTGAATTTCAGGAAATTGCTCATCATTAATATAATACTTCAACCAGCTGAGAAGCAAAAATTACATCTTCATACATAGTCTAGGCATAGCAGTCTGCTAGTTAGATCACTGTGAGGCAATTTAAATTTGCAGATGTCAAAATTATCTATGTATCATGCAGTTTGCTTGCCAGATACCAACCTGTAGGGTGCTATATGTCACAAGATGCCTGACAATTGCAATTTAAATACCAATTGTAACACATTAAAGGGTTCAGATTCAGTTACTCAGAAGAGCAGAGAAGAAGAAATTAATGAAAGTCATTCTTAATGCTGTTTAGTTTTTTAAAAGATCAAATTGAAAAGGTCAAGTAATCAAGCTGTGTGCAAGCACGTGAAAGATAATAAAGATACCACCTAATAACAAATATAAAAGACAACACAGAGTTGTAAGCTACAAATCTTGTCAAACCAACCTACATTTATGAAGGAAAAACAAGTCTTTTAATGACACTTATATTCAATTTATTAGTGCGTTTGACATTGCATTTCATGAAGAGTTGAAGAAAACACATTCTGTTTCTCAGTTAGATTACTTGTTCCATTTAAAAAACAATGGGAAAAAGAAAACCAATTGTTATAGAAATTCCTGCTTAAAGAACAAGAAGAATCAAAATTTTAATTAACATTATTTACAAAGACAATTTGAATGAATCTGTGTTCAATTTAAGAAAAAAAAGTCTTGGAATAATATGATGGCAATTTTCAAGTACGAGAAAGATTTCAAGATTTTCCTTATAAGAAAAAACTATAATAGCTTGAATGATCAAAATAGAAAAATCCTTTCCGTGGACTGGGTCAGCATGGACTTCTGCATGCTGTTTGGAGGACTATTCAACACTGTACAATTTGGGGTTACCAGAATCTACGAGGATATAAGATTATCTATACTATTTTATCTTTTTATATTTTGTTGGCCCCAATAGATATAATTTTAAATTGTCAGGTAACATGAGACTTTATAGAGTCTGAGTGCCTTTCTTCCTGGGGTCCTAACAGACTAGCACCTACTGATAACAAGTACAATCATGCTAGAAAGTGCTACAAAAAGTAGTGAGGGACACTGACTAGAAATCACATAGCACTTATCTTCCTGTAGCTTAACAAACAAAAATATTTTTTTCTTATCAGGAATGTTACGAGTATAACTGATCCAGCAGTGGAGGAGAGGGAACAAGTATATGATACTGGGATGAATTTAATATTAGATTTATTTTATTTTTTTTTAGTCAGGAAGCATGCACTACCTCAGAGGATGTTCTTTGTTTTGTCAAAGGGAAATGTGAGAGGTGTTGGGGTTCTTTTTAAAATAATTTCATCAGAACACTGTTTAAGTGTGACACAGCTGGAGTAAAATGTAAAAACTGGCAAACAAGCAGCTGCTTAACATAAATGAAAGCTTTAAAATGCTAATGAAAGAAAGTATAAATGTCAACAAAATGTAAAATGGTATCACATCAGACATCTTTTCAGTGGCTTTAAATTATATATGCCCCTATGATGGTGCTATTGTACAACATTTCAATGGATATGATCAAATTCTGTCAACTGATGGAAGAGAAATCCTGAATCCCTGGTGCAAAGTGAACAATTCAGTACCATTAAACCACTCATCTATCATTTCTGACAAAATGCTAAATGAAACTTAAGCCACCCATCAAGAAGCAGATAGTAGCAGTACCACCTTTATGATACGGTTAAAGCTACTGAACAGCTGCAATGGAGTTATTCAAGAGAAACTTGTGCCATTCTCACCAAAACAGAGAAATATAGGAGATGTTAGTGACTCAGAAAGACTGTGCTATTGACAAAGTTCATACAAAGAAAATGTTTTTACATGAAAAATAATGTTTATATCTTCAAATAGAAAAATGACTTCTCAGGGATTATAATGATCATATTGATTCTTTCAGTGATAAAAACATTACAAGGAGAATTATGCTTGACAGTGCTGATCTTAATAATCTTCTAGCTAATCTGTTCAGTTTCTGATTTTACTGGTTTGGTCTGGGATAAAGTTAATTTTATTCATAGTAGTTAGTATGGTGATGTGTTTTGGATTTGTGATAAAAACAGTGCTGATAATTCAGGCATGCTTTTGTTATTGCTGACCAGTGCTTACATACAGCACCAAAACCTTTTCTGCTCCTCGTCCCATCCCGCCAACGAGGAGGTTAGGGGTGCAAAAGGAGGAGGGGACACGGCCTGGACAGCTGAGCAGAACGGACCAAAGTGATATTCCATACCATACGGCATCATACTCAGCAACGAAACACTGAGAAGAGAAGGAGGAAGATGAGGATGTTTGGAGTGATGGTGTTTGTCTTCCTGAGTAACCATTATGTGTGATGGAGCCTTGCTTTCCTGGGGATGGCTGAACACCTGCCTGCCCATGAGAAATAGTGAATGAATTCCTTATTTTGCTTTGCTGGTGTGGACAGCTTTACCTGTACCTATTAAACTGTCTTTATCTCAACCC
>VZRE01013195.1:6586-28865 GCA_013396775.1 Cephalopterus ornatus
GAAGTAGATTCCAGAAACATTACAGTGTGATACAGTTTGATTCAAAGAGGGGAGAAACAGCTCCTCTCTGAATCCCAAGCAATCCCAAGCAGTTAAATCACCATTCACAGGTCACTGCTCTCCAAGTTTAGAAAAGTGATGCCAACATCAACTTCTCAGTTCTATCTGCAGCAACCCACAATATCGAGGCTCCAAGTCTACAGTATTTTAGAGAGGTTAAGATTTACATGACTAGGTCAAAACAAACTCTTTCCAACTGCGATCTTAACAGATTAAAAACATACCCACCCGCATATATACACACAGATACAATATTAGCTACAGGCAATACATATTTGCAGGAAAGAAAGAGCATTTACCAGGATAAGAGAGGCTAGAAGCAGGGTGCCAGCGGTTGTCCAGCGGCAGCACTCCATTGTCGGGTCCGTGCCGGACCTGGGGTCGGACAGGCGCAAGCTGCAGAGCGCTCGGCTGCCCGCTGTCACACTCCGCGCTAGTGCAAACCTTCAGCCCTGCTTCTCCGCCTTCATCAGCCCCGCTCGCATTTCCTGACCCAGCCGTGGGTGGATGGGTTGGAGTGAGCTGCGGGGAAGCGCTTTCTGAGCCGGCGATCAGCCAATCTACCTCCTGCTATTCAGACATGCAGCACAACAAAGCCAAGGGGTCTGGGGAAAGCGTAGCAGCTGAAGACAGAGTCGAAGGAAAAAGAGAGTGGGAGAGGAGGAGGAGGAGGAGAAGGAGGAGGAGACAGGCAGCATGGCACAGCTGAACGGAGTGCTCTCCCTTCAGCTTCTGGAGTTCCGCTTCACCACTTGCCGTGAGCTGTTCACGCTCGCTGCTAGGTCAGTAGCTCTCCTCCTGAGCATGCATTGTTGCAGACAGGAGGGAAACATAATCTGTGTCGATACATAACATATGCCATAAAATGCACCAATCGGAAAATGCTGACATCCTCCAGGGAGAATGCACATTTTACTGAAGCCTTTAGTATTTACAGAAAAAGGCTCTCTTTTACAACATAATACACCAGCAATACAGAGGTCTGACTGTGCCCTAAAACTGTAAAGCAGGAATGTTTTTAACAGGACTGAGTGACAGTCTTTACATAGCTGCCTTTTTCTTTTTGGGGAAAATTTAAAACCTAACCTATTTTGCATTAGAAGGAAAGTGAGCTTATTGGAGGAAGAATTTTGCACAGAAAGGCAAAGATTCACATACCTCATGAAAGATAGGAACTCTGCTTTTTAAGTATTAAGATAGAAGTTGCAAATAATCCTAACCCTGTTCAGAATTAACTTAGTTTGTGGGCTATGCCCCTGTCCAGCTGTCTTCCCCCCACCCCATCCCCGGTTTCTTTATTTTTCTGAACCACATATTACAGACTGAATCAAAGAACTTTCTAAATGCAGTAGGCATTCCCAACACATGAGGCTGAGCTGGATGCTGAGTCTGAAAAGTGACTGAAGTCAGAAGCTAGCAGAGGAAAGGTGAACTCTGCCAAAGGCCAGGACTGTGGACAGAAAAGAAAAAGGAGCAAGGGTAGACCACAGACCATTTAGGAGAACTGCACGTAAGTAGAAATTAAAACCAGACTGGAGGAAAAGCTGGACAAACAGATAGAGACTGATACAGAGTTTGTGAAAGGGAAGGAACTGAGAGGGAAAATAAAGAAAGAGTAACAGATGTTGAGAAGTCAGATAGGATGACAGAAAAAGTCTGGCCTGGCATAATAGGAACTGAAACATAAACGCTGAAGACATCTGAAGGCCAAAACAGAAAAGAGATAAACTAGATGGAGATGGGCTTTAGGAAATGAGTCTGAAGCAAGACATTTCAAACAAGAAATGAAAGTAATTAGGAACAATGGGAGAAACATATTTCAGGTTGCACTGCCAAGCCAGTTTGGTTGGGTACCTTTGGACTTGTCAGGCAAGGAAGCAGGGCCAGAAAGACTGAAAAGGCTCAGTAAGAAGAGGTTATGATCGAAAATGCACTAGCTGGAGTGAACATAGCAGGGATGAGAAAAGGACTAAAATAGCTTCTAAGAGTCTTCTCCCACCAGGGAATCTGCTCATACTGCCCTTGAAAACTCAGGAAACTAAACATATAAATCTGCTGGAAGTCTAGTGTACCTTTTATAAATAACACCATTACTCCAACCCCAACACAAAGTCCCCATGTCCTTTGCTTCAGCAGCAGAGTCAACACATAACTTAAAATTGTGGAAAAGGATTTTTTTTCATACATTTCCTCACCACTGTTGTATGTTTTCCACCCTAATCCGTTCTTTTTCTACAAGACTAACATCATTGGAGAAGTATTTACAGGTAGTTCCTGGAATTCCTGTACATGAAGTTCTCAAGGCACACTTTCTAAAGTAAACAGCAAGGTTTGTAATATTGAATAGATGAATCATGATTTCTTTTTTTATAAGAATCAAACTGCTGCAATTATGATTACATGACTTACAATGGATGGAACAACTGAGAAAGATACTTTCATAACCACATGCTCAGGGATTTTTGTCATGGTTTGTGTTTTTTTTTTCCTTAGTCCAACTTTAAACTGGAGATGTTGCACTAACACTACATATGCCCATTTCTGAATGCCTCATTTTGGGCACTTCTTGTTCGACTTTGGAAAATACAGATTTTTTTAAAAGGAAGTTTTGGATATTCTTGTTATCAGTACAGAAGTCTCAATAGGCAACTGTATCATCAAAGCTGGAATAAGTGAATTATATTTGGATTCCATGTATTCTGCCAGTGTTCTCATCATGGACCTCCACTGCAGCTGATGGGAATGTTGCATGGAGAATGATGGCAAGAGAAGAAAGTTTATCATAGAACAGAATCACAGAATTATTTAGATTGGATAAGACCTTTAAGATCACCAAGTCCAACCATTACTTTAACACTGCCAAGTCCACCACTAAACCATGTTTTGTAGTGGTTTGTATCTCACTGGGTTATTTATTAATTGGGTGGAAGCAACCAACTTCTGTGTGTCGGGGAAGGGGACCAGGCCCCCAGAGTCAGAAGGCACATGCGCAGCCAGCAGGCAGCTTGGAAGGCATATGGCACAGGGCCATGCGCCTGCCACTCACAAAGGCCCACCTGGCAGCCCACCCACACCGTGCCCCCTGGAGCCTCTGACTAGCTGCCTCACCTCTCACTCCAGCCAGGAGGGCACTGAGTGGTCGATGAACTGGTTGCCCTGCCTGGGAGGGACGGCCACAGTGTCCTGGGCACATAAATAGAGGCACTCAGGGCCTCCATCTTTTCCTGCCTTCTCTCCTGGGATGTGTGGTCATGTCACCTCTTGGTGGTACCTATACAAGTCTCTTTTTCTAACTTCTTTCTTTACTCATTCTTTCTTCTCTTAATCTCTTTCATTTCTTTACTCTTTCTTTAATCTCTTGTGGGTAACTTAAAACTGATGGCTTGTATTTTACAAAGTTGGGGGTTGGTATTTGCTGAGTGCTTTGCGCAAACTTTTCTTTGGTTGTTTGTTACTTCTGTGAACCTTTTGCCAAAACACCTATTTTCTCACTAAATTTAAAGAAGTCTCTTGGGAAACACATATAGCATTTTCTCTTTACATGAATTTAAAGAACCAAAGGCTCTGCAAGAATTTTGAGTGGAAACTCCTGGGAGTCTTAAATATAAGTAAACTGTCTGGGCAGTGTGTGGCTTGATTTGGTACTTTACACCTATCTACAAATCTTTTAAATCCATCCCGGGATAGTGACTCAACCACTTCACTGGACAGCCTGTTCCACTGCCTGACAGCCATCTCAGTGAAGAAATTTTTCCTAATATCCAATCTAAACATTCCCTAGTTCAACTTGAGATTGCTTCTTGTTCTTCTACCCCTTGTTACTTGGGAGTAGGGACCAACCACCCACTCACAGTTGTAGAGAGTGATAAGTCTCCCCTCAGCCTCCTATCCTCCAGGCTAAACAATCTGAACTCTCACTGCTGCTCCTCACAAGACTTGTGCTCCAGACCCTTCACCAGCTTCATTGCTATTTTTTGGATGCACTCAAGAACATAAATTTCTTTCTTGTAGTGAGTTGAGTATCTTAGAGTAATGTTATGAAATTATGTGGCCTGCAATGTTCAGACATGCTGAGAAGGTGCCTTAGTTCTAAACAGCTTTGTTTATTTAAGATACGTGTTTAATCAGTAGCAGAGTAGCATGCTATTTATAATAGTGTTGTAAGACATATGAAATTCACCAGGACTGATATTTTGTTCCATATTTAAAATTCAGACCAGATTCTAAAATGCAGCTGCAATTTTGTTTTCACAACGAACTCATGCAAACCCTGTAATTTTTTCATGAAACCACATAAATATCATTCTTCTAACAGTTTGGCTTTCAGTTTTCTGCATGTAGTTAAACGTAGAAATCAAAGTGAAATTCAGGGAGTGGAAACTCCTATGAATCAGTCCAAGGGAAAGGTCTACTCAAATTCTTGCACACAGCTTTAATGAGGAGTCATGCCGAATATCTGCCAATTTCTACAAAGCAGTGTTGCACCCACTTAAAGGCTTATTTGAATTATTTCTAACTGAAAAACAAACAAACAAACACAAAAAAAGAAATCCAAAAACCAACGAAAAAACCCTTTGAAATAGAAGTGTAGATTTACTGAAAAATTACTTCAAGTGCCCGGAAGTTTTCTGGAGCTGACCATCTCCATATACTGTCGTTCAGGTCCAGGGTTTTGTTATACTGCATATACGCATTTCATATGGAATACATTTATTTGTCTTGCTGAAAGTTCATTCTATATATGGAACAGTAGTTTGGAGGCATGGGATGTGGTATTTCTTCTTTGGATGCATATATACTAAAAAATAAAGCCTACAATCAAAAGGAAAATATGCCCTAAACAAGGTAACATTGCCTGAATGGTGCAAAACCTTAGGCCCTATACATGTCCACATTTTCTCTGTCATGCACCCCAAGTGAATACAAGAATTCAGAACGATAAAAAACTTTTATCTGAAGCAGAAGTAAAAGATCAAACTTCAAGGGATATGTTAGCCAACGTTGGATGGTGCCTACTGTGCCCAGTACTTTGTTTCACCAGTAAGTGGTTGTTTTCTGCAAAATCCTAATGCTACAGATAAAGCCCTGAGACATGTAAAATCATTTGCAAAAACTAGTACTGGACATTGGTGAGTCCAGGATTGCATTCAGCATCACTTTCTGAGTATAAATATGCAAATACGTCACCTGAAAACCCTGATGTTACAAATATAAGCCCTTCACCATCTCAGGGGAGAGCACACAAATACATGCTACTCCAGGTCCTGAAAATTACCCTTTCCACTTTTTGAACCGGTTATTTGTCCCAGTTGTTCTTCACTTCTGACAGGTTTAAAATTAAGTCAGTTTACATCTGTATGAGAGAAGCATAGCTGGTTATCAGCACTGTACTGCATCTATGGCAGATATATGAAATGGAAGTAGATGCAAAGGAGGGTGTCTGAAGCAGTATTTTAAGCTCTACAGATTTAACAATACTTAATTTTAAAAACACACAGGCAGGCAGAAGAAAAATGTTAACATCAATATTCTTTATTGCAGGAAAGAGTGAACTCAGCTTTGGAGCTGATCTCCCTGGGGAGAATATGTTACCATTTTCACTCAGAAGCCACCTGTCTCTTCCTGGCAGTTTGACCTTTTTTTTGCCATCAGGTCTGTAGCAACCAGAATTTTTTAATTCTTTCTACTTTTTTTAGTTAATAGTTATTCTCAGATTTATTTTTTTTTGTTTTATAAGCCTGGATTGGTTTCTGGGAAACTGGAAGTTTGTTTGAGTATGGACAGTGAGAATTGTGAGGGAGCCAGTGCTTTATAAGGAGCTTTAGATGGGATTTGCATTTACATGTGTATATCTGTGTGTGCCTTCAGAAGATGTGAAAGAAACTAAAATTAAAGTTATAAGGACTGTAATATTCTGGACTGTCTAGGTAAAGCTCACTCAGGTATACATGATGAGTGATTACTAAAGCACATTCCTCAAAGGTTAAGGTGCTGATGTATACAAAACCTCTACCTACACCTCCAACTTGAGAGAAAACTCAAATGTACAATAGCAGGAACAGTATAGCTTTGAGGAGTAAGAACATCCTCTTTCACACCTAGCAGGGTATCAGATATATAGCTGAGCCTTCAGACTTATCAGATCTTCATCTTTTTTGAGTGGTTGGTTGCCATGAGCCGTGGGGTGCAATGATGTCACTTTGGAACAGGTGTGCTATTATCTCTCTGTTTTCAGCACCTGCATCAATCTCTACATCTAACATGAGGCAAAGTGCCAGGAAAGGGATGACACTGCTCAATCCATTTGTTTTGACTGGACAGAAATCAGACTGCTGAGACACTTTCACATGAAATATTTTGAGCTGAACAGTTGCTTCCTCCATGCAAACTGTGGAAACAGTTGGAGTGAATTCCTATATGAGGACTGCTTCTTTGTTGAAGTTTAACTACACTGTTGAAATGATGAGCTACAAAGAACTCCCCCCTTCCCGTGTTAGATTGTCACCCTTTACCTTACGAATTATGATACCTGTTGTGTTTCAATAATAGACCTTAACCTTTGGCAGCAGAAAAATCTGAACCAAAATCTCACCAAAATATCTAAAAGTTTATAGACTCTTGCAGTGTTTTTCACGACAATTTAACACAGTGTTCACGTTTTCTCATTGGAAGGGGGTTGCAATTTTGTGGGTGAGCCAAACATCTTGAACTGACATGCTTGAGAACCTAAATTACACCACTAAACCCGGGAAATTCTGCAACAGGAGATGCAAAATTGCTTCCTCCTGTTTTGACAGAGAATTCCAGGTAAGACAAACAAGCACTTATCTATAATTTTTAACATCCTTTGTCTCTCAAGCTTAATCCTTTCCCAGGGTGCCACTTCCATACCCTTAATATGCCTCCTCAACTTTTGGACATGCTCCTTATGGGCAGACTAAAGTGGATTCCTGTTTTTAGAATCATCCTAGTGCCTGTCTGTGAGTGGATTCTCACATGACTCTGGGCCACTCATAATCTTTTTCTGGAAAGTGAGCCTATACCTTCCACACTTTTTTCTTCACACGAGACAGTTTCCCCTGTTGTGCTGCTTTTGAAGTCTACTTTCAGAAGCTTGAGCAAGAAGCCTTATTTACCTCCAGGCTTTTAATTTCAGAACATTTCCACTACCTACCTCATAGAATGTCCAAATTTGCAGTGAACTTCAAGCAAGTAAGAGACCTGTTCTGTGCCCACAGGTCTTGGAAATCCATGAACAGTTTTATATTCAGTGCTGGGTTTAAATCACAGGCCCAACTTCAGATTTTCAGTCAATGTTTCTTTTCCATAAAAGTTTCTAGGGTCACTGTTTGCAAAAAATAATCAGAAAATATGATCTTTAAGGGTCAGATACTGCCAGCATATGCAAACAGGTTGTATGTAATTATTGGAAGTCTCATCAAGCTATCAAGCATATAATTTTAAAAATATTACACAGCAACACTTGGGGCTGATGATAATGTGTTTGAATATTGCAGGAACAGAGCATATTTTTGTAAACCACTCAATCTGAAAGTTTGCATGAGTTATAAATGACTTTACTGATGAAAACAAACCTGAATCAAACAAAAAAGCCCTAATAGGCTTTTTAGCCTCTTTGGATTTCTAATATGCAAGGCTTTTGTCTTATTTTTCCTTGTATGGCAGTGGGGCATAGGTAATTCTTTATATGGCTTTTAGCTTTTGTAGAGCAAATGAGATTAAATTACACTTCCATTTTCTTCTACTCAAAATTCATATTCTAGAGTCTGGCTTCAACCATCATAAGCAAACCTAAAATAAATCATGTTAAACTGCCATAGTATCATGAAGGAAAGGATATGCAAGTTTTAAGAATCTTACAAAGAAACAAGCTAAAAAAATAAGACTAGGAAATACATTTTGGATTAGGATTTGGAAAACCCCTAAGGTGGTGGAGGTAGGATTTGGGTTTGTCCAATTTGCAGCACTCAGCTCTGTGTCTGGATTCAGCTTTCAAAAGTTTCCACAAGATGAGGCACAGGGGAAGGAGAGGAGTTGGATTCAAAGTTTTTGGGTTTTAGCCCATCTCTTGTGCTAGCTGTTAATGACAGTGCATGGACAGCACAAAGCCTACTTTGAAATGTTGAGCCAGCAAGATATTTAAGCATTGGAGTAATCCTTCTTTCTTTTGAAACAGCGTTTTGAATATCAAAATAATAGTGAAGATGCCATGTGGATGGAACACCCACTCAGCCACAAAGTGTTTCTGTATGCAAAGGATACAGAGTATTTGCCCCCCAGGTGGCCAAGTTAATAAAGATTAGCAATGCAGACAAACAGCAAGGATTATAGCACAAAACCCCTAATGATATATTTAAAAGCTGGAATTGTTCTTGTGACAATCAGAGAGATGGAGAAGATTCGAGAGTCAACGTTGAGGAAGAAAAATCTTCAGTTTAGGGCACAAAGCACACTTAAAAAATAGGGAAAGATAAAGAATATGTCATAAATCATGAGTGTAAATGGTAGGATTTTGAAAAAGCACAGGGCTCAAATAGCTGCACATATGCACAGAAGGGGAAAAAGGTATTCGGTGAAATATTTGAAACATATGTTTTTTGTTTATGTTTCTTGCAAATATTTGAGAAAAGCGAACAAATTCTACCTGTATACAATCGTGATCATGAATGCACTATTGTGTTGTAACAAAAATGTATTTATAAGCAACCAGTAAAATACTGGAAGAAATTATAATGTTAATAAGTAGGAGGCTATTGTGTTTCATATTAAATTTCTGAGCACTGCAGCTCACTATGCAAAGAGCAGCAGTTTCTACTTGATGGATTAAACAGTTGCAACATGGCAGAAATACAGGAAGCAGTGAAACAAGACAGATAGTATTCTCCTTTCAAGCTGGGCAGAAAATGTTCTCACTGTCAGAGAAACAGGTGAAAAAATGAACTAATTTTTATTTCCTGTGTTTATAACTGGTGGGATTTAGTGACCTTCTAGTTTGGATTCCTGACAGTTGGCAACTCAAAATTCAAATCCATATATAGACTGAATCTTCACAGAAAAAGCTTTTTTTCAAAATACTAAAAGAATGATTGTGTATGGTAAATTTATTTTGGCCTTTCACTGAGCCAGGCATGTGATTAGATGATACAAACTTAAGGAGCCTAATACCTCTCTCATTCATGGAATAAATCAGGAATAATGGAAATGAACTCAGTAGGGTCTTCTACAAACTAAAACAGGTGAATATTGAAGCAAAATCCTCTTTAAATTATATTTAATTTGCATTATAGTTTCTTTTATCATATAATCTGAATTTCAAAAATAAAAGCCTTTCTTGTGGTAATCAAAGATAAAGAATATCATGGCACTAAGTATGACAAATAGTCACCAAGAAACTGCAGAAAACTATCCTGACTGAGAGAATTAAACATTCCCTTTAAGAAAGATGTGATTTTCCAGTCAAATCAATTGCTGCAGTAGACACAAGTTTCTGAGCAATGGAAGCAGTATTCACAAATAAATACCACCAGTTTTAATGAAGGAAAACTCATTTATACAAGAACTCAGTCATACAAGAACTTAGGATCAGCCTCTAAAGTCCATGTATGGTCAGTTTTGCTCAAACTGCTCAATATATACTATCAAAATGTATTAGAGGACATATTGAGAGAAGAGCAGATAATGCTGCATGGATGAGCAAACAGGATATGTGGCTGGAGTCACTCAAAGTCAGAAGTGAAATGATCTGGTTTTGTAGCACTCCTGATTTACAGTAACTTTGCCAGCAAATAAGGGAACAATTGTTCTTTAACTGAATTTCAGACTAGATTATTTAGATCAATCATTTATTCACATACTCAATGTTTCAAAGCCTGCTATGCCAACATTTTTTCATGGGAAAAGCACATAAGACTGAGTTCTGCATCCTACTTTTAATTTTGAGCTTTAACCTCAAAGGCCATTTACAAGATGAATTCTCTGAGAATCTACTCTTTCCAGGTATCTTATTGCATAATGCTCATTTTAATCCTGAAGCACAAAATAATTATCAGAAATGTAAGAGAATTAAAGGACTTCCTTTATCTGTACAAGAGAAGCTCAAAGTCCCATCATCTTTGTATGTCACAAATTCTCTAAGACTTTTTTACAGTGTTTTTTTAGTTGCTTCGCTTGATAGTCTGTAACAGACTGGCTTTTATTTTTGCAACAACTATTATGTTGCCCGAAGTCACAGCTATAACAAAAATATCTTCATATATTTTTTAAAAAACCCTCCTGGAGCCATCATTATAGTTTGTCTGTAACCAGGTGACATTTGTTTTATTTAAGCAGTTTTGCCACTGAAATGGGTATTGTATTTCATGCGTACTTATTTCCAAAAGCTACTTCTTCATGATACTCCATATAATCTCTTCTACATTTGACTTATAAAGACTTGTATGGAGCTTTCTATATGCAGTTTGGCTTTGTCATCTTTCTTTTATTTGAGTCCTGATTTATAAAATTTACTTTTATATATCTATGACATTAACAGTTATTCTGATCACTTAGCTTTGTCATTTTATTTGCTTACACACAGCATTGGAGTTGGTATGAAATATTTTTGTGCTGGACTATGTGTTTGTTCAGTGAAAAAGTATGAGGACTACTGGCTAAAAGTCATTCTGAAAAAAAGCTTTTGATATAATAAGAAAGAACTCTATCTAAATAATGAAAGACTGTGAGGAGATTACCTAGATAATCCAAATTCCTTACTGTGGTTTTATAGCATTATTTATATGTTAAAGGATTTACACTTCCCTGCTATGTGTTACTCCTGCCTTCTCCCCACCCCTCTCCTGTCTTTGACCAGGTGTATTGTCAGCACAAGTGTATTGTCAACTTGTCAACACAAGTATATTGACTTGTTCTGTCACAGTTCAGAGCAAGAGATAAAGCAGAAAAACCATGTTTGTATTGTAGGTCTGCACTGTATCTTCTGTATGAATTGCGATGAGGATTTGGTCTGTTTTGCTGATAATAATTTAATATTTATGAACACAGATCTTCACTACACAGAGCAAGAAAATGATGTCACTGCATCACAGAATACTGGCAGCTTGTGAGTAACTTCCTGTGATGCCATCAACAGTGGAAAAGCTAATACAGGTGAGCTCAAAGAAACTAGAAACAAAATAAGAGCTTTCATACCAACACAGCTACACAGGTTTATATGCTTAAAAACGTATATTGTAATATATATTTCCTTATCTGTATGAAATACATCATAGGCTCAACTTTCTAAAATCTATATGGAGCTGGACATTCAGAAATACATATGATATCTAAAAACTTCTATCTGGTGTGCAGAGGAAAACTGCTCAGAAATGCTGTGCAACAGCAATGAGTAAGCTTAGAAATTTACAGTTTTGTAGTATCACTGAGCAGGAGAACCTGTAACACTGGGAGTTTTATGTGTCTTTAGTACATTTCCTACAGTGCCATCTATATTAATTGGCTTTACACTGTCCAACAGAACTTTGTTTCCATTAATTGACAGGCAGTCTTTTCTTAGAGTCTTAAAAAATGCAGGGTGAGAAGTGAGCTGTACACCATTAATCCTACTGTCCCACTAATATTCATAGTAGGAGCAGCCCTTCCAAAGAAACATCCACCCCAATGACAAAGATGCACATTTTAGGATCCCTGTGCTGCATGTCTAACTAGCTACAAAATTAGCCAGTTCTTCAGTGTGACATTAAACAGCGATTTTGCAATTTATAGGTATGTCTATCTCCTAACATAGCTACATGTGATTCAAAACCATCTTTTAATTTCCACATTCAGTTGTGAGAATATGAGATACAGACAAGTGAGATGGATGGTACAGACAATCAGATGAAAATTCTCTGCTGTCTTGAGATCGTTGTCAATGGTGACCAAACCATTCTCCCTAGTTGGCTTAGTGATAAATACAGAAATTTCTTTTAAGCAGATGTCATGGGATATGTTTTTGAAGTAATGCTTAAGGCTACTTTAATAAAACAGCAACTTTGATACCCGGGAAGGTAAAATCTAACATTCCTCCCTCTATAGTGATTGTGTTGGGTAAGGTAAATAGGGTAAAAAAGGATAAAGTAAAATTAATTAATTTTATAGGTCTGTAACATTGAGATATAATTTTGAGCCGCCTTCTCTCAACCTGTTGAAGGGGGCACCCAGAGTTCCCTTTCGGAAATCTAAGGATCTGATAAAACACTAGTTATATTACTGGTTTGAATTTTGTCGGCTTTGGCTTTATTTTCCTCTTCTGAAATATGAATATAGCAGTAGCTCCACCACTTAAGTTGTAAGACACAGAGTTCCCTATCCATTTTAATGTTTTAAAAAGAGCTAAAAAGGAACTCTTTACCACATTATGAAAAATAGCAGCTCACTCTGGCCTGACAGACTAATGATTCCAGTAAGAATGGACTGCATCTTGTTCAGGGCAGAGTCAAACTCTGCAGCTGAGTTTCAGTACTTGAGGAACAAGACATCATTTTCCAGCTATATTTTTCTCCTGGTCATTGTATTTTTTCTTTTATTCTTCTGGGAAACACCAAGTATGAATATTTTATTGTGGCACCGTCTGTAATGTGGACTGTACTGCCACTCTTCACAAAACACTGGGCTGGACTCTACTGACAGAAAACTTGCCATTTCACAGTTTACTTACTCCTGCGCTCCACATGAAAAAGTCTTACATGTTGTTCAAGGCTACTGACATAAGGAGAAGCAATTTAAGCAATGATTCATGAGGGAAAAATAATTATGAGTTTAATTAAACAGCATATATTTGGATACCCAGTAATATTATGCACAAAGTTTTAACACTTTCATTTCTTATCTTTTAAAATTTCTTTCTGTTTCCTTTACAATGAGCATTTTTCAAGCAGTGGATCTCACTGCATTGGTGGTTCAGGAACATGGACAGTTGATTTCATTTCAGAGAATGATTTTTTGTCCATAGTAAGAACAAGACATAAGACCAAGTCAAAGATAATCAACTGAAAACAACAGTTCCAGTAATTTTGACTGACCTGTTCTTGAGCTCACTGATTTCATGAAGACAACACAGGAGGTAGAGCAGTACAGAGAAGATTCAGTTGCATCTACTTGGCAACCAGAAAAAAAATATACTTGGAATAAATAGCGCCAGATTTTCCAGCATTAGACACATAGTTACTGACTTCTACATCACAGGATTTTTGAAGTGCCTTGTGTAACTAAAAACTCTTAAAACACATAAATACACACTCTTTCAATGTGTGTGTGTGTGTGTGTGATCGCTGGCTGTGATTTGTCCTGCTCCTGTCTATCATTCCTGTCTATCACGACTGGAGCAACTAATACAGTTTTGGGAACATAATAAGCTGTATTTCCCAAAAAGGTCCTAAGCCATATTCCCAAAAGATGTTCTAAGCCAAAGACATAAGGCACTTATGTAGTAAATAACACATGTTTGTGCCTGACCCAGAGGACTTGCAAAAGTATATTCATGCTTCATCAAAAAGTGGATTTCTTAAGAAATGGCCTGTGTTTGCATAGTTTGTTCTTCACATTGACCTGACATGTCTGCATAAAAGCCTTTTATTATAAGAGATACTGAGCTCTTCTGAAAACCCACTGAATAGCATTAGCGATGAACATGACTTTACATGCTTTCTATATGACTGCTAAGCATTGGAAAGAATGTCTCATTTTTAAAATACAGCCCCAGAGATTAATGAAAAAGTAGCTCCTTTCATAAACAGGATAATCTAGGCATTTGCATGACAACATATATACAACCATAACAACTCATTACCTGCAAACCAAATTAGGAGTATTTTTAGTGCCATCAAGTCTACATATTAAGCCTAAAAGTTCAGACAGGAAATAGCAGCAGTATGGGAAACAACTTGGAGAGGATGTAGGGGAGGAAACTAAAGGATCAGCCACGAATGAATCCCCAAAATTCTACTGGGGGATTCTTGAAAGAAAGGCTCACCCCTCCAAAGAGGAGAAACCTCAGGCATGTTGGCAATCAAGGTCCACCACCACCCTGAAATGTCCCCTTGGCATCCCATGAAAGGCCAGGGTTGTAACAGAGTGAAAATGAAATGAAATCTCCTCCAGATAAGAGAGAGGAGAGACAACAGGCAGGAGAAGAAAGTATCCGCACCATTAAGAATGTGAAAATGGCTGTATTCAGTTTTACTCAGCTGGGCTAGTCCCAGCTGTTTGAAACAAGTAGCAAGCTGCTGTGCTAGCCCAGGTGGTTAGGGCACTCTGTAAGGTTAGCACATTTGTTTCCCCATGTGAAAACAGCGAAAGTGCTTACAACATGGACAGTAAAACTGTTTATAAAGGGCTCCTTAATGAGCTCTGTTCTCCCATCCTTGGCCCTGCTCAAAGAATTCAAGAATCCAGAGGAGGTGGTGAAAATAGCCTGGAAATGTCATATGGTCCTTTTTCTGAGAGAGTAGCAAAAATAACAGCTGGGAGCATGAAATTCTCAATGGCAATCTTCAGTGCTCAGAGCAGCCTGCTTTTCACATGGCTGCTCTTTTCTAAGCAAAATGTCACATGGTCTTCTGGTATTTATTAACATGCATGTCATGCATATATAGGAGAGATATTAAAAATCTCATTATTGAGCAAATAATGCTAATCAATGCTGTAACATGCAGTGGGCCAGATTTTGCCTTCAGATGAACCTAAATGAAGTCAATAGGCATAGGGACTTTACACAGAGATTTTGTCCTAGTCATAGAATGGCAGAATGATAGAGTCATAGAATGGTTCAGATTGGAAGGGGACCTTGAAGATCATCTACTTCCAACTCCCATACCATGGGCAGGGACAAGTTCAACTTGACCAGGTTTCTCAAAGCCCCATTCAGCCTGGCCTTGAACACTTCCAGGGATGGGATATCCACAACTGTTCCCTGGGCAACCTGTTCCAGTGCCCTCACAGTAAAGATTTTTTTCCTAATATCTAATCTAAACCTACTCTCAATCTGAACCCACCCTCCCTTGTCCTGTTACTACATGCTCTTGTAAATAGTCTTGCTCCATCTTTCTTTTGAGTACTCTTCAGGTACTGGAAGGCCACAATTAGGTTACCCTGAAGCCTTCTCTTTTCCAGGCTGAACAATCCCAATTCTCTTACCCTTTCCTTCCTCTGATCTACCTGGTGGCCCTTCCCTGGACTCACTTGAACAGGCTGATGTCCTTCCTGTGTTGGGGACCTCACAGCTGGATGCAGCACTGCAGGTTGGGGGTCTCAGCAGAGCAGAGTAGAGGGGTAGAATCAGGTCCCTCAACCTGCTGGCCTTGCTGCTTTGGATGCAGCCCAAGATGTAATTGGCTTTCTGGGCTGCAAGTGCACATTGCTGGGTCATGTCCAACCTCTAATTCACCAGCATCCCCTAGTTGTTCTTGGCAAGGCTGCTCTAGATCTGTTCATCCCTCAGCCTGTATCAGTGTTTCCCTGACCCATGAGCAACACTTTCTGCTCAGTCTTACTAAACTGCATGACATTTCCATAAGTCCACTTCTTGAGCCTGTTCAGGTCCCTCTTCATGTGTCTCATCCTTCATGTGTGTCAACTGCACCACTCAGCTTAGTGTCATCTGCAAATTTGCTGATGGTGCACTGAATCCCTCTGTCTATATCATTAATGAAGATATTAAATAAAACTGGTCCAAAGACAGACTCTTGAGGGGACACCACTTGTCACTGCTGTCTGTTGGAACTCTGAGCCATTGACCACTACCCTCTGGATGTGACCAATTCCTAACTGACCCACCAATCCATCTGTGTAATCCATCTCTCTTCAATTCAGAGAGAAGGATGTTGTGGGGACCACGTCAGAGGCTTTACAGAAGTTCTGTACTGTGTGAAAGCTCTTCCCTTGCCCACTAAATGTAATTACTCCATCATAGTAAGTCACTAAGATGGTCAGACAGGGCTTGTCCTTGGTGAAACCTCTTGGCTGTCTCGAATCACCTTCCTGTCCTCCATGTGCCTTATCATAGCTTCTGATAGGAGGATCTGTTCCATGATCTTCCCAGGAATAGAGCGGAGGCTGACAGGTCAGTAGTTCCCAGCGTCCTCCTTTCTACCCTTTTTAAAGATGGGTACAATGTTTCCCTTTTTCCAGTCACCCAGGACTTACCCTGACTGTCATGACTTTTCAGGTATCATGGCGAGTGGCCCTGCAACTACCTCAGCCAATTCCTTCAGGACTCTGGGATGCATCTCACTGGGTCCCATAGACTTGTGCTCATTCAGGTTCCTCAGGTGATCATGAACCTGATCTTTGTTTACATGGGAGTGACTTTGCTCCCACAGTCCTTATCCTTCTCTTCATCCACTTGAGAGGTGTGGAAAGAGAGGATGCCATTAAAGACTGAGGCAAAAAAGTTAAGTACCTCAGCCTTCTCCTTATCCATTTTTACCTGTTCACCAGCATTGTTCATCAGAGGCAGTACACCTTCTTTGACCTTCCTTTTCTCATTAACATATCTGTAGAAACCCGTCCTGTTATTCTTTATATCTCTCGCCACATTCAGTTACAGCTTTGCCTTGGCCTTACTCCCTTCCTACAGAACTGTACTTCTCTATACTCTTCCCAGGTCAACTGTCCTTGTTTCTACTGTCTGCATTTGCTTCTTTCTTTCCCTTTAGTTTGACCATCAGTTCCATACTCAGCCATGCTGTCTCTTGCCTTCTTTGCCCGACTTCTTGCTCCTGAGGATCACTAGCTCTTGCACTCTATAGAAGACTTCCTTAAAGATCTGCCAGTTCTGTTCTGCTCCCTTTTTCCTGAGGGCAGTATCCCAGGGGATCACACTCCCTGAAAAGCTGGAAGTCTGCCTTCCTAAAGTTCAAGAGCCTGACTTTATTCCTTACCTGACCGGTATCCTACAAACTCCACCAATGCATGATCGTTGCAGATCAGGCTGCCTCCAGACTTGACACTCCCAATTAGCTTGCTTACGTTGGTGACCATCAAATCTAGTAATGTGCCCCTGGCTTAAGAAGTTACCTGGCTTAGGAAGTTACCCCTTGCACATGCCAGGAGTCTCCTGGATTGTCTACAGCTACTTTTGCAGCAGATGTTGGGTTGTTGAAATCCCTCAGCAGGACAGGAGCTGGCAAGCATGTCTACAGAAGGGGTTTTCCTGCTTAGATGCCCTCCTCTATGAAACACCTGAGTTTGAATATGCTTGTAGAATCAGGAAACACCTTCCTCACAGACATTTTGTCAACTGATGACTTAAATACTGAGATTCACTTGAGAGCTGAGGCACTGAGTATCAAAAGCTTTCTGGAGCAGAGCACTTTTTGTTCTTTGCCAGCCATGCCAAGCACACAGACTACAAGTTTACAGATTATAGGCATTAACTGCAAGGAAAAATTATACTGATCAGGTTTTGTTTGAAAATTCTTAAAATGCCAGTTACAAAGGCATTATTGCAAAACATTTATCTTAATAAAAGCAAACAAGGGAGATGTATACTGTCTAAACAATTTGACGTTGAATGGTATGAGAAAAAAAAGTGAAAATACCATCTAGACATAAATTCAAAATTAAAGAATGTCCATGTCTTCAGTGATGTGCAAGACATCAATAGTATGAATTTATGACTGCTACATACAAGCACTATAAAATCAGAACTTCAGTATTTTTGTTTGAATACACGTTTTACAGTGAACATCCTTTCTCAATGTGTGCAGATGTTACCCTTTTATGATCATTCAAAAGAAATGTGCAGACTAAACTCTCTGTATTATTTTTCCCTTCTGACATAGTTCCACAGATTCTCACTGGTCTTCTGGAAAAAAAAATTAAAAAAGAAAAAAAGTAAAAAATTTATCTATTTATCATTAGGTGGCTTTTCTCATGACTACTTTCCTTACACCCCTTACTCTCAACTTTCTCAAGTTATAGAGATTTCATAATAATTTTTTTTCAAATACAGCAGAGTTAAGGGGTTTGAGAAGCGAGTAGAGTAGCAGCTGAGGGAGAGTATGAAGAGGAGAGAAAAAAAAGGAGACAGTGAGGTGTGACTGGAACCACTGACCTTTTGTGGCCCTTTGCCCCCTGACTGACCCAGGCTGGTTCTCTTCCTCTTGCCTCTTTCAGAAACCACTCACCTGATTTTCTCTCATGAGACAGTCAAATTTTGCTGATCTAAAAGTCATTCTGCCTTCATCCATGAGGGATGGGGGTAGGGAAGATGGGAGTTTGCTTTTGCTGCTTGGAAGTCTGGAGCTAGCTCTGGAAATAGTCATAAAATTTATAAAACAACAGTACAATGCCTGCATTCCTGCATATTTGAAAGAGAAAGAAAAACATGTGATATACAAGGGATTTAACTCTCCAGGCCCTCCATATGTGGAATTTCCATCCACATCAGTTGGACTTCAGTATATGAAAGGTTCACAGAAGCAAATCCAAAAGGGTATATAAAACGGGTAGATTTTTTTCACATGAAACCTGCAGCATTTAGCTTACTTCACAGAACAGAGAGAGCTACCCTGAAGGCTTCTGTAAATGTAATTCAACTTTAATCAAAATAGTGTCCAGAGAACTTAGGAAAGCAGAAATGTCATTTAATTTAAATATATCAGCTGCCCAATCCAACATCCATTTTTTTCTACCTCCACCACATAAAAATTCCTCCCAAGGAAGAATGTAAAGTGCTTTTTTGAAGATGGTAGAGATTTCCACGATGCCACAATTTATTAAGCAAGGAAAACAAAGTTTTTTCAAAAAAGAATACAATATGTGGTGGAAGCTGTAAAAGACATTAAGTCAAATTTAGAAAGCCTAAACTTGTGAATTCAAAGCACGGTTGTGTAATATTGCCCAAAATAGTTCCGGCACTCTGTGCCAAAATGGACGCAAAATTTATTTACTTATACGCAAATGAAAAATTTCTTTCAGTAAACCTGCATGCAATTTTACAAGATCAGAACTTGATGCACAACACATGCTAGGGAAAAAATAGTGGCAAACCACTAAAATCAATATATTGCTTTTGATTTACTGTGACAGAGTTTTAAGGCTCAAAGAAAGACATATTAAGGGCTAGCACAGAAAAAACAGTAGCTGAACTATGAATTCTCTGAATTAATGTAGCTATGTCTGCAGTTGTATTTGGAGGACTAACAGCAGGCACTGTGAGGTTTCATGTATTATATGCAACTACTAAGTCCAAGACAACAAATCTAAATATCATTCAGCATAATGTAAGATCAAATAAAATCCTATAATAAAGGACACTATAATGTTGAGGTAAGAAGACGTGTATATTGATATATGGATATTTATCAGTAAGAAAACACAGGAGTATATCAATTATATATATATTCATCAGAAATGTTGTGCAGAGTCATTCTAACAGCAAGCTTACTCTTTGGTTCTGCCAGCTTATCCCACAGACCGGTCAGCAGCTTGGACTCCAGAACTTTTGCCTTAGACAAAGTTCTGCCATCTAGACCTGAGAACTGAAGATTGTAGGCTTTTTAAGGCCTGATTCCCAGGGCAGTCCTATCACGTGCACTGGCCCTACATGGAGACTTCTCACTTGCCCCAGAATGACCCACAGGCTTCTCCCTGTGTACCAGCTGCCCTAGAAAACCAAGATAACAAAAAAACCTAGGTAAAAAAGGTAATTCTGAACAGCAGTAAACCCAGACGTGGTGCTGAGGGAAAAGACTATTGCCTAATAATTTTGGTAAATTGTTCTCCAGTGATTTACTATTTTGTGCATGCCACTTACTTCATTGTGACACATTATCTTTAATATGAATGCTACATGCAAGACATGCTAGAACATTTGGGAACTTCATCTCTTAATTTGAATAAGTGAATCCCTACATTTTTTGCCCACACGTGGTGCTGTAAAATCATAAATATAAACCAGCACCCACTCTGCTCTTACATACATCTTTAAAAGATTATGACAGATTAAGTGTCATGAATATTTCTCAGTTTATGTCTGCTTTTAAGTGCCTTTTATCACTTGAAAGAAAGAAGTGCTTGTCTTTTGAGGAAAATGAATAGCATTTTCTCTGACATAATATGACCAGCTTATATCTGTCACAGGGGAAAATGTTATATCTCTCTCTCCAGGTAATCCATTCACATTCACAGGTCTAACCTCCTCTAAGGTGTGTTACAAAGCCAGATAATTTTTCTGCATGCTGTGTTTTGCGTTTGGTCCCACGATTCAGCTCACAGATGTGAAAAGACAAACAAGTATCTTATATGCACATATACTCATCAATTCAGGTTATTTTTTTTTCACATTTATATAGTGAAAGTAATTTCAGTCATTAATTTGAGATTGTATTTTCTCTTGAAAATACTATAATAAAGTCTGATGTGCTTTCTTCCATACTAGTCCCATCTACTTTAGTAATCATTGTCTATCCTAACATCAAAGTGCACTGATATGAATGTCAAAAAACATTTAGATACAGGATATTGAGAAACCATATTAGAGCATGGTATTGTATATCCAATCATCTACCTACAGAGAGAAAAAGAAGTAAATGCTGTCCTGAAAAAAGACTTCTATCACTTCTTTTTAAAGAAATTAATTACATATATTTTCTCTGCCTTCAAATGTTATTATTCCTTCCAATTTTTATGTTCCCTGTAGTAATAAATACTACCCAGTTCTGTAGCAGTTAAAATGTTTGTTTTAAAATGTCATTTTTATGTACCCAAATACTTTTTAAAAAGATATGTTTATTCTCTGCATATTTAAAAATAACTCAGCTGTATAGGAAAAAAACATTTAAAATGAGAATACTATACCTGAGAAACACAGTAGGTTTGTGCTCATGTATTTTAAGTACATAGTTTCCACACTCCCAAATTCTAAAAAGCAACTCACAGAGAAGTATTGTGTGATTCTGAACTTCACTTAAACACACAATCATAGAATCATAGAATCAACCAGGTTGGAAAAGACCTCCAAGATCATCAGGTCCAACCCTTGATCCAACACCACTGTGGTTACTAGACCAGTGCCACATCGAGTCCCATCTTAAAAACCTTCAGGGACGGTGAATCCAGCACCTCCCTGGGCAGCCCATTTCAATGCCTGATTACTCTCTGTGTAAAAAAATTTCTTCCTTGATCTTACCGAAAACTTCTGAACTGTGCCCAAAATTTCTGAAACGGATAGGGTGATGTAGATTTCTTGTTACCCTATATTTCTCACCAAATTTGGGAGAATAAGTTAGAAAAAAATTATGTACTCATAGGAGACTCAGAAGTTACATGCAGTGTAAGGGAGACTTAATAAAACAGGGCCAAAAGGATTAGTCCTTGTCAGCAAGGGGATCCACAGGTTTTAGCAAAATTACAAGATTTTAACTAAATTATCTGGAAGAGAAGAGAATCACAGAATCATTTCAGTTGGAAAAGACATTTAAGATCATAGAGGCCAACTGTTAACTCAGCACTGCCAAGTTCACCACTAAACCATTTCCCTAAGCAGCACATCTGCATGTCATTTAAATACCTTCAGGGATGGTGAGTTAACTGCTTCCATGAGAAGCCTGTTCCAATGCCTGACCCCCATCTCAGTGAAGAAATTTTTTCCCAATATCCAACCTAAACCTCCCCTGACACAACTTAAGGCTGCTTCCCCGTGTCCTATTGCTTTTTACGTGGGAGAAGAGACTGACTGCCACTTCACTACAACCTTCTGTCAGGTAGTTGCAAAGAACAGTGAGCTCCCTCTCTTGAGCCTCCTATTCTCCAGGCTAAACAACCCCAGCTCCCTCAGCTGGTCCTTAAAAGACCAGCTCCACTGCCCTTCTCTGAACATGTTCCAGCACCTTTCTTGTCATGAGGGGCCCAAAACTGAACCTAGGATTTGAGGTACAGCCTCACCAGTAACAAGTACGGGGGATAATCACTGGCCCAGTCCTGCTGGCCACACTATTGCTGATATAGGTCAAGATGCCACTGGCCTTCTTGTCAGCCTGCGCACACTGGCATGCTGGCTCACGTTCAGCCAGCTGTTGACCAGCACCTCCAGCAACTTTCCAGACACTCTTCCCCAATAAGATGCTATCAGAATGCCCTAAACTCTGAGTTAAAACAATTTAATTTTATTAAACTGCATGGTATGTGTCGTGGTTTGACCATGGCCAGATGCCAGGTA
>VZRE01013196.1:0-14754 GCA_013396775.1 Cephalopterus ornatus
GGGTGTTAGCAAACTTCAGGTAGAGGTCCCTTTCCACTCCTGCGAGATTATCTCCCACAGTCAACAACTGGGGGTTTTTTGAATTTCCATAGAAAATGTGAAAGTTTGATGGCTGTACAGAGCTATATTAATTTCTGTTAAGCTACTAAAACCATGACTTTTCTTTTCATTGCAATTCCTCAGCCAAGCAAAGGTGGAAGAACAGAGGTGATCAGGTGGAGGTGCAAGCCCTTACCCATTTACCTCTCTTGCATTAAACCTTACCCCATTCAATTTTTGTTTGGAAAGACAGGGGTGCCTGTAGCCCTGTGTGGTAAACAACAATGTATGCATACATTGTGTTTCATCTGCTCTGCTCCACTCTTTTCATCCGTGTTTTTCCTAAGAAGTGGGAACTATAGATGTCTGATATTGCCTCCTCAATTTCATTATTGTTGTCCTGAAAACAAGGTAACCACTTAATTCACATAGGCCTGTGGAGTGTAGGAAAGAGCCTGCCAGATGCAAATTCCTCAGAGAATTTCCTGTTGGACTCAGGTGCCACCCACTGTCTTCTTCCTGAACTGGATTTTGCTTTTTCTCTGTCAGCATCAACTCAAAGTAATTCATTTGAACTATGCAATTACATGAGCTAAGGGATGGGGTACCCCATTTGAAAGTCATTTTTCATAGCTTCTGACTAATCCATCTGAGAAAATGCTATCACTTAGTCTTTTTGCACAAGTACACTGTTTCAAGGCAATCAGAGAGAGGGAGAGGGAGAGAGAGAGGAAGAGGGAGAGAGAGAGGAAGAGGGAAAAGGAGAGTAAGTGGAAGTAGTTTGAAGTGTCATCTCACATGCACACACAAAAGGCAAGGTAATGAGATAGATGCAAACTTTTCTCGGAAGTTCCTGTTAACTAATTCATTTTTCCTGAAGTAGTTAATGCACCTTATGCTTTTGTTTATTGCAGCATATTACAAACACCTCCCCAGGAACTCTGATTGTGTTCCTGGAAACAGGGATTGGCACCAAATGAAGCTTCAAAGTGCCTCAAAAGTGTAAGATGTAAGCACTGAGAAAGACTTTTGGGACCAAATCACACACAGGCTGATTAAAGTTGCATTACCCACACCCTGAGGAGCTGAAACAGACTTGTAAACCAGGCTTAGTGTTGTCAGCCTGAAGATGAGATTGGGTACAAGTGATGTAATTTCTTCACTGGGCCTGTTTTACAAGCCAGTTCTTATTTCCTTACAAAGAAAAGGCAATGTTTTGTCCTTCATGTGTGCATCTGGGTACAAAGATACTTGCAAAAAAACCCCAAAACCAAACAAACAACAACAACAAACAAACAAAAAACCCAAACAAACAAACAAAAACCCTCCAATCCCTGTCTCTCATGTGTTGCTCATTTTAAAACACAAATAGAAAGATTCCTTGAGCCAGATTCATGTTCTTTGTAATAAACTGTTGGGGTCAAGCTGATTATTGTCAAGCTAGACGATGAACATAACCCACTGGGTTATTTTCTGTATGAAAGCAGAAAGCCTCTCACTGCCTGATGCAATTACCTGGCTAGATTTGCTTTGCTTTCCGATGCTGTCCTACACAGAAGAATTATCCCTGGAAAAGACTGTATACATATCTCCTCTGGTCACTGGCAGTATAAGATGAATAGGACTTGATCTCAATCCAGCGTCAGGCGCTATCTCCCTCACACATGTAATGTATCATGATGGCACTCCTGACTGGAGGGAAAAATTAATTCAGCTCACCTCAGCCAGCACAGCATGCCTGCACAGGAGTTTTAGAAAGTGTTGGGCAGGGTGTTCTTACAACACACCTTTTATCCTAGGCAAAAAACACACGTTCTTAGGCTACATGTGAATATGTTCGGCTTCTGAATTTGATGGATGATGATTGCCCCTTTGAGGAAAGTATTTTGCTCTGTCATGGGGTACATCACACATTTATTACATTGGTCAAGAAAGTGCGAATTGAACACTGGTAAGTGGGTGTGACTGAGCCTAAGTGAGTGTGAAGGAGTCTAAAGTTGGCTCATCTTACTTGGCAGAGGCACAGGTTAGTATAGGAGACTTCTTTAATTTACACCTTCACACTTCCTCACATCCTCTTGTGTGTTGCAAAAAAGCAATTTCTGCAATTCTTTTAATTCGCACCCTTCCTGTGATTGTGTAATTCACACTCATTTAGGGACCACATCTGGGTCCTGCAGTTTGCAATCTCAGGACAGGACAAGGCCAGACAGCTGTTCCCAGCTCACCCATAACAGCTCCACATTAACAGGAGATTATTAAGAACACAAGCCATAATATTTGCATTTGGTTTTCTTACATGTGTCTCATAACCACAGTGCTGGTAGTTGACCTAGAGCACAAATTTATAAATGGCAGTTTGAAAAACAGCCCCCTGTGACTCTGCCACAGATATGCAAAGGCAAGTGTTAAGATACTGCTGAAATCGTGACAATTTACTCTGATGTCTGGTGAATGTCTGAGTTAATAAACTGCTTCTTCCACATCCCCCGTTGCTATTTTGAATTCTTTTAATGCTAGCTGAACCGAACTCCCACCGCAACAACCATAGACTAGTTTGTTTGGCTTATCACATTTTCATGACATGAATGGCTGCTGATTAATAAAATATCTTGTCAAAGAAAGCGTCTGCCAGTGTTGATAGGGGTTTTCAGAGAATGACGTTAAGTTCAGTGATGGGAGGTTGTTTAGGGTAGTTACTTTTTATTTATCTTTTTACTTTTGAGGCATGTTTTGTTTTGGACATGTTCCCACAAGGTGGGAAAGACGGCTGGCACAGAAAACCTCTGCTTCACTTCACTGGCTACTTTGCCATTGTACCAAGAGTTTTTTTTCTTATTGAGTAGTGTCTCAACTTCACACGGTAGCAGAAGAATTTTGGAACAAGTAAGTTACAGAGACAGTGTTATTCTAGGGGAAGAAGGGGTAAAGAAAGAGATATTAAACTGGAAATATCCTAAAGACAATTATTTAATTTTGGAAAGTGGTTGCTTTTCCCTGATGCTAAAGAAGCATAATTACAGTTCCAACCAATTTTTTAAAATGCATTCACTTTTACTGTGATAGTAATATTTTGAACTTACCTTTCATGCCAGAATCTCAAGCCCATCAATAAAACACAAAATGAATTTGTCTGTGTCCCTTTCGATGTGATTAAGCTCTATTCTTTTTTGTAAATAAACTGAAGCATAAGATGACCATAGAGTTTGCCCAATCACACATCAAGTGAGTCCAAGATCTCAGAATAAGATCCAGAGGCCCATTGTGCTAGAGTCAGAGGCCCACTGTGCTAGAGTCTTGCCATTGTGCAATTATTAGATTTTGTTAATTTTAAAAACCCAAAAAAAAGAAAAACACATATAGCATATTCAGAATAAAATTCTGAATCTTATTTCAGCAAATTCAGTAATAAAGGGTTGATGATGAAAAGTATATTTTTCTCCTTGCTTTACTGAATTATTTTCAGTGTTTTCTCCATTTTTATTTCTTTTATAATTCTGGCAGCAAGTTCTTTAGAAAGTGATCCCTCTAATACAATGTACAGCATTCACTTGATGTGCCTTTCTCTGTCCATCAAATCTGTGCTTTCTGATTCACTTCCTGACTCACTGCAGTTTTACACTACTGTCATTCAATTGAAATCAATTTTATCTGTGTGGGATTTTACTCTTTTCACTGAAAAGCTGCATTTACTTGCCCAAAATAGAGTCTGAGGAGAGATGGTGTGTATGTATGTATGTGTGTGTGCAGGAAAAGAGGAAGAGAACAGAAAGGTCCTTGTATCAGATTCAAGGATTTTCATTAAATTGTTAACATAGAAGTATTTGTAGATGGGAATTTGGCCACTCTGAGGAGCTGACTTCAAATTCAGGTCAGGGTAAGGTCAAAACTGGCTTGATGGACTCCTTGAAAAGATGATATTTTGCATTACTCAAGAACAGAAGACTTGAGAATCTCTGATAATGCATCGCAGGCAATTCCTGTCTTCAGGAGCCTGATCCCATGAGTAGGACACAGGAAAACAAGTCAGGGAACTTCTGGTGAAGTTTATACCCCACCTCAGAAATTCCTATGGTTTTGACAAAGAGATGAAAAAGAAAGTATATAAGAAAGGAAAGAGCATCCCACACTGAAGACTGAGAACCACAATTACAAGAAATTATGTTTTTTCTAAAGGTTACCAAGGGCATGTATTTCAAAACATACATCACCTGAAATGTAGTCTGCTGACCTGAGTCCAGGACGCCCCTAGATCTTTGTCCAGTTCCAACATCAACCCTATTCCTAGGAACTCCATGGTTACACTCAGATAAGAGCACACTGTGTGCTCCAGCTGAGTCCAGAATGACAAAAAATTCATCTGGTAAGAAACTACATAACCCTACTCTCTTCATCTTCCCCAAGTATTCTTCTGAAAGGTCAGAAGCCACAGAAGTCCAGCCCCTGAACTTGCCAAAGATCCATTTGGAAGGAATAACCTTCAGCTTTGAATTGGGGTCCTGCACTTGCTTGCAATGTACAAGTGAAAGGAGGATGAATGGCTGCTGGCAAGGCCTTTCCTCACTGGGCATTTCACTGCTGAGGCTCAGTACTTCTTTTAAAACTAAAGGTGTTAGCCTAGTCATTTGCAATGGCAATAGAAGGGGAGGATCCAATCTCCTCTCAGCCCAAACTTAAAATATGAACTTTTCTGCATCAGCAGAATTTACCTGTGACCCTGTTTCATGTCCCCACAAAATAAAAATCTGAAATAAGATAGCTCTGAACATTAATTCTAGTTCCTTCCAAGGTTAACTTAGTAGGAATGTGTTCTGGAAAGTCTGCAAAGTGAGGAAGGAGAGGTCCAAGGAAACTCTGACAGGACAGAGTTGAGCTATTTTCGGATATGTAGAGCGTTGGTGAACAAAGTTTTTCTTCTCTGTCTTTGCAGGAAATTAATTTTGTTTGTTTAAACAGATTTGACAACAGATTTGTAATTGATGGTTCTAGATAGGGATAAAATTGGTAGCTGATTCTCATTGATACTGCTCTGATTTTTCTCTGTCTTTAAAAAGCAAAACAGTCAACATCAGTGGGTTTTAGCCTAAATCATCCACAGAAAAAACTTCCTAACCCAGCTTCAGCAAACTTTAATCCTATACACTTTCTAATCTGGAGTTCAAGTTTATGCTTGTAATATCCATGTTGTAGTAAGGCTGCAAATAGAGCTGTTTGAGTCCTGTGCACTGGTACTTTTCCATGCTTACATCAGAAGGAAAATAAGTCTTGCAAAAAACAACAAATGAAAAATGGGGTTTGGTTTTGGGTTTTTTGGGTTTTTTCTGTTTTTTGGTTGGTTGGTTGGGTTTTGTTTTGTTTAGTTTTGGTTTTTACATTTCTTTTGGCCCTCAGAATGATTTGTTTCCTTGTCACATTAGTAGTTTTGAAACTAATGTTTCCACACTAGTGGCTCCTACATGGATTTTGAAAAAAGTATCATTTATACCTCTCTAAATTTCAGTTACAATTACAATTTTCAACTAAAATAGATGGCTGAGAGTAGCATATAAAAAACAATTCTTTCTACAAATGCAGAATTGAAGCATGACGGTTGCTTCTACATTGTACCTCTTCTCTAGTGAAACATTATTTGGCATCTCTGAAAACAAAGCTTGCCTTATTGTAGGCTGAGGTAGTAAGTATAGAATAGTAGGCTGGTTTTATCATCGATTAGCATTGTACTTTTTGGCTCTGTCACTTCTCAATAGTTCTGTCTCCACTGCAGCCCCAGGGCTGATAAGTGTGGGCTGTGTAGAGACAGAAAAGTTAAATGTGGAAGATTTATTTGAGGAGGACAAAGAGGTTTCGCTCAAGGAAGCATTTGCTGCTAGGAAAACGGAAAAGATCAGTGTGTGAATATTCCATTTATTACACCTATGGGTGTTTATTCTCTGCCTGTTTTGAGAAGTAGGATTCCTGTGTAGAGATAACACTTTCTCACAGATATGCTGTGAAGTCCTTGCTGGGAGAGAGCACCCATAAAAGGACAAGGAAGAACACAGCCTTAAAGTTATGTGCATGTGAAAGGTACTATTATAGAAACTCCAGAAAACAGGCCTGTGGGCACTCTCTCACCCCCTGTATGATTTTATTCAGTGATACTTTGCAGTGTATTCAGGGTTTCTGACTTCAGAATAAACTTTTCCTTAATACCTTAGCTGTGGTTTAGTTCTCTGGGTTACCTTCATGCATATCAATTGTTACAGGCTGCATTTCCTTCTCTGGACTCGAGAAAACCCCCTACTTTCTGTGTTTGCTGATCAGAAATTTCATCTGATTTCCAGATGCTCATGTGAGAGCAGATTAATTGCCTACCATATCAAAAGAGTTGGTGCTCAGATCGTTTCTCATTTTGTTCTGCTAGAGCTACTGCTCTCAGTCACCCGATGAGAATAATTTGTGAAAACACATAAGAAGGCAGAAACCAGTCATTGCTTATGGCTGGCCTTCAGGACATATCCAGCAACAGACAACTCAACCAGTTGTGATTACTGTACACTCCTTAGCTGTACGTATAAAGAAATGGGATCTAGATCTCCAGAAACAAAGACCATGGGCCAAAAGGAAGTGGGAACTGGGCCAAGTTCTGAAGAGATTAATCAGTCTTTGTTCAGGCTGCATTATGGCTCCTTTTCTATGGAAATCAGAGGAAGTTTTCCTGTGAAGGCTTTAGATGAATAAGACCTGGAGTGTTCAGCCCCAAAGATCCTTTATCTCATCATCTCTCCTCACCACCTGTCTACTTCAGGATCACTGAAGTGACAGATGATATCAAATGGCTCACCTGAGCCAGCCTAGGACAGTTATCTTAGAAGTAAAGGTCTTTCTGTTTCCTAGCCACACTGAAAATGTTTTGAACTCCAGCTGTTGAAGAAAGGAAGCTGTTTCCTTAATAAGCATCAGATGACATAGGAGAAGGTCAAGCAGCAGACCCAGAACACCCTGGGATGCTCTGAGCCGTTAAAACAATTTGAGAGAGGTGAGGAGAGCACTGCAGAAAGGGCTGGCTTCAAGATCTCCCATTTTCAAATGGACATGCAGTCATAAGTTTTCCTGAGAGAATGAATGTGAGCCCAGCTAAGACTTTGCCATGGCAGCAATAAGGAAATGACAGACATGGATAGCAAGTTAACATAAAGAGAATAAAAAATCAGGGAGGGCTTCAGAGACTCCATGGGTGACTAGGGGAGTTTTAGAGTCTCCCAGCATTTGTTTTACTGTCACATTTGAAGAAATTTTAAGTATCAATGGATTCCAGAGATGGCCCAGACAGCCAATTAAAGTTATGATTTATTACCATGCAGCTTATCATCACGAGTCTCTAGTATCATTCAGTGAATGCCTCCAAACTAAGAGGATACACTGATTGGCCATAATTAGTCCTGCACCATAAATTCATGTAGGGCTTTAAAAACATTAAGAAACAGTATGTCTCCTCCCCTGAGAGCAACAGTCTATAACTAAGCCATTTTCTCGGACACAGCACAAGCATGCTTAATTTAGCTTTTAGCCAACAAGGGCACACTAATTACTTTTCTCTGACTAACAGTGACCCATGTGTCTGTAAGAAAATGCAGTTTTGAGGATGGAGCTGGAAGGAAGATGCAAGCTTGGAAGCTGTCGGTTGCACTGCAGTTGCTAAAGAGAGAGCATGCCTGAGTGTCACCTATAGAGAAAACTGTACTAGGTTATTTGCCATGGAACATCCAAGTGAGTGGCTTCAAAGACCAAAGATGTTGGCCAACTCTAGGTTTGATGCTTATAGTATAAGAAAAAATAGTTAATTATGGTCTGTTACAGGTAAGCAAGGAAAGCAAAAATATTCAGTCTTTTATCAATCTCTTGATCTTACTAAATTTTTTTTTCTAACTCTATACTGCCATACCACAGCCTTACTAACCTAAGATGATGGTTTGCCTCTCTCCCTTTTGTTTTATAGTCCCATATGGCTTCCCCTGGTGAAGCTGTTTTCATCCCAATCACTGTTCTTACAACAGCTGGTCCTGCCACTCATTAATTTACACATCACTGCCTGGCAGAATTCCAGTACTGCCTCAAGTTTTACCTTATCTGTTGGAAGACAGGTAGGTCAAACTAAATTTTTCTACTGAAAAAGTAGAAATAATCCTTGTTCTAATTCAGAGCTGTAGAATTCTGAGGGGAAAGTCATGAAGAACTGGCTATAGGAGACATTTTTCACTGGTAAAGATGTTTCCGTGTTCCTCATTCCATGTTTTATTTCAAAGGTGATTTACTTTTAGCTTAGCAAGTAGGCTCTTGTAGTTTAGAGTTGGAAGGTCAGACCAGTTCTATTATTAGCTATATGCTTGAGTCTCCTGGATGCCTGAGGTAGTGTTTGGTGAAAGAAAGCTACAAAGAGAGAGACCCATGGTTTATTTGCTGTCTGTCTTGCTTCTTTTTGAAATAAGGTTTAGCAGCACATCACACACATAGCTACTACTGTGACTTAAGTGCTGAAGAAGAGACACCTTTCATCTGTGATTAAAGACAAGCAATCAACAGCAGAAAGCTTCTGGAAGCTGGAATTTGTCTAGAATAAATTGCATCTCTGTCAACATAACCAGAGGCTCAACAGTTTTCTGGTTATTAACATGCCTCAGAAATCTGCTGGGACTGGTTACATATAACCAGTGAAACACAAGTGGCCTACTCAGCTTTCAGTTTCTTGGAAGACTAGACATCCTTTACCTCTGGAGCCATACAGCCTTCAGCATTTGGTGAAAGAAAAACAAATGTAGTGTACATACAATGATAACCATATGGCAAGATTATTCCTCTGCAAATTATCCCATCAGATACTCAGATATCACCAACCCTCACGTTTTCTGAAGGCAGTAAAACTACATTTTGCAAGCATTTATTGAATGTTAAGGTTATTGGCATATGAGAATTTTTCCTGCTAGGAGTTTTTCATTAAATCATGTTGACAATTTTTTTTTTCATTACTTATTGATTAAAGAAAAAAGAAGTTTTCTACCCTCTCCAACTCGCTCTGGATGCCTCATGCTCCTTCCTTCAGAGCTCAAAAGTCCAGGCTCTAATCCTTTCTCATGTAAACACAGAAAAAAAATTCCAGAGAAGATTTTAGAGACCTCTCAGGGTTTTCTCTTTGCTAATTTATTCTAACTTTATTTGACAACAGGACTTCACTGGTAGGAGACTGGCCCTTAGCTTTCCCTTACTGCAGTTTTAGAGCTTGCTTAAACACACAAACTTTGGCACTACAAAGCCTATTGATTTCTGAACACTTCTTTTATTTAGCTTCATTATGCTGAGTCCTCAGGAGTATTTAACCCTTTGTGGTTTGAAGTCTTTCTGGCTGAAGATCATTTGCTTTCTCTAAATCAGTTCAGGAGGGTGTTAAGCAGTGGTCAGTAATCTCAGTCTTAGATGTCTCTACTTATTATCTTCTGGGGGCAAGGAAAATTTGCTCATATGTTTGTCTTTGCCCATACTGGAAAAACCAATAGAGCACCCAACAAAAAAAATCACTACATTCTCAGACATTTTCACATGTGTGCATTCTAGAAATAAATGCCTCTGATATAATAGTCAGAGCCACTGGGCAATCTTATCTCCCAGGAAATGTAAAGCATCAGTACAGAAGTGAATGCAGAGGACTCACGGGCTGGTAAATGCCCCACCATGAGTAAATCAACAGCCAGCACTGATTTCTCACCTGATTTTTTTTTTTTCAATTGCAGTGATCATTAAGCAGTGAATGAATTAATAAAAATCAATGTCATGTATGGAAATGGCCCACCAACCAGGAAAAAAGGAACTGCATTCTTCAGCCACTTCATTTTGAAGGAGTACTTGAAACCCACTGTGATCAGACAAAAAGGATACTGTTTCAGTAGAGACAGATTGAAAATGTACTGGGCAAAAGAGGCAACCCTTACATATTAATCCAAAGGAGATCAGCCTTCAGTTATGACAGATTTAAGAACTGTGTAACACAACTCAGCAGTCCTCAGTCTCTTCTATAGAGGTCAGTTGTTTGAGGTTTTTTAATAAATTTATTTAATACTGTAATTTATCTTCTATATGTAAGGATCTGAGTGAGAGGAGAAGGTTTAGAGAAGATCGAAACGATAATGAAGTTAAATTTTTACCATGAAATGACTTACATTAATTTTCTCAGTGGGATTTCCACCTCAAATGACCAACCCAAGAGGGAGACATACATTTGTCAGGCTGAATTATCTTACGGTATAAAAACATACAAAATAAAAATAAAATCCACAAAGACCTTCACAAAGGATTATACATATTTTTATTTTTTTCCCCCAAGAACTATTCCATGTTGAAACAAGATTGGAAAAAAATGTGTGCTTTTCAGATAAAGTTTAGCTTTTGAAAGTCCAGTGTCCCAAGAGGTTGTTTATTGCTGTGACAACCCTTTAAACTGAAGGGAAAAAAGTATTCTTTAAGTAACTTTTCTTACACGTCAAATGCAAGCTATTTTTAAGTTCAGAACTATGAAAAACTTCAATGTTTGAACTGGTTTCCTGATTCAGGAAGTTTATGATTTTTATTAAACCTAATCCTTGGCTGTTATAAATTAATGTAGCTCTTTTTCAGATGGGGCTGGATGAACAGTGACCACTGGAAGTATTCACTGGACCACAGCATAAAGATAAGGAATCTCATGGCAAATAATCTGATCCACAAGAGCGTTGCTTAGAGTAAAACCAAGGAAAGAGGCACAAATTTTTCTCCTATCTTACTAATTGATTGGAGAGCAATTAAAATCTAAATTAGATTATCAATCAAATGAGGCTGGGCTAAACACTGTTCCTGCAGCCGTGTACCAGCAAAATTTAATAGCAGCAGGAAGCTCTGAATGGCATGTACAGTCAACAGCAGAACCCTTAGTAACCACCAAGGGGTTCTACCCCTCCCCTTCCTAGCTGGATGTTACGTGAACTGACAGGAAGAAATCACCTCTTTCACCTTCTCTCACAGTCTAAATAGAAATGAGTGACAAAATATTCATGAAAAAGGGGAGGATAAAAGAAGAGTGAAAATAATATCAAGTTATAATATTCTTAATAAAACAGCCAAAGGAAGAGAATTCAGGGAAGGCAGAGATAACAGCATGTACCTTATCTTAGTTGCCTCCTGGTTTGGCTTATCCACGTGAATGTACAGAGTGTTGGAGTCTGAAAGAACAATGTTAAGTACAGTCAAGCTCTGTGTCACAGGGTATTAAACAGGACCAAAAGACTGGGTCAGCAATAGTGCCTCTGAAGCTGTCTCCAGCCCACACCTGCACCTCTTACAGAGGAGACACTCTTTGTCAATTTGCTGGATAACAAAATACGACAGTTACATGTTTGAAAATGTTCCAGTTGTTAAAGCTGCTGTGTGGGAAATGGTGTACAGAAATTTGTAGCACAGTGATAATGTAATGTAATCCTCCAGTTTATAGAGGGATCTTAGATGAAAATTATTTTGAAGTCCCAACTGGAAGATAAATGTGATATATGTAGCAAGGTAAATCTTCCTCAGTCAGTAAATTGGTGTTAACATCAGTGTTAGATTTAAATTAATAGCACTGAAAGATTATGTGTCCAGCATGTGTTATGAGTTCATTTAAATTTACTCATTCACAAAAAAAATTACAGATTAATACATGAGTTTTTCATGAATCGACTACATAATATTTTAGGTCTTTGTTTTACACATAGTCTATTTATAAATAATTGCTCCTTAGAGTCTGAGATAAAATTACAAAAGGAACTCTGCCTGTTTGAAAAGATTTGGAACTTGACATTGAGATGTGGACATGATTGCAGGATAGATTTTGCCAGGAAACCTGCTACAAAGGAATTTGAAAAGGTCAGTGAAGTCCCTAGTTCAAAACGCATTTGTTAAGAATTTGGTGGCACAAGCTCTCAAGTTTGGTGTGCAGTTTGGTCAGCTCACAAATTCCCCACTATCACTGTAGGCAGCAGGCAGAAGTGCACACATTCAGAGCCCAGCTGAGCCTATTTCAGGGTGTTACGCCCCAGTCTTCTTTTTGTGTTTAGGACAAGGTTGTTTGATTTACTCTGAGAGGTGTGTGGGAGAAACAACAAAATTCTCAGGAGGTTCAATAACAAACTTTTCCTTTCAAATCTTAAAACATTAAGATAGAATAAGACACTTGGAAAAATTTAAAACAACATCAAGACCAAGTCAGGCACATCACAAACTTTAACTTAGCAAAGTTAAACTTAGCCAACTTTAACTTATCCAGACAACAAGGCATTTACTAAGGCATGGGCTTGAATTTTTTAGCCTGGATTACAATATATTTTGAGAAGAAGAAGTTAGGAGAAGAAAGAGAGAAAGAAAGAGAAAGAAAGGATAAGAGTAGAAAGGTATATAGTCACCTAGGATCCAGTGACGAAACGATTGTTGCAGTTTTAATGTCCAGTGGTTGAAATGATGGTCACAGTCTTGATCCGTCGGGGGTGGGGGGAGCACCTGAAACACAAGGTTCAGTGGGTTAATATATGCTCAGGCTCTGTGGGAACATCAACATACCTTGCATGGGACTGGGAGTTTTACACTGTATGATGTAACACTGTGGATCACCAGGCGCTTCAGAGGTCTTTAATGGTTTATGGCACATTCTAAGACAGCTGCCCACGGCTCACAGTAGTCCAACCAGTTACGTCCCATCAAAAGGGATGAATACCTTCAGCCTACCCGTGAATGTCTCAATATGTCTCCCAAGGGGAGTTTTGAACCAGTTGTGTAAGGGAGGGCACTGTCGTGATAAAAAGCACTATCCCACTTTGCTGGATCTGCTTCTTATTGGCCTCTTCCGTTATCTGGCTCAAAATCAGTCTCAGTGGCGGGTGTGCATCCCCTCTGGACCGGGGTGGTTACTTTTCGAATTTTCAGCAAAGTACTCTACTGCTTTTGCCAATTGTTTGAGTCATTAACCATTAACACTCCAGTCTGTGACACGAGGGTGAGTAGCACTTCCCCGGGAATTGCACTTCCATGTTGTTAGAAGCTGTTGTGATGTAAGGTGCTGGACCTGGAACTGAGAACACTTTTTATCCTTATTATTTCTTTCTCTCCTTGAATCCTATGAAGAGAGGAGGAAAAAAGAAGTAGTGCAACTAGACGATGAAATCTGTGATTCCTTAGATGGACTGGGAGGTGAAGAAAACGTAAAGAGAAGAGGGTTACTGGAGGAATTAGGGATTGAAGAGTTCAGGTTTAGAAAGGCAAAAGCAGAGCCTTTTTGACTAGGCAGCCCCTCAGCAGTGCTGCGCTCTCAGCAAAAGCTTTGAAATTCACACAAGAACAGGTCTTGGAGACAAGAAAACCACAAAACAGACAATAGTACGTACCAGCAGATACAGAAGAGGTCAATGCCACAAATGTGAAGGACCTAGTTGGACGTTACTATTTTGTGTTCTTGGCAAAGGTCAATTTTTGGGATTGAATATCTTTCACAGGAACAGGACTTGCTTTCAGAGGGTTCTAACAAAGCAACAAGTTTGTGGAAAAAAGCTTCAAAATGGTAGATGCCCACAATGACCTTTTCAAAATTGAAAATCTTGGGTTTATGGCATGTAACAAGTTTTCATTTGAAAATTCAAGCTTACTGTGATTGAGAGACTAAAATGATCTGAAATAAAATGAAACACTTCAAAATTATATAGAAGGCTGCTTCAACTGAATAGGAATCATGCATTTAACTTTCAGTCTATGAAAAATGTGACATTTCAACTTCTAAGCCCTATTTATGGTGAATACTTTCTTTTAATTGGGACAATTTTCCTAAGTGGGAAAAAAACCATCTGTTTCCTCCTCCTTCCAGCTGTGGCTTTGCTCTTTTGCATTTCTGTGCTTCAGATCTATATGCACTGGGTAGCATTTCAATAGGAAATAAGGAAGGATGGAATAGAAGGGCTTCATTCACTTTTTTAGTAGAAAAATTATTATTAAATTACTATTAAATGTTATGGTCATAAAATCAGGGGCACATAATACATGAAATGCCAGAATTTGAATGTCCTTTCAGCCTTAACTCAGCCGTCTTCTGCTTATACATTACAATGCACATCCTTTTATGATCACCTGCTACTTTCCCCAGAGCCTCATACTACATAAAGAGATATTTTCTGAGTGAATAGTTTTTTCTTACTGTGCATTATCACCATCTTTTAAAATGTTTGCTTTGACACTTTGCCTGGACTGATGCCCTAAGGTCCTATTTCAGTGTTCTTTCCTTTGAAAAATGGCTATTTGCTGTTTGTATTCTTTTCAATATTCTAAAATAAAAAGGTATTCTGAAAGAATAACATTTCCTGTTATGTTTGTGATCAACAGTCATCAAATTTACCTTTAAGGTCTGATATTTGAATTCCAGACACTAACCCAGCTGCTTGTGTTTTCATCTTGTTCAATAAAAGGTACAGGCCAACAAATCGAGTAACTGTAATAGAAGAGTAACTTGTTTATTGATGATTTAGATGAGGGGATTGAGACCATCATCAGCAAATTTGCTGATGACACCAAGCTGGGAGGGAGTGTCGACCTGCTGGAAGGCAGGAGGGCTCTGCAGAGGGATCTGGATAGACTGGACAGATGGGCTGATTCCAATGGCATGAAGTTCAACAAGGCCAAGTGCCGGATCCTGCACTT
>VZRE01013196.1:15101-52407 GCA_013396775.1 Cephalopterus ornatus
ACCTGAAGGGAAGTTATAGCCAGGTGGGGATTGGTCTCTTCTCCCAGGCAGTTAGCAATAGGACAAGGAGCACGGGCTTAAGCTCTGCCAGGGGAAATTTAGGCTGGATATTAGAAAGAAATTCTTTACAGAGAGAGTGGTCAGGCATTGGAATGGCCTGCCCAGGGAGGTGGTGGATTCACCGCCCCTGGAGGTTTTTAAACTGAGATTGGACATGGCGCTTGGTGCCATGATCTAGTGAACGAACTGGAGTTGGACCAAGGGTTGGACTTGGTGATCTCTGAGGTCTTTTCCAACCCAATCAATTCTATGATTCTATGATTCTATGATTCTAAGAGTCTGGATTTTGTCTGCAAAAGAAGGTGGCCATAACATTTTGTTGCTGTTGTTTTGCAAACCTTTGGGGCAGTCATCTAAGCTGAGCCTTAGCTGTGGTATTTGCAGTCAGCAGCACAATAGTTTTGCTTTGAACTTTTTGCTTCACTTGGCCACTAATGTCAGGAAACCTCACCTTCTCTTTATACTCCAAAGGGATTAAATATCCAATAAGAATCCATAAAATATATATCCAAGGGAAGCAAACAGACTTTTCAAATAACAATAAACCAGAGTATTTCAAACAAAAGAATCAAAATACACAGAAATATGTGTCTTGATGGTGGGAAAGATTTTACATAACATTCTCACAACATATATATATATACCCACCTCCTCCTTTCCCAGTTCCTTTCTCCAAAAATAAGCTGTATTTCATTCATGTTGGTTTTGTAGTTTCCAGATAATGTAACCCACGAATCTGTCTGCATTTGGAATGCAGGGGTTCATGAATGACCTTTTCGTTACATTCATCAAGCAGAATCTTGATCCAAGCAGATTCTTTGGCTTGGGCTCATTCCACCTTCCCTGGTGCTTTGAACAAACCTCTTCCCCAGGCTCAAAGGGCCATAACTTTGGTTGTTCGAAAAACTCGTTTAACGCAATTGATAGTAACATTCTCTCCCTTTTTCCCCTGTAACAACTTCCTGATTGCTGTTCATCTGTTCCAGATGTGCTCTTTACATTTCCAAATTATATAAACATATTACCCAGAATGGTTCTCTCTCTTTTCCCATCTGCTGTATATTTATATTTACAGTAGCATGCTAACTTGTATACTATAGCACACATTTAACTACAGGTCTGGAAAAGCATGGGGAATTCCTCTCTTAGAGGTGCATTTCTTGCCATCTGTAACCATATCCATCCTGTCTTCAAAAATATCTGACTATGTAAGCTACACAAAGCAGATTTAGATAGAGCAGCCTCCAAGGAAAATTTTAGGTACTGCACAGAATAATAGTATGGAAGAAGCAGATGGCAGCCTTTGCTCTGAATCAGTCCTAGAGCCATGGTGCAAGGGTGACAATGTCACCCTGGGTGACATCCTTCTAATGAAATAAACAGCAGTGACAGTTGAAAATTATCCGTTAAATCTGCTGCTCAGTGTAAAACTGGGAATTTAAGTGGACTTGTGTGTGTGCACGTCTACTTCCTATTGCATATCTCCTGAGAAATATTAACTGAGAGCCAAAAATACTTGTGATTTAACAAAAATAAGAACAAATTCCGCAGAATCCATCTTCCTCAGCTTTTCCAATCTAGTAAAAAGGGAATGGTTACTACTTTACTCATCAAGAGCAAGATTTTTATACATTTTCGCGTTCAGAAAAGTGATGTGCCTGTCAATCATGACACTGCCTGTGCATGCACAAAAACCCTGTTTAGTTACGAGGACATTTTTTTTCCCCATTATATAGGCTTTATCCCTAAATTCCTTCCAACATTTTTTACAGGTGTAAGGGAAAATTCCAGTTTACATTCATATCTTTAATTCCTGTACATACAGAGATGGAATTTCCATCAGGTTGGAAGTTATTTTAGATGAAAAAAAAAAAAAAACAAACAGATATTTCCCTTTGACAGAGAGTACGTTGTGCCTGCAATTTCCAAATCTTTTGGGTTTAATGTGCACCTAGTGTTCTCAAAATTCTAGCTCCTGGATTTATGGGATTATGCTAAATGCTAAACCAAAGTACAGCAACATGTACCTCGCCTTAAATTTCCCCTTTTTCGCAAGATTCTGAGACTTAGTCTATCACCTTGAACTAACACAATAAAATGTAATGGTTCATCCACTTCAGTTACTGCTGTAAAAGAGCAGTAGCACTGCAGGGTCCTGACTAGCCCAGCCACAATATTCTCAGTCTGGAGGAATGAGCAGGGTAGCAGATGCTGAAGCACATATTTTTGGACCAAGATAATTTTGTCCTGGAAGCACCTACTCTCAGTTGCACTTCTCCCAACACTCGTATCCCTTTATTTCACTTTTGTGCCTTTACATTTTTTCTAAGGTAGAAAAATCATCACATTCCCAATTCAGAACTGAAAAAAAAGGATATTTACTGCTTAGAAGCACTTAACAAAATAAGAGGCTTTAATAGTTATCTTTGTCCAACAAAAAAAGATCTCCAAAAGTATCTATGTTTTGAAAAAAAGCCACTTCATTTCAATTTCTAGCTAAATTGCATCTTTGTTTTGGTTCTTTTTCTCCCATGCAGCTTAATTTTCAGTCTTGGCACAAGTGCTGTTTTTGTTATAGGACTAAGCATATTGAGGTATCGTCTCAAAACCCAAGCCTTCAACATAGTACAATAATAGGGCTGTGAAAACACTTTTCACTTTCTAGGTCCATTTATTCCATCAAAATTCACACAGTATTTTATGTGCCTCCATGTGTGTCTGTACGTCTGTGCCTTCATCGCTTGAATCCGTAAGTTGTTCTCATCTAGAAGCAGAACAAAGCAGCTGCAGGAGAAAGTTTATACATGCAGTTTGGGGGTTCTGTCTGACAGGGATGGGGTGATGTGTGTGTGTAAGATGATTCAGCTGTTACTTTCCTTGCCTCTTGCTCCATATTTGTGCCCCTCTGAGTGTCAGAAGACACAGTTCCAAGGGATAGAGGGATTTTCTCAGCTTCTCAAAGAAAGTCTAGTTATTTTTAATTATTACAGATTTTTGTTTCAACTAGTAGTTAAATATTTCTCATAGTCTGAGATTCTACAGAAAGACAAAAGCTAAATCCTGCTCTGTGCTCTTCTTTTTATACGATCACTTTTCAGCAGTATAAAACATCTGTATAGTTTGTATGCAGAGTTCAGCAATAATTTATTCAAAGTACTTCACCTCCTCTTCTATTTCCAAACCAACTGTGAGCAACATAGCATTCAAGTGTCTTTGGAAAATAAATCTGCCAATCATTTCATGGAGAGACTGATGCTAGTGTAGAATCTTTGAAAAGGGAAAGTATTAATTCTGTGCCAGCGGCACTGAAGCGATATGTGATCCAAGTCACTTCATTTTAGCTATTATATTGTTTTCCATGAGCAAAAGTTTGCAAAAAATGAGGCAGATCTTAATCTTCAAAGAATTAAAGAAAGATAGAATGTTTAATGTTTATCAACAAGTTTTATTGAAAACTGGTGAAAAAGAAGGATTTGGCTAAGGGGATGCTTTGTCTATAAAGTGTGGACACTGACTAATAAATGTAAATGAAGAGAAGATGTATGTTATATAATTCTGTAAGGGTGTTGACTTAGTACAGCATAGAATTCTGATTTAAAATCTCATGATATCCAAAATCAGCAGAACACACAGTCAGCAGATTAACAAGTAGCTTAGTGACATAGTGAACATGGCTGGTTCATAGCAAGTTCTAATCAAAGACAGTACCAATGTCCACAGTGGGCTTCTGTAGAGGTTGGTACAAAGACAGATATTACGCAACTTTTTCTTGATTATTTAGAAGAAACATGAAGTTCTTGATGACTAAATTTTCAGATGACACATCTTGTAGGCAAAGCAAGAACAAATGAGAAGCAATTTGTATCACACAGTAAGCTGGACACTGATAGAATGGACTGTAGAGAGTCCCGTCTATATAGACAGACAGAATATGCCTCAAAAAAATGCCTATACATTAGGAAATCAGTTGTAGTATTTACCCTTAGATGTTCAGTTTTAAAAGAGAGATCTAAATTATTTTTTTCTACTCAGGGAAGAATGATTTCACATAATCTGCTTTTTTTTTTTCAGAGAAAGCCCTAAAATATGAGAACTGTAAAATTATTTAACACAATCTTTTTCGTTTCTGCTTGTACCATACCATTGTTTTATATGGTCCCCCAATTACTCTTTATACCTGGCCTTTTTACTGCAGCTGAATGATTGTGGTTGTTAAAATTAAATTCACCATACAAATACCTGCCACTTCAAATTTAGTTTTCCTCCTTTGAATAAAACAGAGTTTTAGAAGAGGGCATTATGTTTAAGTAAAATACTGCTAAAGGCCAAACAGTTTTGTAAATGTTGAAATAATCTGTCCACATTCCCTATGGTCCATTAAAACTATTTAATGCCACAATTTTTTCTACCAACAAAGTCACTTAGTAAAAAAGTTGGGTATGGGATTTTTTTTTTCCACCTTTTTTATTTTTTTTTTTTATTTTCTGGAATGATTGAGACCTGAGAAGGATCAAAATTAGAAGGAATTTGATAAAACTTATAGAAAATACTCATACATCATTAAAAAAAACTAAATTGAAAACATATCTCTGTAACTATTGTTTTAAGCGTGCCAGCACAACATTGTATTTGGTTTATAAGAATGGGAAAATAAATGTTTCTGTGTCATTTTTTTTTTTGTGGTCTCAAGTAGACCTTTGTATTTATTGCAATTTACCAGTGTATCAAAGATTGTGGTGGAAACTTTCTGCTTCTGGATATGTATTGCAGAAACAAATGGCAGTTGCACTTTACTGTTCTTCATAGGGTCATAGCATCCAAGGTTATTGTGTGCTGTGATGGCTTATTAATGAAAAATGTTTGCAAATCTTGAAAGTTTCATAAATTTTAACACATATAATTTGTCCTAAACTTCTTACCTGAAAGCATGGTTGTTCTTTATTCATTCTTCATCATTCTCTTTCAAAACCTTCCATTCTGCCAATGAGAAAACATACAGAGCATATACATACACATTACAGCATCTGCCAAAAGTGACTGGTCATATGTTTCTGACTAGACAAGAAGTTAAATTGTTCTATAAACCCATCAATAAATATATTCCATGTCCTAAAGAAACCCAGGATAAACACTTTCAAATTATTATTTAGCAATTTTTCTCATTTTGGAAACGATTCCACAAGAAAAAGAGAATACTAAGTGTATCAAACTGTTTATTCCAAGCAAATAATTCAGGTGTTTCTGTTTAACATATCTCAAGAAGTAGATTGTGGATAGATGAAAATATGCACTAAATTTTATGACTACCACCATGGGAGCTGTAAAACAGCTACTTAGTTTTTGCAATATGAATGATCTAACAGACCTGATAGTCATAGGAATGGGTTTTGTATTTCTATATACTCCAAATATGCTTTTCCCTCTTAATTAACACAGTCAACGGTAATATTGCCTTATTAGTGGAGAGGTTTTTTCTCAATTGTGTTCACCATTTCTAAAAATGTTTGCTTTTTCAGCTTGTTCTTGCTCTTTTCTGAAACTAAATGTTAATAGACAGGTTTTGAAGGCTTTCTCTTGCTTGAAGGTTTTGACTAAGATCTTAAAGTGAAAGCTAAGGATTCCTAGAGCATTTTCAAAGGGAGATAATTTCATATTCTCATTTAGGTGCTTTTGTGTCTCTCCCGTTTTTTCTTATATACCTACCACTGTTTGAAAACTGCTATAAGGCAGAAAATTATTCTTCATTTGTCTATAGAAATGCTCTGCCACTAGAATCTGATTCTTTTATTTTAGGAAGTTGGAGGCACTCGTTTTATTTTTAATTAGTGTCAGTCACAATGATTTCAGTATACCTAGATGCTGCAGAACTTCCGCAAGAGCCAAACTCTTCATCCATATCTGCTATTTATTCAGACTGCTTTAAAGTACTACTGAGTTAATGTTTCTTTTCGTCTTCTGGTCGGTGCCTGTCATGGAAGACCCTTTTGCACACACAAACAGTGGTACACATGCATGACTAAGTCTGTAAAGGCTTGTAGCTCGCATACTTTAAATGGGATATCCTTTGCCTGCTTCCTCTTCCGTTAAAATCAGTGATGAATACTTTCACCCACCAGTTCAGTGTTTTGTATTCCTTTAATTGGAAAGTCAGTAATAGGGAAAAACAACCTTATGCTTTATCTACCTAGTGCAGTCTACTACTCTTTTACATCAAGTGTCAGAATACTCTGCTCTTTCAGTTTAAAGCCATGCTTCCTTGTTCCATCATTACATGTCTTTGTAAAAAGTCTCTCTCCAACCTCCTTGTACCCTTTAGGTAGTGGAAGGCTGCTGTGAGGTCTCCCTGGAGCCTTCTCTTCTCTGGGATGAACAACCCCAATTCTCTCAGCCTGTCCTCACAGGAGAAGTGCTCCAGCCATGTGATCATCTCTGTGGCACTCCTCTGGACTCACTCCAACAGGTCCACATCCTCCTTATGTTGGGGGTCCTAGAGCTGGATGCAATATTCAAGGTGGCATCTCATGCAAGTGGAGTAGAAGGGCAGGATCACCCCCTGCTGGTTACACTGCTTGTGATGCAGCCCAGGATATAATTGCAGCCCGAGATAATGCCATTTCCTTTCCAACAAGAAATAAGGAATGTTTTGTATATTCCTACCAACTACCAGATTCCTCAGTATTATAGAAATCTGCCTAAATTTGTGTATAATATATCACATTTGTTGAATATGAGACATTTTAAGAATAATTTTATAGCAAAAATATTTGCACAAAACCCAGAATAATCAGTTACCAATAGAACTTTATTGTACACCAACACTAATTATCCCTTCCCAACCACTCTTTACTACCTTTCAACCCTCAGTGTTTGTTTCCCTGTAACTTCATGATTATGTACAAAGTTTTGTTTAGCCTGGACACTGTGAGGCAAATGTGATTTTCCTGTGGGAAGACTTTGAGCTACCCTGGGATGCTTAGCCTGGAGAAAAGGAGGCTCAGGGGGGACCTTAACACACTCTACAACTATCTGAAAGGAGGTGTGGGTTGGTTTCTTCTTCCAAGTAGCAAGTGATGAGATGAGAGGAAATGGCCTCAAATTGTGCCAGAGGAGGTTTAGATTTGATATTAGAAAAAATTCCTTCACTGAAAGGTTGGTCAGACATTGATTGCATCAGGCTTTCCAGGGAAGTGGTGGAATCACCATCCCTAGAAGAGTTTAAAAATGTGTGGGTGTGGCACTTGGGGACATGGTTTAGTGCTGAATACAGTGATGCTAAGTTAATGGTTGGACTCAATGATTTTAGAGCTCTTTTTCAACCTGAAAAACTATATCGTTAGATTGGTACCTAGTACATGGTGGCTGAGATTTTGAATTCTACCTCTGTTACTATAGACACAGTATTTTCCAGTATTAGAATTCTTTATATGGGAGAGAATTGCCAAAGTTTTACTAATAATGACTTTAATAAGCACTGTATCACTTAAGAATCCAAGGAACTGGTCCGTATAGTTAAAAGTATTATAGAAACAAAGTCATTCAACACTTTATTTCCCAAATAACTCTAGAAAATATTTCTATGTCATTTTTTAATATAAAAAATGCTTATCTTTACTGATGCCATCTCAAAGACATATCTTCATTAAAGGACAGTAAAAATAATGTTCCAATTTTATTTAAAAATGGTTTAAATTTAAAAACACCTGAATGTTGAAGGTAATGATGTAATGTAATAATAATCCTTTTCCAACTTGTATGCAGGCAAGATTGTTCATCTTATAAATATATGAAATCTTAAGTTTACATTTTCATCAGGAAACTTACTCATAGAACTTATGCAACTGGGCATATGAATATCACTGCAAGATTCTAAAAGATATAAAAGCAGACATATTTCTCAGAACAGGTTGCCACAGAAGAAAAAATATTAACTGGTCATTTTTTCTGCAGTTCTTTGTTGTTCTTGTCATATGAGTTTGCTGTTATTTTCTTCTATTCCTCTGTAACTTTGATTCACAACTTAAACGTACCAAGGTGTGAACCCATGTGGTTGTAATGGATTTTTTCTTCCTTTTCCTCCTCACTCTTCCCATTCATCTTTCTCGTAATAACATCAGCATCCAAAGGAATGAAACAGAAACTCATAGTCTAAAAATCCATGCAGTCACTTACAGCTTAGCACTTCAGCATCTGCCTTCTGCAGAACTAGCAGATGGATTCATTTACCAAAATCATATTTGGTTTCAGTTCTCAGCCTGTCTGTCAAAACATGTTCAACTTTGTGAAAAGCGAAGCCTGCATAGTATATTTTATTCATGTAACAAGAAAGGGGCCTTACCATCGGCTCATCTATAATACAACCTTTTTTTTCCTCACTAACAATCACAAAGATGTCATGTAGCACTACCCCTTCTTGTTCACCTTACTTATGGCTTACATGTCAAAGACAAGTGGGTGCTACAGCTACTGAGAGACCTCCCCCATTTAACACTCCCCTCCTTAACCTTATACACATTTGAGTCTTGAGGTGAGGAGCAGACAGTTCACGCAATCTGCAGGCTCCCCAGGAGCCAGGAATGTGGATTAAAAGAAAGGCCACCAGGCTAGTAATCTGCATGGGTTCTCCTCTTTCAGAAATGTGTGTCCTTGCACTACATCATCCTCTTGTTATCTAATCTCTATACAATATAATGAATAAAGAATAAATGAGAAACCAGAAGAAAATTACTCATGAATAAAGTCTATCCTACCCAATTTTATTTAATATTGGAAGAGAATGTCACTAAAATATCTGCAAAGGCATAAAAGACTTTTCTATACAACTACAAGATTGTTGTTGTTGGTTTCCTTTAACCTGCTTCAGGTGTGGAGGGAGATTAATCATCTTTAATATAAAATCTTAGAAGTGGGGGGAAATTGACTGAATGTAATCACAGTTACCTATACAATCCTTACTTGCTATCTATTATGGCCATTTCATAAGAAAACTCAATATTTTTACATGACTTCAGGTTTCTTTCTTAGCATCAAAATACTTCATCATGTCTATACACTAAATAGTTTGAGCCTAAAGTTTTGTCATATTTCTTATCAGTCTGTATTTACTCTCTTGCCTTTATTTGCTATGATCAGATGAAGAGAGGAAGAACATGCAGTTTATCCTAAAGCATATCTGACAAAAAAAGAAAAACAAACAAAAGTGGTGTTCACAGGTTCACAGTAGCATCAGAAGAGGAACAAGGAAGATGATAATACACACTAAACCTCTAAAGTGTGTGAATAGTGAGCAAAGAAATGTAGAAAATGAGCATAACGAGATAATATTTTCAATATATGCCAAGTTTATGATTCAGTTGGTATAACAGAGACTATATGGGATAACCCATATGACTGGGAAACTAATACAAATTGAAAAAGCTTATTCAAGAAATGCAAGACAGAGAATAAAAGATAAGGATCACTAATGCATACATTTGATCTAGGTTAACACTTCCAATGAAGACAGCTCTGCTGAAAAACTGAGCAATGATAAAAATACTGAAAGCTATGCACAGCTATCATTACGTAGAGCTAATATTAAACAGTAAACCAAGATCGTATGGATAAAGGAATTAGCAGATTTATCCAGAGAACAAAGGTCCATGATAATGAGGGGTACTAGATGAGCAGACAATTCCAGGAATAGAGAACTCAGTCTGTCCAGCAAGCTCTTAAAATCCATTGAGAACAATCGGTTAGAGATAGAAAAGTAAATGTCTTGTGTGTTTTACTCTAACTGGGAAGAAAGAACTGTCTGAGAATACCACCCTTAGAAGACAGATCAGAGTAGCAATGAAATTACAATATTTGTGATTAAAAATGTTGTGGCTTTCAGGAAAATGGATTTTACTAAACTACATGACTAGTAGATAAGTTTTCATAAGGAGTTTGGACTGAGGAAAAAAGAGTAAGTTGAGGTGAACATCCAGTAAATCAAAAATACTAAAGCTGCAGTTGGACAATAAATTTGTCTCATTGCTAGTGTGCACAAGAAACAAACATGCACTAAAAATTGGATATATTTACATAAAGCACAAAATTGTAGCCAACACACGTTGGAGGAGACTTGGTGTCCCAGTTTTGGCCAGGACAGAGTAAATTTCCTCACAGTTGCCACGAGGGGGAGGAGCCTGGAGCCATGTGGGCTGTTATTTTACACCACCCACGTCATCGCTGAGAACGTGGGTTTGAGTGGAAGAAACAGGGAATGCGCAACGGAACGACCACCATTTTGTTCCTTTTTTGGGGGAACAAAGCAGTAAACAGAGAGATGGGGTGGTGTGGACTCTCCAGCCTGGAGGGTTTGTCCATCATTGTTTTTCACTGTCTCAGGCTCAAGGGGAAGACACCGGCCGCAGTAATGTCCTCCGTTTTCTCCTTTGTCTTGGGAAGCTGCATGTTGCTGGCCATGGTAGGATCGGGTCAGTCAGACTTCCATAAGCACTTTTTGTATGTAATCACCCTCTTTTATACACTGCTGTTATTAGTATTGTTGTTGTTGTTGTTTGTTTTTCCTTATCTCATTGCTGTTTTTCCTGTAAATCGTTATGTCAACCCATAATCTATGCCTCTTTGTCCCTTTCTCACCAGAGGGGATAGGGGGGAGGGAAGCAGCTGCTTGGAGCTTAATTTCCAGCTGGTTTTAAAGCACAACACTTTGAAAGGTCAAAACAGAAGATCAATATTACTACTAAGGTACACTACTAAAAGTAATGAGAAACCCTTCTATAAGTGCATTAGTATTAAGAGGAAGACCTAGAAAGGGATTGGTCCACTTACTCTTCAGAGAGTTTTTAGATTACTATTTTATTCCTATGTGTAATTGGCGCAACAAGTCTGTCACTATATCCATGATGAAAAGGTTCTAACTCGAACCTGCAAAGGAACACTTTAGACAGTATTTAGATGTGTTAGAAAATTTCATAACAATTGGGCTGAAAAATGGATACAAACATGTACTAGCAAGATCTCTAAACCATTACCAATTATCTGTTTAAAATCTTGAAGGATGCACGAACTCTTAAAACCCTCAAAAATGACAAATTCAGGTGGTTTTGGATTTTTAAGTGGAAAAAGTAAGAGGAGATTTATAGATCAGACAGCTCCATTCTGATAACCAGGAAGTTTTTCAAAACAAAGCTAATAACTTCTGAGTTAACATAGTCAATAATAAGCAAAGGGTTAAAGAAAAATCTGGATATGTCAGGAGTAAATGATGTGCAGGGCATCTAATTTTCTTTCCATAGCAAAAAGCTAAATTCTCCCTACTTAAGAAACACTGCGTAGGCTGACCCCCTCCAGTCTTTTCTAGCCCATCGATACCATGATTCAGAGCAGTATATCTATTTTCTTCAACAGAAAACTCAGTTTCCTGGCAAAGTGATGCAAAAGGGGTAAAGAACAAGCAGAAATGTCCACCTAGTGCATTAAAATTCAGGTTTGGGAAATTACTATTGCAGATTAAGAAAATGGTCTGTATAGTAGCATTTTTTAAAGTTGTGAATGGTAGTTCCTTCAGCTATTTCTCATAAAAGAGTTGTCATATACCATTAATCTCCCTTAATTCTCTCAATGCAGCCTTTAATTCTCTGTCCTTTTCCCAGCTGCACCTTTCTTTTCAGAGTGGAAAAGAGAAGACCGGAAATGTTTATAAGGTATATAAGATTCAGTTGTACCACAGGGCTATCCAGCAGCATCATGATGTTTGTTCTGTTTTCCTCTATTTCTTCCCTAGTAGTTTCTTAAACTCTGATTGTTTTTTTGAACACACCAAACTGAGGTTTTTGGATAAGTATCTACTAAAATCCCAACACCCCATTACTGTGTAATAGTGGCTAACTCAGCCAACATTAAGGATAAGGATTTTTTTTTCCTTTATTATGTCACTTTACATACCTACATTTGCTATTTATTGTCTTTTTTACTTATTAGATAAGATACATCTGCCTTTGTTCACAGGCCAAATCTTTGTTACCCTGGATATTAATTCTTGAGTAATTTATATTGTTAGCAGATACTGTCACCTCAGTAGTTATAAACTTCTTAAGATAACTTGTGTACATGTTAAAAACCTTATTAAAGAGATCTCTTTTGGATTCCAATATTGAACTCTCACCAATATAAAAGAAAATAATCACATTTTTGACATCTTTGGTGAGATATCAGCACAAGTAGAAGTGGTAAAATAAAGTCCTTTTTTATTTATTTTTACCAAATATAAATGAACAAAATTGTGTAAATATAAATAGTATACCTATACTTAGTAACACTGTGATGGCAATATGAGACGAATGTATTTTACTAGACATATGAGAAATGTGATCACCAGAGTGACATGGGTGGTTGTAGTTGTACTAGGAGCCATCCAAGTAACAAAAAATTGCCAGAAAACAGATAAGTGACAGCAGAACATCCTCCAGAATGTCTGACAGGACAAAAGAAAACAACACAAGCACAACCAAGAGCAGAGGAGAACCCCTTGCTTGTTAGGGAGTGATAGCATTAAAATATCAGGGAAGGCAAAAAGGGAAAGAAGGCAATTCCACTTCATTTTGACTAGTCTCATAGATTAGCTCTCACACTCCTCATCTAGGAGAAACCAAAGGCCATAACCATCAATGCTAACTGTACAGCACAAACCCTATGGGACTGGGTACTTCTGAAAGTTTAGGTAATAGGAGCTTACAGCTTGTATACATGGTGATGATCAATATTGAGTAAGATTTAGCTGTTGGCACAAAATGGGTTAGTAGTGAGAAAATTTAGTAAATTCTAGTCTTATATTTCAAAATTGGCCTGACTTGTCAGTCTTCTCATCATTTCCATCACAGTGATTTTGATTCCCTGAATATAGATAGATATACATATAGATATACATATATATGTATTTATGCATTTTCCCTGAAATACAGCTATCCCTATTCAAACACATTAAGAAAAGAATGTAGTATCTCCTAATGTTAATTATATTAGAATATGTTTCAGTGTTGATTTCTCTCCATTGTATCTGTGGCAGTTTAGTAAATGCCTCACCACTGTTTGCTGGCCCACAGTGTAGAGCTAAGGGTTGTACTGCTTTGCATATACACATGAAAGCATCAAATTTGCTTCCATCTCCAGCTGAACTATCAGTTCCAGTCTGTGCTCATCATTACCCCTAGAAGCTGTGACTGGCAGGCTGGGCTGATGTTTGGCAGAGAGGTTATAGTGAAACCAGGCAGCTTGATATACTGGGCGGAAATTCTCTCCATGGCAATTTCTCAGATGGTTGGGTTTTCACATGGCCCCTGAAGATAGCTTCAGCTAAATAAAAAAACCCAAAAAACAAAACAAGCAAAAAAACCCAAACCAAAAAAAAAAAAAAAGGCAAAAACCCCCAAATGAACAAAAAACTAAACCAACAAACAAACAAAAAAAAAAAAGTTAAGAAATCTCCTAGAGATTTAATCCAGAATCCATTTAATGTGCAGCTCCAGATCCATCAAAAGGCAATGCCTCCCATCAGACTGTCACATTCTCTCTCATTAGCTTGCCAATGACAGAGGAGCTCAGCAGCCATATAAAATCTGTACCTGCTGCTTGTGTTTATTTTTCTTTTTTTTGAACAATGAGAGGATATACATTACATCAAGTCTTGAGCTTCTAGTGCTGATAAATCACACTTGAGGGAACAATGAAAACAGTGACTATTTAATAAATATATGTTCATATTTCATATTTAATTGCTTCCAATGGGATCCTAAATGCATCCCACGGAGTGAAGGGAGTACGTAAGTCACAAAAGGTAGAAAACATCTGAGTGATGCATATATTTCTCATGAGTCATAGATAAAACTCAAGAGCAACAGTTCTTTTTGTCACTTTGCTACCTACTGCTGCTGTCAGATGGATGAGGGAATGAGGGGGACGAGGAACAAGCCCAAGAAGCAAACAGGGGGAAAAGCACCACTAGGAGTTAAAATAATACAAATTAAAGCATAAAGGAGATTTACCTTTCCAAATCACTTGATAAATAACTCTTACATCAACATAAGAACAGAAGGGGCAATAAATCTCACTGTTCTTACAGGAACACATCTTACTCAAGCTAGTTCTATTTACAGTTACTTTATTTATTTATTTACATAACTACAAAAATCACTTTTAAACTCTCAGGTTCTGTATCTACACACTACAGACAGTGTTATGTCACAGGCTTCTGGGCGTGCACTGAGTCCCAGGAGTTTAGTCTTATTCCAAGGCTAATGCATTCAGATTTTTTTACTTTAATGACATTTGTGTTTCTCTTAAACACACATTGTGAAAATTCTACGAGTTTCCCCTTTTCCAAGAGAACTGATCCGAACTAGATCTTGGATAGTTCCTTACAAAAGCAGTAAATACAAGCTACTCAGCACCATCCGGTTCCAGGAGCTCTACAAAAATGGCTTGTATCAGAAACTGAACAGAGAGAGAAGAGGACTTGGAACTTTAGGTGAAGCCAAATATTTCTGGAGAGCTTAAGTACCTTTAAGTTCTCAGGTTCTGCAAGAAGACCCTGGTAGACAGAATAATTAAGTAAGCAATATTTATCTGACTCTGCAGCTTTCAAACACAAGACACCACACAAACCTCTTTCATTGACTTGAAAAATGATGACTAAAAATAAAACTGCTTTCTTTACCTACAGATCACATAGATAGGCCTAATATTCTAAAGGGAAAGCAATTAACATGCATTTTGAATTCTTTCAGGAATGGCGTACTTTGGCCACATAAAGTTAAGCTGGGCTTTAGTTTCCCCTCTGTAGTAAAAGGCCCCTTTTCTCCAAGAGAAATCAACTGGTTACAAGTAACGAAGCTGACTGTCAGACAGCTTGGGCTACACAGGGCTGAGATATTTGCCTTAATTGGGTTCACCTGTGAGCTAAGGCCAGGAACAAAGGTGATGCACTGCTGGCATCTTGGAAAGCTTCTCTATGAGAATGCTGAGTCCTGGGAGAGTAATTTAAAAGCTTGACTGTCATATTTCTACGGATAAACCCTTCTACAGGTGGAAATGCTTAGGTATGATTAGTTCATACTGAAAACCTCCCTGAAAGAAACTAAATGCTAGAGGTATGCAACTTTATTATTCACATTTAATACCTTTCTGAGACAAAGGAAAGGTTAGAAAAGGAAATCCTACCATACACAAAAAACCTATAATACCAATATTTCCAATTTTGAGGATCCCTTTTGCCTTATCTTCTATCACAGACTTATGACGATCTTAGAACTTTCTAAGGTAGTCCTAAGCCATTACTTCTTTCTGTTACTGTGTTCATTCCCTTTCTCAACATGGCCCATTTGCCAGATTGAATTAAAGAGCACATGGCCAGTAACTAAACTTCTTCACTGGGAGATTTTGTTCTTAAGACCTCTCAAACTAAGCAATACAGGTTTGCTTTTGTTTAATAAATATATAGGCTGGTACCCCATTTATCTTCATTTGATAGCATTTAAATTCTAGCAAAGGAATGCAGCATTACGCTAATCAGTAAGAATGATGCTACCATTATGTTGTTCCAGTGGCTACAAGATAATTAATGTTTAGTGATAGACACATTCAAAATAACATTAATTTTGTTATTACTGATTTTAATTAACTTCAAATGCTTCTGTGTTTTCCAACAAGTTCCCATATCTAGGAATAAAGCTGTCCAAATTTTCCAAATCTTAGTCTCTTGCTGATTTTTTTTTTACTACAAAGATTTAGCCAGAGCTCTAAAAAGGCACCTATGGAATTTAACTTGAGCTTCCTCTTATTAATTACCTGATTATTTTTTTAGTTTCTTTATTTTTTTTACTTTATATCAGTAAAATTTGAATAACAAAGTAATTAGGTGCATTTATTTCAGCATGTTTCACCATATGTCTTGTCTGCTGCATGAAGTCTGCCTTGAACAGAATTTTTTCACAATGAGCAGAGAATGAAGCTAAATGCCTCTCTAATAACTTTAAAAAGTCATTTAATGGTCTTAGGGAGATTTTTTTCCCTAGTGTTATAAGAATCAGGCTGAAACTGCCATAATACTACTGGATTATTTGTCTTTTGGGAAAGAAACCAGAAACAAATTTTCTTCTTGTCTTCCTACCACTTCTCATTTAAAAGCACTTTTCTTTCAAAGCAGACATTTTTGTTGATGCAAACAGCTCTTCTGACAGTACCATGGAGGTTCGTTATTGATAAACAAAGGAGAGCAGAGCTCCTAGGTAATCCAAGCTCCTTTAAAACATATGCCTCAAACATGAGAGGCTTATAGAAAGAGGAACAAGCCCTATTGTTGTATCTTCTGATTATGTCTTCTCTTCTAGAAATGATTTCAAAACATAGATTATTTGGGAACATTTAAGGACATTTAAAAGTCACTGTGACGGGTGATGAAGTGTTTAAGCAGCATTACATTCAGGCCTGTCAAAATCTACAAGTAGATGAATTTAATGCTTCTTAAGACTAGCTCTAATCTAAATTAAATCCAGTAACCTGAATTATAAAAACTTCCTTTTCTGCTCCTAGTTATCCTCTCATTTCTAGTTAATAGGCTAATGTGTGTGTATCTATATATATATGTATTTATACATATATTAGTTCTGATGTTTTATGTAACCTTGGGACTCACTGAAGATGGACATATCTTGTTTGAAATTGATAAGCCATGGAGGTCAGTTGCAAGATGGTATTGGCTTTAATAAAGGTCCTATGCATTGCTATTTGAATTCTGCGCATTAAAAAGGGAAAGCTAAATAGCTGAGGGTAAAATTCAAAAGATCTAGCATCCTGACTAAAAAGTAATCTAATTTTAATATACTACAGAACACAAAGATAGCACTATCTTGCCCTTCTCATCCTTACTTAAATGATTTTTCAGGACTTTAGAAAAATGTCTGCCTACACACAGGACCCAAAACCTAGAATTTTATCCCACCTAAAACGTTTAATTATTTATATGATTAGCATGACATCAGTAGTAAAGATCACGAAGTGTATGTGTATCCAAAGTAGACTAAAGCTGATTGAGAGACATTAGAGACATGCTTGCTGTAGGGAGTATGCTCTGGATCACATTCCACAGTTATTTTAGTTGTGCAGGCAATCTCAAAACTCCTCACAAAAAAAGAACTGTCTGGAAACCTGGTTCTGTAGACACAAAAGTTCTAAACCTAGATGAAGCCTAAAACACTGGCTGGTTTCTCAATCCCAGTTAGGCTCAGGTATGAAATTATATACCAGCTGCTTTCTTTGTCAAACTGAAGAGCAGGACTTTCAAGTGGCATAGGAGTTTTCAAATCCCCATTTGTAGTACTCACAAGATATTAGCACATCCTAGGGGAGATAGAGCTCTGCAAGTCTAAATTTTGGGGTAGGGTACCTAATTTGGGATAGGTTGCCTTTATAGGGTAAAAGCAGTGCCCATGTCCTTCATTAAATACATCGAAAGAAGAAAAGTTAAGTTCCTTTGTGTATTCGGCTAAAGTTCCCAAAAATAATTTCTGTTCCACTGGGGAAAAATTTCCAGGAGAGTACTAATTTCAAACTTGACAGGACAAAACCGTGGGAAACCATCTCACAAAAGACAGAACTGCACTGCCAGCGACCTGAACTATTTTTCATTTTTCTTTGAGATGTGTATGAAGTCAGAGTGACTAGAGAAAAATTAATTAATTCACTTCCATAAAATGAAGACCTAAGGTCTGGGATCTTTTACTACTTGAAGTCAAGATCATGTTTTCATGGTCTGTAAAAGGTCATGCAGTGGAATGCATTTTACACTAATGTAAATAATGAGCAATAATAAGAAAAGGAAGATATGTTAAAATCTTCCTTAACAATATCGGCTGGAAATTCATATTTCGCAGCGCAGTCATGATAACTGATGAAATCAGTACTTGCTTTTCTCTCCAATAGATTCATTCCTAGATATTTATGAGTTTGGCATTGCATTTTGGCACATAGAACAGAAGCAGAAGAGTCTGTAAATCCATCCTGACATGTTTTCAATATTATTTTAATATGTCCATTTCAATGTTATCAATCTCATCATGTTGGATTTTAGAAACTGGAGTTTTACTTCCTTTTATAAAACTAACACTTTGATGTTTTTTTCTGTAAGACTTTCTCTACTGTTTCAGTTTGACAGTATATGTCAAAAAAAGACTGAAATCAACGATCATCAGTCAGTTTCCAGTTTCTGTGAACCTGGATTTCACTTTCCCATAAGCAGACACTGTACAGTTTGCCACAGACATGACAGTGTAGTTCAGCGTTCTACAGATGTGTCATCTACGTATCTCCCAGGACTCCTCATGGCTCTAGCAAATATTCCAACCTGCAGCTACAAATGCTGAGTTAGTTACTCAAGTAACTCTGTTTCCTCTTAGACCAGATTGCTGACCTAAATCCATACAACTTTACATTGATGGCATAATTCATTACTGATCTAATCTTGGGGATACGTAAAAGTTTGTTTCTGGAATATGGCAAATAACATTTTTAACCTATTTTTTGGTAGTCCAAGCAAAAACTAAACATAGATCCTAGCTCAATTCCTTTGCCTCTGATTCCTGCAAAACTTTATCCTTCAGATTCCAGAGCCTTTCTTCATCCATCCTGATAAAGGTCCACATTATTCTCCTTTATTATACTTACTGCAGGATTTCATTCATCAGTGTTTGAATAAAGTTATCCATATCATGAAGGAACCAACTTTCATCGTATCTTTCAAATCATTGGTGTCTCCACCGCCTGCCCATCACTAGAAAATTCATCACTCCTAATTAGAAGCCCTGCTGTTTCTACATCATGATATATATATGAAAATGACATTATTCACAACATGTCCCCCCACAACTTTTGGCTAACAAACAACAGGCTCTCAGGGGAGACGAAATTGACAGGGTTGGAACCTAGATAACAAAAGTTTCATTATTATAAGCAATGATGGTATTTAATAATTGCGATCTCACTGGGAACAATTTCAAAGAATCACTTTTGCTTCATTACAATGTGTGAGTGATGATACTAATAAAGGCTCACATGAGGAACTCCCAGCCTGCTTCCCACAACAAACATTAATTATTGTTCCACAAAATGCTGAAGCTGGGAAGTCAGTGAGCAAGGATTTTAGCTGTGCTTGGAATGATTAACCACTCACTGTAATATATGAGATAGTGAAGAAAATCAGGTGCTGCTACCTACAGGATGCAGGAGACACATATATGGCCCATACTTGCTTAGTAAGGAAAACAAAACCAAACCAAACTAAGCAGACCTATTGTCTGGTGAAGAAAGTAACAAGCTTAGCAAATTAAATGCCTTTACAATGAATAACTTCACACTTCTTTCTTCCTTTTTCTTTTTGCAGCTGAGCAGACATGTGACTAATGATGGTTTCTTTCATATCAAACAGGAGAACAAACATATGAGTCCAGTCAGTGTAATATGTAGGCTGGAAATTAAAACCTGCTGCTCTGAGTCCTGAAGGCTGGGAAAGGAGTCAAACAGGAACAGATCAGACCTAAACTTACTTCAAAGACCAATTCAAATGTCCTGTTCAGTAAAGTGGAATCTATCTGTTTTCTTTCCTGGATTCTAAGTAATGTTGGCTTTCTGGATAGGGAGCAGCACAGGGCTACCTAAAACATTTTAGGTATGTCATCTTAAGAAAAAGTATATATGGAAGATTTCTTAATGTAGTATTGGTTTTGGTTTCTTTGAAACATTTGGTTTCTTCTCTAAATATTTTTTAACTCTTTTGTGGAAAAAGACTGACGTGAAATCCTCCATCAAAACATTTTAAATTAGAACAAAATATATTAAACAGCATTTAGCCTGCAGGATTTCAAATCAGAGAGAAAAAGTGAAAAATTGTTCTTGACCTGTCTGGATAAAGCTGTTCTGTGGTCTTTATAGGAACAGGATGGTCTGGGCAGTCTAGGTTCCTGCAGCTATAAAAAATAACTGATATTCAAGAACGAACAGGCACTAGAGGAACAGAAAAGGAAGAGTTCCGAGATTGGTGTCAAATTTATATTCACAACCAAATTTTGCTGATAATTGTATCTGGGTTTTTTTGTTCAGACTAGTGTCAAAATAGACATTACAATAATTTAGCAATGGACCAATTCAAAGGAGGTCTGCTTCAGGTATTAAATGAGTGGGCAAGACACAGGAGAGGACACCTTTGTTCACAGGCTACAGGTTAGGGGAAATAGGCAGTGGGAAATTTGCTCTGAATGGAAATGCACAGGCTACATCCCATAGGTTGATTGATTCAAATTCTATGAGATGCAGTATTGAAAATAAATCACAATTTTTTAACCAGTACATGAGCCAGGCTGTAGCATGGAAAATAGCATTTGCATACAGAAGAGCTTTTAAATAACAGTTGTTCTCTTATGGAGATAAGACATTTCATGCATTCTGAACACATACAGCACACTGGACATTTCAAAACCAGCCATCTCATCATATGCTGTGGGGAGAGATGTTTAGGAACTAGCCAGGCATACACAGAGCCAGAAACCTGCAAACAGGACTATCTGAAGACTATGTTTATGCCCATATTCTGCTTTCTAGAAAGAACAAAAATAAAACAAATAATCTTGTTCAGGTGCTATGGATTTTGCTGAAAAATGTTCAAGAATGAGAAACAGTAAATGAAGGTGAACACACCAGCTCACAGGGATTCTCAAAAAGAGTTTAGGGTTTTTTTCCAGAGTATAAAGATACAAGGATTATGCATTGGTAAAAGTACATTACAGTGAGTACTACAACTTGTTCTTTAAAAGAAAATAAACCCTCAAAAAAGCCTTTTATATAATGTATGGTTTATCTTTTGCATTAGAGAAACACTGAAAAAAGCTTTAGAATATAAAAAATTATTCTTACGTAAATTTCTTATACTGTAGTATGCCCCTGCAAAGATGTAATGGGTCCAACCTAATAAAAAGTAATCTCTGTAGACTTTAACGCTTTTCAAATCACTATACAAGAAACAAACAATTATCAAAATTAGCTGAAATTGATAGGTGAGGGGAATGTAATAGATGTATTGCAATAGATTCAGAAGATCATAAAAGATTGGTATTTTTTTTCCAGTGGCTCATGAAATCTCACAGGAGATTAATTTCAATTGCTCTGGATTTGAAGCACTTCCATAAAAATTGGAAACTAGTGGATGGGCCATAAAAAAAGGTCAGTGAAAATACAGATAAACAGCAGTTCATCACAATGAGCTGGACGGGTCTAGCAATTACTGTATCGATCACTACTAGCCTTGTTCTCATTTAGCAACTTCATCAGCACAGGGAAAAGAAAGCCAGGCATTTGCTGTATTTGTTTTCTAAGTTAACTTATTTAGACTCTTTTCATGACCCTGTTGCATTTGCCTTCTACAAATATTCTAGGAAATTAGTTTACTGGAAGAAATCTTCATTCAAATAAAGAATTTTAAATGAAGATAAATGTTTGCAGACTACAAATCAATTAAAAAACCCTGCGTATTTGCACCAAGAAACAAGTTTTAAAATTACTGCTAATGCAGTCTAAAATAAAAATAACCAGATCTCTGAAAACATAGCTTTTCATAAAATTTAGCAAAAAGCTTAAAGGGAAGAAATTAAATCTCTGAGCAGTTTATTTTTCCTCAAAGAATCTAGAACAATAATTACTGGAAAATTACACCTGAGAAAATATTGTCCTACTTGTTCCAAACAAAGTATTTTCGAGTTCTGAGAGGTCTTTCATATTCACATGAAAACAAACAAATGAAAACCAAACAATAAGTCAAAGATATTGTTTAGTACAGACCTCTTTCTATACTATACTCCTATGCTTTAAAACTTAAAAAGGAAGACCACACAATTTTTTTTCTCAGAACTTCTAATGCTGTTCTCTAATATGTTGAGGCAGAAATTACTTCTATTCCTTCACAGAGACATACTTTTGTTTGCCTTTAATTTCTGGTACATTTATGAATTACTAGCATATCTCTTTGCCATAGTACTTGTCAAATATTACTTAAAACCAAAGTCTGGACACTTGCTTGTTACTTCAGTGGTGATTTACAGAGACTTCCTCTATTTTATTACTTAAATAGCTTAATTGCTCCTCCAAAGACCGTGAAAGAAAGCTGCTTTACACATTTGTCAGCTCTAACCAGGTCTGTAACTATGAATAAATCAAAGGCCCACCCCAAGATAGTCATCAACAGCTTCCAGAAAACTCTTACTTTCATGGATAATTCAGAAGAAAGAAAAAGACAAAAATCCTCCAGGTTATTCACTTCAAATTGTTCTTCTGTATCTCATTTCCAGCACTGACTAAATAATCTATCTACATAAGGCTTTTTTTTCTAAACCCGCTACTGTAGTATTTAAGAACTACAACAAACAGTGATCATTAGAAAAATATTTTAAGAACAAATTGTGCCACATTGAATCCTACCTGGCTGAACATAATGTCTTGGATTCAGCCCCTTTCATTTCCATTTCCTAGCTAAAATACTCTTTAGAAAACCTAAGCACTCTCTACAATCAATGGGGATAAAATAGATTCCAGACTATTTAATCTACCATCTGAGTCTCAAAAAAATGCTCTATAGAGGTTCCTTACCAGCCTAAAATCAACACCATGCCTTGTTATACGAGGGCTCTTCTTCCCTCAGTAACATCCTCAACTACCCTTATTGCTAGATTTGTGAAAGGAGATGTTAAATCAAAAGTTTTCACCATCTGCTCAAGGGAGGGCATGCTTTTTCCTAAGCAAGATTCTGTATCTAGTACAGAACACAAAAATCTTAGATTTTTGTCTCTCATGCACAGACTTTCATAGACTGGTTGCTGTCCAGTGACTGAGGTCAATGGTGCTTTTTTACTGCATTCTCTTTTTATTGCCTTCTCTTCCTCGGAACACCCAACTTGGCTCCAAGTAATACAGCTTGTAGGCCCTAGTTCTTATGTTCCTTACTAAGTACAGTAGGAATTTAGCTTCAGCCATTCTTTCAAAGCACCACGTTATATCTGAGCAACGCAAAATAAGGAACAATATGGTTTTGGCCTCTACAGCAGAAATTTTGAATGGACATTCAACAGGAAGGATTGGTAAGGTGATATTCACTTACTGTGTTAAAGTAGAAGCATCTGAGTTTTGGATTGCCATCCATAGTTTAGATATGTGAGAATTCAGATATAGCTACACCAGATACTTCCTTCTTGTAATTCAGGATCATTTATAATGTATTTACAAAAAATTTTCTTTTAAAATTTATCTGCTAATAAGACTGTTCTCAGGGAAAATCTACACTGAAATTGTAGATTGCACTGAAATTGCAGATTGCACTGAAATTGCAGCTGTACTATCTCCCTTGTCCTTCCAATAATTTTATGTCTTTGTTTTTAAATAGAGCACGTTTTTTCCCGTAGTTAAGTCTGCTTGAACAATTTATTCTCAGCCCTTTATCTACCATTTTAGGAAAGTTTTCGTAGATTCTTTGCAAAATAATCTATGAACAGAAGAATGGTTTCAAGCAACTGTTGTTATTAAAAACTGTGGAACAAATATTCACTACTAAGCTAAAATATAACCCCTACCAACTATTTCATGAGCTGCTTGAAAGTTGGAATTATTTTTATTCTCCCTGTGGCATAGGCAGCATGATTCTTTTAAGCTGTGCCTTAAATTGGGAAAACAATATTTCCTTAGGCCAACTTTTACTATAACCCCTCTACATAACACAGGCAATACAAAAGTGATCTTCAAGTTTATGCACGCAAATAATACATTATTTTAACTACACCAGTCAGGTAAAAGGCCATATCCTTGATCTCAGTGTGAATACAGCTGTAATCATGCAAACTTGGCTAGTCCATCACAGCACTTTCCCTATGTAAGTAGAATATATTTCAGCAACACAAGAAACTTCAAGTTACTTAGCCCGGAGAAGAGAAGGTTCCAGGAAGACCTTACTTCAGCCTTTCAATAGTTAAAGGTGGCTTATAAGAAAGATGAGACCTAATTTTCCGTTGGGTCTGTTGCAGTAGGACAAGGGGTAATGGCTTTAAACTGAAAGAGAGTAGATTCAGACCAGAAATGAGGAAGCAAATTTTTATAATGAAGGTGGTGAAACACGAGCACAGTTTGCCCACAGAGGTGGTAGATACCCCATCCCTGGCAACATTCAAGGTCAGGCTGGATGGTGCTCTGAGCATCCTGGTCTAGTAGAAGGTGTTCCTGCTCATTGTAGGGGGGTTGGACTACATGACCTTTAAAGGTTCCTTCAAACCCAAACTATTCTATGATTTCATGATTATACTGTGGTACATTTAGCATAAGATTTGTAGTGATCTAATTACTGTAATAGAAAGTAAAATATGAAATATCTCACTAATTGCCTAGTATAATCAGGACTCTACAAATTCAATGATATGTTTTTTCTGCTTTTACTCTTGGCAGAAAGACATATCTCATGACCTAAATGATTGTTTCTAACTCTTGGAAATATGGGTAATCAGCACTATTAATAATTAAGGGACGAAAAACCTAACTCAACTGACACCCTTTTGTTTAAGGGGGACAATGTAGGTCAGTCTAACAACTATATTTGGCTTTAAATAGCAGCTCCCTTGCTAGAAAAAAGCTTCCCAACATATTACTCTCACACAAAGTTTTCTAATAGCTTGATGATTAAGACTTTCAGGTCTAGAACCTGAAAGCTGTCTTTTGGGATCCAGATCACTGGGCATTTGACAAAGGTCTGGGGCTATCACTTTGTTGAAGGCTAGCTGCAGAAACTCCCAAGAAAGTGAGCCTAATTCTGAGCTGTCATCCTACCTGAATAAGATTGATAGTATCATCAATAAATCCATAAAGTAAAAGCAGGAATATGCCAATCAGTGGTTCTTGTGACAAAAAGGCAGGAGTGAGAACTAAAGGAAAGAGTCACTAAGGAAACTTATTATGAATTGAATTACTGATAGATTGTATCTCTGGCACTAAAAAGAGAATAAGGTATGCACAAAACAATGACTCAGTAAGAAAAGTGGATATCACTGACAGCTCTGCTTGTAAAGACAAAGAGGCTACGCTGGGGCATGTGACTTCAAAAATAAATGGAAACTGTTAAAATAGGAACAAGAGGATGAGGCACAAATAAAATTAAGCAATGTAAATCAGACATTTTTATTGTTCTTTTTCTCCCTTTCATATATAATGCAAAAGAATTCTCAGCAGCCAAGTGAGAAAATTGGAAATATCTGTATGTATAAAGGGTGTCACTACACCAGAAAGCAATACTGAGTAGCATCAGCACAAGTTCCAGACTCGAAAACATACATGTTAATATGAAACTGCCCTTGAGTTAACTAAATTTGCTGGTGCAGACATAGGGAGACTCCACTAACATGGCTGCCTTTTGGCATCAGAAATATTTTTTGTTACAAAGGAAGTGGAGTTTCCAGACTATTTAAAATGAATCACTGCGCAAAGTTTCATGCGCAGCATGTAGATATGCCCACAAATTACAGCAGCGCTATTCTCATCCAGGGAACGGATAAGGATCATAAGCTCTATCACTTTTGGTAGAAATTCTTTTTAGGACTGCTTACAGTGGTAAATACTCCACCTGCATTTGATAAAGATTTCAACTTTATATCTAAATTCAGCTTTCACTAATCAAGACCTTCAGGGCACTGTTTCATTGGTAACAAAGAAGAAATAACATCATGTTTGGCTTATATACATCAATGCACACACACACATATACATAATATCATTCCTGGCAAGTGATATGTCCTGCATCTTCCCTTCTTTTCTATTCCATCTCTCTAATTCAACCATGATGTCCTATTCATATTTTATATAACTGTAGTTAAAAAGAATAGTCATGAAACAATCACAAAACATAAAGAAATATGGAGACAGTTCTTTGTCACTTTCCTTTTCTTTCCACTGTAGGAGATGTTTAAGAGATTCAGACTGCAGTCAATCCATGGCAGGAATTATCTCTCTATCTGTAACTAAAAAAGCCAAGAACAATAGGACCTATGACAACATGAGCCTCTAAAAATTGGATAAGGTGGAGAGGAAGTTGTATAGAAAAAAACATGCTAAACGGTAAGCCTATCATTTAGAGAACCAGTGTCATATGTTGAATGTGATTTCTACAAAAGGCCTGCTGCTAGCAAGAGTCCAAACTTTGTAAGATGTAGATATGATAAGATTATGAAACTCTCATAAAATATGCTTTGTAGACTATTGAAACTTTCACGAAAAAGTTGTAAACAGCAGACAGGTTACTTTGGATGGATGGAATTAAGGAACATAGTATGTCAGATACAGACCACAGAGAACTGCGTAGGAATGCTGGACAGTCATATCTCTTATTATTTGACCAACTTTAGATGAAATTTCTTGTGCCTTAACACTACCAATTTAGTTTAGCATCTGGAAAGAGAGCCTAAGGTGATTAGCTGATTTAGAGAAGTCTATTTAGAAACACACAGTGAGAGGACAATCATTCTTATGGACTAGAGAACGCAGAAAAATTTGCAAATTCAGTTGAAACTTCGTCCCTTTGTTAGTCCACTGAGGAATCCAATGCCAATTCAGTGGGAAAAAAAGTGGGGGGGTAAAAAAGATAGTGGTAGAGAAATTATTGGGGGGAAATGTGGCTGCTACTCCCTGGATGGAATGCAGTCAGTATGCCCAAATTCCCCCCCACAATGCATGCTAAGGGGCAATGAAATGTAAGGTGGAGGGGAGTTAAGACACTATGGCCAGGCCTTGTTGAAATCCTTATGGAGGATAGAACTCGGTGGTACTTTTTAGCTGATAATCTGCACAACAGTTGAAAGTCAAGGGAGATAAAGGAGGATGTCCTGCTGTTGTATCAGCATCCATGGTGAAATCACTCTCCTTGGAGTGACAGGTGTTCCCAACCCAAGGTTATTTCAGATACTCTACTGAAATACCCTCCCCAAGGTATGACCAGCCCTCATTGAGTAATCTGTATGACTAAAGTTGCTCAAGTTACACCTAAACATAAAAAAATTGTATAAAAGTGAGTTAAGAATGGGGAGTAGTTAGGGAAGACTCCAGCATAACTTCTGGAATCAGTCGATTGGCTGAACCTGTCTCCTGCCCCATAGGGACTCCTATTGGTTAAGAACCATACTCCGTGAACACTGAATAATTATTTTGAGACAGCTTTTATTGGGGATCAATGTTTATTAGTATGTCGCTTTGAATTAGTATATTACTTTTTTGTAGTCATATACTCTCACTGGCAATCCTTGAACCATAATCTGTCACTATTTTATTAATAAGGAGTGTTATTCCATAAGCTGTTAATGTGAGTCTTCTAAGTGCACTAGAAGTTGGTGGCAGTGGGTAAAGATGTGGAGACCCAGGAGGGGGTCTCTCTGGCGTGTCACCCTGAACATGTTGGTCAAAGTACCCTCTGATCTGTCAAACTCCTCAGTGAAGTGTCCCCATAACAGGATGCTGACAGACTGGTTGCTCACAAAGGTCTTGGCTTTCCTGGGCCACTGATAGTCTAATCAAACACCAAGGGTTTGAGGAAATCTCTCCTTTTCACCTGAAAAATTCTAAAGCAAACACTTGTGTAGACAGTTCAGGTAACGTCCTACACAGGGGATCATTCTTCATAGCAGAGTGTCTCCGAGGATATTCAGTACTGTGCATTGATGCCTCTGAAACTACCCTAGGAATACCAGTTTCTTCTGAATTGCTTCAGTCTATTTTTGGACCCATTTATAGCTATCAAATCTTCCATCTCCCCTCCTTTTAAACCCAAAACCACAAACAGCATGTCAAGAAATTGTCTTCACCTATGTAAAACAAGCGATTTGGCATAGGCATTTCAGTATGGTACGGTGCTGCAGGAAAACAATAAGAAGTCAAGTTGCCTATTCTCTTGATTAGGCTGAGTTCCTATGAATGCCAATACAATATTAACATAATTCTTATACATCGCATCAGCAAAGCAGTAGAACAAAAAGCCATCCTCTGCAGTCTCAGGCCAATTAAATTCTAACATGATTACAGGCTGATTGCACAAGCAGCACACTTTATCTGAGACCCCTTCCACAGTCAGGTGGTCACGATCTAAGACTGCTTGCTTTCCACTGGCATCCACTAAGCATCCTTATCCACTTTCTCAATATTGTCTGAGGAAAGCTGGTTAGTTCAATCCTTCTGCTTGAACTGCTGGGTGATTTCAGACAGGCCAGATGACTCTGCCCAACATGGAGACATTCTCACTGCCTGTTTAACTCCTCATGGCCTCTCTCAGTCAACTGAGATATACATAGATAAAATGATAACATCACTGTCTTACTGCTCTAATTGACCTACAGCTGAAATCAAGCACAGAAAATAATGGCATTATACCAACATGCCACTGCTTTACTGTGTATCATGGGTCTACAATATCCTACACCCTTGCTCTTCTCAATTCTTGGCCACTTTGATTTGTCATATTGCCCGATGAGAGATTAAAGCATCAGCCTCCTGACAACTTTCCAGTTTGGAAAACAACAGTCTGACTACCTATATTCACGGATAGCTTCTACTAGACTAGCTATTTTTTACCCCTTTTTTTACAAACGCTACTTGCAATGCTGGCTTGAAAGTTTTTCTGCATTTCCACTGGGGAAGTACTTTCTGGAAGAGTGTATGAGGGATGTTTATAAATGGGAAGAACAATAGCAGACCACTATGCTAAGAAAGGTGAAATAAGAAGATAACAATTTATTTGACAAATGTGGATCTTTTTCTACCCCAGTTTTCCCAGAGGCAATGATTTTTTCACGTGTCTTTTGTGTAGGATTATCCATTGGAGACTTAAGGGCTAATTCTTGTACTTCAGCTTATTTATAAGCCCTGAAGTTTATAATGCTCTAGAAGTGCTGGCTGGTTTTGACTGAACCTACAGATCAGTCTTTTTCTGTTCTCTCACTATAATGGAGTAAGTCTTAAAAACACTTTTCCAGATCTATTGTTCATGTTCACAAACTCATAATTTTCTCTTCATGATTTACCTTCACTTTTTCCACCAGCAAAAAGAGGTATTTTCCACACATCCCTACTTGCAATCTCATTTATCAGAACATCTAAAAGAAAAATGCAAATGTTTTAAATTATGCCTTGGGCTCTCTTTGTTCCTGTGGTCTATCTCTGAGAAATCAAGCAGAAAAAAAATTCTATATGATGAAAAAAAGATTAGGAAGGCAAATATGGCAGACTGAGATGTTGGCTAAAGTGTTTAACATCAATTGTGTCCTTCTGTAAATGTGTAGTTCAAGAGAGAACACTGTGGGGAACTCGATGTCATAGGCTGTGTAAATACTTAGCCTGATTCTGTGAAAGCCACAGAACACCACATGGTTTTGTCTGTGTCTAGAGACAACAGCAAAGAAACCACTTTGCTGTTCATTATAGATGCTTTTCTTCTCTCTGCTACCACATAGGGACGTCCCAGAGTCCTGTTCTAAAGGCTTCAATGACATTTGGATAACCTGAGCATTTAGAAAATCAGCGAACTGTAGAAACAACGGATTTACAGAAACCACTTGTTGACATTACACTGGCCAGAGTCTCTTAAAAATATTGATCTATGCAAGAGAGCCACAAAGTCAGAGCTCACCAAAGTTCATTGCAATCATCAGGTCTTTATAATTGGGAAAGCAGCTGCTGTTCTGAAGGTACAGCTAGTGCAAAAGACAGCAGCCCAAGACATGCTACATATCAGTGTGTCATCTGCCGCTCTGTGTCTTTACTTTTCCAGCTGAGACCACTGTGACTACTAAAGTTTCAGTCCTGTTTTCCAACAAACTACATAATCTCATCATGAGCCTAAGTGCTAGCATTTCCAGGGTTTCTTACACAAACTATGTTTCCTCAGAACAGTAGTACTAACATCAAAAATGTTTTTTTGTTGGCTTATTATTTAGAAATAAAAAAACCATAAAGGAGTAGGAGGCACTTATCAGGAACATTTCACTTAACCACTTAATAGCACAGATTGCAACACAGGGATCAGTCTAGATGAAAGGGTCGCAAACTGAGAAGAGGTAGCTGGCAGAAGGGATGGGATGAAACCTCTCAATCTAGCTTTGCCAATGAAGAAAGAATAAGAAAACATAATGTGAGGTCAATTACAACTTACCATTTTAGTACTACTGTTACATCATTGCTAGCACTTTGTTACTTGTATTTTCAATGACCACTACTTCAGAAGTCAACTAGCAGAGGTGGTGTCTACAATAACCTTCTCTATAATAGGATTTTCACCTAGGCTAGTTTTACTTACCACTTGTTCATTTTTTTCATAGGAAAATGATCATATTAGAATTTATGTGAATACCAGGCAAACAAATGCTATATTCCTGACTTTGGTGTCCTAAGCAAGATTTATTGGTTTCAGTGCAAACAATAAACCTGTTCTTAGTGCCAAATCTGCATTAATGTGAGGGAAGTGAAACCTGCTTCCACAGCTGCAGACCTAAGATACATTTTGCAATGCAGAAAACTTATGACATGAAGGCTAAGAGGAGAAATCACTCAGACCTAATGCTCCCTTCATCAGTACACCTGTGCCTGCGTGTAGTAATTTATTTTCTAAATTGTTGTCTACATATATTTATTGACACAGACACCCATTTTGGAGGAATGTTTGGTAAAGTAACGTCACTTAGTAATTAATTACTAAGCTTTGCAGAATAGGATCTGGGTTTTCTGATGGACACCAAGTTAAAAACAAGCCAGCAGTATGTCTTTTTCACCATGAAGGATAATGGTATCCTTGGTTGTATTAGGAGGAGTGCTGCCTGCAGGTCAGGAGAGCTGATCTTTCTTCCCTTCTACTTAGGACTGATGAGTTCACACCTGGAATACTCTGCCTAGTTCTGCTATCCCCAATACAAGAGAAACATGGACATATGTAGAATCATAAAATCATAGGACCATGTAGTTTAGAAAAGATACTTAAGATCATTGAGTCCAACCATTAACCTAAAACTGCCAAGTCCCCCACTAAACCATGTCCCTGAGTACCACTTCTACATTACTCTTTAATACCTCCAGGGATGGTGTCTCAATCGCTTCTTTGGGCAACCTCTTCAAATGCTTGAACACCCTTTCCCTGAAGACGTTTCTCCTCATATCCAATCTAAACCTCACCTGGTACAACCTGAGGTCACATCCTCTCATCCTCTCTCTTGTTGCTTGGGAGGACGGGAAAATGCTTCCCTGCAGTCAATTTTTCTCCAGGCTAAACAACCACGTTTCCCTTAACTTCACATACTGGAGATAGTCGAGCAAAGGGCCTCAAAGATGATAAACAGGAGCATCTGTCCTATGAGGAAGGGCAAAGATAGCTGGAACTATGCAGCTGGGAGAAGAGAAGGCTCAGAGGAGCCTGATTACTCACTGCCATTCAGTCATCCAAGTAAAGCCTAGTGCGACTAAGAGCGTTTGACAGCTCAAATGAAGGTGATGCCTTACCAAGGCAGGCAGCCATTCGTAGAGAATTTCTACAAGTGGCTCATTCAACTTAGGAAGATATTAAAAGTATTTCAAAGTGTTTCTCTGTAGTATCCAACAATTTCAATTCTGGCCACAAAGTTAGATTTGTATTTTTTCAACTGCTCAGCACCATGTTTTTAGTCTGTTCCAAACACATTTTAGAAATGTGAGGAGAGATCTGTTAGCTGTGGCAAGTGTCATCTGGAAGGAGAATACATTGCAGAAGGAGTCACATAGGCTAATCCACAGGAAGCTGAGAGTCCTTTGCCCCTTGTCACCTGAAGAGAAAGGTAGAGATACCTAAGAGCCACTTTGTAAATTAGTATCTGAGAACCTACAAGACAGTAGGAAAAAGTGGGGATTGTATGATCCAGCCCAGAGTACGAAAAAGTCACAGCAGGGCTATTTTAGGGTTTTTTTTTTTACTACTACTGTGATATTAAAGGTTTCAAGATGAATGTGGAGAATATTTTTTAAATAATGACCTGCAAACTCATGTTCTGGAGAATTATATTATAAAAATCATATTTTAATAGCTGTATAAAGGTTCCATCTATTCCTACTAAACAACCAAATGAACCAAAAGAGAGGACTGTGGGTAATTGATGGATCAGTTTATGTTAATTATTTCTCCAAAGCTTGGAATCCAGCCATTTTGACACACAAACACAGCAGCTCTCTGTCAGCTCTCTGGAGTACCACACAAAAATTCAGGGAAAAAGAAAAAAAAAAAAAGGCAAAAAAGCCATTTCTCTCACCAGATGCACAGGGAATCTGAAAGACAGGCTTTTGGCAACACTTGCTAGAATTTAGTCTGGCACAGGAGGTCAAATATTCTTAGAAAACCAGAGCAAAATCTAGTTTTACATATCTAAAAGATAATGCTTTAAATTCATCCATTCCTGGAGATGAGCCTGACATTATGACTGAGGAATGACTATTGGAGGCTTTCTGGATGATTAAGACAGTCTCTAGGTCCTCCTACAGCTGCCTGATTACATTTTTGATCTAATGGATACAATATTGTACATACTGTGGGAACTGAGCAGCAAGCTGAGAGGTAGAGAGACATTGTCTGGCCCATTACGTTTCCTGAAATTCTTTCTGTCTCACAGACAGCTGCTTGCACTGTAAAGAAGATTTTGTGATCACATTACGTTGATTCTGCTGACTGTCTGCACTGCACTTTGAATTCTTCTGAATATCCCCACAAATAAGTGGTATGCACAGTCTGGAGCCTTGTTATTCCTCTGTTTTCCTATGGTTGTCAATTTGCCTTATATTTGAAGCATGCAAAATATCATTTCTGTTCTGCATGTTCTGCATGTCCCATGTTCTTGCAACATCATGAAATGTATAAATTGTCTTTCACTGAGTGTTTTTATCATGGGATCTTGGTGCTAACTATTATTATGGATTACCATAAATCAGGTGGCCCTATTACAGCAATGCATTGAGATAGAATATTACACAAGGTATAAGAGTAACAGTTTATACTCAGAATGGAATTCAGCAAGAGGAAATTTTGAATAGGGAAATGAAACTGTCATAAAGAATGCAAGTGTTCAGTGAAAAATGAAATGGTAGCATTATTTCCTCGCGACCTGTCTTTTGAGGGTGAAGAAGGAACTGCTGCTGACATCAGCACGTCTTAGCTGAGATCTTGAGTCCTATTAAAAATAGAACACAAATTCATTTGAAACTACATTAGAAATAAAGATAAATACTCTCTTGGCCTTGTGGAATATGAACATTTTAATTTCTAAACAGTATTGGGTTTGGCTCTTTTAAGAAATAAGATTTTGTACCAAGGACCCCTCTCTTCCTACCTATATGTTTTCCCTGTTTATTAGATATTAAAAATCAAAATTTTCTTAGATTTAATTTCTGCAGAAAACTCCTCATGAACAGAGACATATGTGAAAAACCTGCACAGTGATAAAGAGACAGAGTTTCCTGAATTTGCTTTATTAGTCTAGATTGTCAATGAAAAATCAATGGAGCACCAGGAGACAGATGCTGGGTAGAATGTTTTAAATTATCAGAGGTTCACATCACTTTTTTTTTTTCTTTAAAGATCTGAAAAGCAAAATAATAAGATCACTCACTGCAGAAAAACCAAGATCACAGTTTCAAACCAGCACATACTGTCATCTAGTTTAAGCCGTGATTAAATGTGAGATTGCTCCTATCTTTAGCAGTACAACATAACAACTCCTTATTAGACCCTGTAAATATACAGCCACAGTTTGAATCAAAGTAGGTCACAGTTCGTAGAGGATTTTGGCACCATGTCAGTCACTGTTATTCAAAGAATGACCACTCCTAATTCCTGGTCCTAACAACAGATTTCATCAGGAAAGAAAAAAAAAATCTGAACCCTTTAAAGCTGACAGAGAGGAGGTAGGAGGGGGCATCCTCAGATGGAACTAATGATATACGATGATGTTCTGAGCCCCTGAGGACTTGCAGTTGGGTTGTGGCAGTCTTTGCTAGACTGCCAAGAGACAACTTTAAATCCACAACTGAATACGGACTGTGCACGTGCTGATCCCTCCCTGCCACTCCTGGTAAGATTTCTTTGTGAGACTGGTGCTGAAATGATGAGTTGGCAACTCTGTGAGTCTCTAGCCAGCGGAAGCAGGAACAGATAGTTATCCTTTGTTCACACAAGGCAGATACAGCAGATACAGCCACACTCAGTGAATAAAGCCATCTCATTTGTGTTTTCTTGTTCCCGTTTTTTTTTTTTCCCAGGGCTGAGCTTTTCGGTTCTACCAGCATGCAAACGGTGTGAGTTTTGGCACAAATTGGTGGAAGTTACCATGTTGTCCTGTTTACACCAGTTTAGGACAGCTTACACCCCACATAAACTTGCATCTAACAGAGGAAAAATATGGGTAATGAAGAAAAGGTGTTTTAGTCAGGCCCTGCTAGGATGCATGTTTTCTGTTTTTCAAGTTTTATTTATTTAGATAAATATATAAAGATATCAGAGGAAGATGATTTATAGCAAAGGACAGCCTTTCATTTTCATACTTATAGGAATACTTTCTAATCAAAAAATTTCTTTCTCATTTGAAAGCACGTGAAAACATCTATACCTAAAGCCAATGAGATTTCGGGTCTTAAAAGTGGAGTGGGAGCATGTATTGCAAGGACACACGGAAGGTCACCGACTTAAAGTGATCTCCCTGCAATCTTGCTTGCTGTTGTAGTAGGATAGGGGCCCAGTGAGCTACATCATTCAGAAACACCAGAGGGAAAATGGCTTAATGCATGCTTAGTGCATTCCCATGTAGCCAAGTTACATGTGGCTAAATGACACTTCAGCGCTCTGGAAGAGCTGAGATCACTTGTAGTTGCTGATACTGTTGTCTACTGGAACTCTCCAGCCACACATTTAACCCATCAGAATATTTAACCAGTAAAGGAAAAGGATGTTCAGAAAACAGAAAATTGCCTCGACTCTGTAGAAAAAGAATGAAAAAGAATATATGGACACTTAGCTGGTCAGAGGGAGGTTTCTTTCAGCATTTAGAATATATTCAGAAGAGACAGACAAGCTTAAACATGTCAGTAACTAATATAAACAAAATCCATAGGAAAACCAGAATATGGGTCACCAAAATTGTCGAGATATCAGTGCTTAAAGTGTTCCTCTTATGCATGGGTTCAAATCCAAGCAACTCCTGAACCCCAAGACAGTATCCTGAAAACCAAGATTTGGGGGCATCAAGCCATTGGGCTGATCTCTAGTGTGTAGTGACCTGGGTTTCTACAGTGTTAGACATGCTGGCTACATGCAAAGCATCTGGGAACACTCCCAGGCACTGGAACTCTACCATCCATAGTAGAAAACTATTAAAACATTGCCTCTTACAATTTTGGCAGGCCATAACTAACCCTCTCCCAGGGATAGCTCATTCCAGGGACATTTCCCAAGAGGCAGTTTGCATGCAGCCAGCCTGTTTTGGAGTTTATGAGAGTTCGTTAGCATGGCCAATGGGCCATTGTGTGCCAGTTGGCCTAATTGTCTGGGAATGTTCCCGGGAATGTTTAATATAACAGTTTATTTGTGCCCATTATTTTTGAGTCAATGTAGCAGGTCACCACTTGCAAAAAGGGGAGGGTTTGTTCTTTCTCTTGACTACATGACCTTATCCTCCTCTTTATATCAGTTTTGCAGCTCGTCAGGCACTTTGTTGAGACAGCTCAACTCTGTAACCTGCAGGAACCTGTTTGCTTTCCCTTGCTAGTGCAGGTGACTGCTGGTTTAGGAATTTGAACAGGTCATTGCTCAGTCTGACCAGGAAGGCGTGGCTGTGCCAGGCAAGAGAAGAGTGAAATAGCAGGAGTAGTATCTCTCCCCAACAGTGCCAATGATGCTTTAGTCTGTGCCTTATAACTACACCTCATGTGACTTCTTGAGATGAATTCAAACTGTAGATCCAAGAGTAGCTTGAGCTGATGTAAGTTATCACTGCTGCTGCAAGAAGAGGGTCTTTTTCCAAATGATAATTTTCCATATCTTCTCTCTCCCTTGTGCCAGCATAGCAGTGTATACAACACTGAGTGAGCTGGACTGAGGAAATGATCCTCAGGAAAAAAGTTAATCATAACTTGCTGTAGTTCGCTGCATGGCCAGAACAAGGATTTCAAGTGTGTGGGGCCAGCAGTGTAGAAGCAAAGCTATCAGATTCAAGTAAAAGTTGGGACAGCAATATCAGTATTTATCAGGATTTAATCTGCTTATGGAACTGCAGTATTGGGTAATTCAAGAGCCATGTGCATATCTAAAAACCTGGAGAAGGTGTTCAGATTAAAGCACAGCAGAGAGTCATTTAGAGGATAAAAGGCTTGTAGGTACCCTAAATATAGATAAGGGTTCAAATAGCATTGTAAAACCAAAGATAGCTTGTAGAGATTTTCTTTCTGGTTCTTTTTCTTTCTGTTATAAAATTTGTGTTTTCCTCACAGCATTAGCTGTCATCTTCTATTAAAAAAACAAAAATCTATAGTTGAGTTAAACTAAAGAGGATATGATGATCAAAAAAATCATGAAAGTTATTTTGTTCTTTATGATAATCCAGAAACAGTTAATACAAACAGCTTTGTTGTTCAGTAACCAAATTCACACTAGTGGGATGTTATAACATTTTTACTGCAAGTATGCTTTCTTTCAAAGTCTATTCTGAAGATACAAGTGGGAAGAGGCATTGGAGGAGAAGCATTAATTTTCTGTTACTGTCACACTGATCTAATTTGTAGCATCCTTTACCACTAATTGCTTAATTAAATTGCATTTTGCATCTCAGACAGGAGCCATATTAGATTCTTGGAATTCTGATCCAACTCCAGAATGTCTCATGGAGCTGTTTTCATTACACTCTTGTGTAGGCTTTTTAATGTCTCTAAACAGTTAATTAAGTTTTTCTAAGAGGCATAATACCTTCCACTGAAAAAGCTTTCTAGTGGTTTTTTTATTTTTGGCCTTAAGCCTCCCATATAGCTTTTCCACTGGGAGTTTTAGGACCTGATGCTACTATTTGATAACTTTTTAACTTTTTTCCTAATCCCTTTCCTCTCAAAGAACTTCCCAGGCGATTTAAAATAGTAGCCAGTACAAAAAAAAAAAAAAAAGCAA
>VZRE01013198.1:0-23998 GCA_013396775.1 Cephalopterus ornatus
TCTTTTAGGCCTGATTCTTGTTTCAGAACGCTGGAGGAATAAACAGAATGAAACAAACCAATTCACTATGAAATTCCCTCTACCCCAGGTTCTCATAGTTTACCTTCTGGCCACTATCCATTATGCTTAAACAAGCTCATAATTTCTTTATGTTCAAACATAAAGTTGTTTATAGCTCCGACTACTTTCCTATGCACTGGTGTCCTTCCTTTTTGATACTTGAAAGTGTTCATAAAAAGATATTTTTCTTCCTTTAATAAGGCCTCCTGTGCACATGTGTTTTTGTAAACAGCTCTATTTCTTGCAAAAATACCTGAAAAGATACTTGAAATTAGTTTCCTAAGTTTTAAGCATGGGCTGGCATCCAAAATTTAGCGGAATCCTAGTTAAAAAAAGATAAACTCCTTGGAGAGTTTTTACTTGTCTCTAATCTTCAGGACAAGACAAGATTTGGAGAAATCTTTTGATTAAAGAGAGGCTTTCAGTTCTGACTCAGCCTTCTTAAGAGGATTTGCTAACACTTACTGACCCTGTTTCTTCCTGGCAGTCTGCAGTCTTTAATTTCTCCCTAGCACATACACGGTGAGTTGTTAAACCTCTGCCTTGCCATGTCATAAACTTCAAACATCAAAACTGAAGCATGCCAGCTCTGCAGTCAGGCACTCAGGGGACAGGCTGCAAAAATTCTCAGGGAAATCTCTGAGCAGATGTTTTTTGGTGTGGGTTTTTGTAATAGAAACCATCTGCCTTTTTTTTTTTTTTTTTTTTTTGTTCTTTAACTAGTGAAAAAAAAGTCTTTTCTTAAAATGATCTGAATAACTCATCAGAAATGCAGAATCTTCAAAAGGCACTCATGGCTGGGGCTGGTTTCTTATGCCCATTCTGCTAATTATCAAGCAGCAGAACTCAGTCCTGAGCATCTGCTAAAAATGCAATTCTTGAAAGGCTCGACTTCGGTTCTGGACACCTGTTTTCCCAGCCTACTGCTTTCCTCCCCCTAAACCCAGATGTCCTGTGCCACTGAGAGATTCTCCAGTTCTTATTACCTCAGCAGGTGATACGTGCTATGCTGTGAAGCCTCCCTCAGCACAGAGAAGCTTAAGGGAGAGCCTATCCCAAAACATACAGTTCTCCCTAACGAGCAGAAAGTAATCTGTTTATCCCACTCTACAGACAGATGATTTTAAGGATGGAATGTAGTCTAACACATGTGATAGACATGTGTACATGACACCAGGGATAGACTAAAGAGGGAGGCAGGCATCAGTGTCACAACCTTCGTGTTTTAATGGGACAACTTCTGTCGCTAACATAGAGACAAGCAGCCCTTTCCATCACATCTTGCTCTGCCTGGCATGTAAGACTGTGGGTGAGCTTACAAGATCCCACACGTGGTGTCTCTCTCAGCCACATGTCAACTCTTCTTCAAACTGAAATCTGAGGCTGCATCAGTTCCCAAACTTGCTTCCAGAGGAAGGAAGCACACTTGAAGGCCACTTTACCTGCAGCCTGTGTGTTCCCTTCAGTGTGTCCATGTTGTCTGAAGTTAAGTTACACTGGCTTGCTGTGAGATTACTTGAACATGGGGCTACTACACATTTGGGGGCATGGAGGTCACAAATGAACTTTCTTCATTTGGCGTGTATATGATGTACCTTTATCCAAACCTCAGAGAATAATTCAAATAATACTTCAATACAACTAATTCCAGTAGGACAAAGGAGAAAAGAGAGCTAAACGTCCAAAAGGAGTGGCAGACAGAAGAGGTCTTTCTTAAGGATTAGTCCTAAACTGCATATGCACACCTTTTTTTTTGTTTTTTTTTTGGTTGAATTGAGCATTTTATTTTTTTTCAGTGGAGCACAGACCCAAAATACTGCCTTGCCTGCTATCTCCAGTTCCAGGGCAGCAATAGCTGCTCATTTGAGTGGCAGTATAAGAGTAGCTACCTACAGATGACACCAACCCTGTGACCCCACAGGTTTAAGGGCTGCCATATGGAAAAATCAGACAAGGACTGGAATGAGACAAAGTGACTTTGTTGCTGTATAGTTCCACAGATCCATACTTTCCTTCCTTCCATGCAGGGGCTCCAACTACTGGCCAAGCTATGATGTGGTTTAATGGAATTAAACGGTTGTTGATCCACTCGACACTAACATGTGAGATTGGAAGCAGAGATAGCCAGTTATTGCCTCTAGCCCAATTCTGCAAAGACAGCATGTGGTCTCCTGATGGCTGGGTTTAGGGTTATTTCCCAGTGAGGACTGGTCCAGATGGGTGAACATTTTGAATGGAACCATAAATATTATTCATTTCTCATCCATTTCCAAGATTCCTCCAGCTTTGGTAATTGGAAATGGAAACTGCAGAATGAGAAATTGATTTCTTCTTCACTTTTGCCCCACAGAAAGAAATGACTGGCAATGTTTGTGAAAGGCTTCCCAGCCCACCCAAATCCAAGATAATGAGCTTTCCCAGGCACTAGGTAATTCCCTCTGTTGTGCTTCTCTTTTTCTTTTACCATAAATGCACGTCTTGCTGCAGATAACAGAAGATTAAACTCCTCACTTGGAAACTGAACTACACATCACTCACACAGCAAATAAAATAGAGAAAATAATTCCTTTCTTCTTTTTCTTCTTTATTAAATGCCATCACTTAATTTAGAATGCAAATCAATATATTAATAAGGAATGTATAATTTTTAATGTCATCTGTGCAATCACCCTCCTAGATTGATTCTACCTTGAACTCATTGCAGTATTGTTAATGACTGAAAGCTCACACCATACTTTATCAACCAAAGTCTGTCTCCAAGAACTTTCTAATTAGTGCTACTAATCACCTATTCCTTCTCAGTGAGACTAATGCATTATTACAGAGACTTGTGAAATACGTCCAACAACATATACGTCTTGTTAAAATGACACTCAGGAGATTCCATTACCCACATCCATCAATGACACTTAATCCATCACATGGAAATATTGCTTAAATACAGCTACACAGTCAGCTGGGTGCAGGCTTTGTCAGTGAGACCTGCCAGGAGAAATGCTTCCCTGCTTATGGCTCTGGCGTGCAGCCCATTCTCTTACATCATATAGCAATTAATGTACCCGTACTTAGATAACAAGAAGTTAGAGAGGCACTGGAAAGTAGCAGCAGAGTGGGACAACTGATGAAATAAGCTGCAGGAAATCTATTTTGTAATAAAACTGTTCATAAAAGTGAATTGTCATTTAGAGGCACAATTTCCATGGGGAATAAGTTTTTATGTCTGTGTGCATCTTTAAGGCAAGGAGGTTTTCTTTTTTTTTTTTTCAATGTCTCTTTCATTTAAATGGCTCTGTAGATGCCCAGAATATGCAGAGACATTTTTAAACCAATGGGAATCTCATTATGTTTTGTGTACGCCTTTTTCCTTTTCTATTTTTTTTTCCTTTAAATTCAGGATGATCCAAGATGCTGCAGTCATTTAACTGTGAGGAATATTTAGATCACCAGAGTGAAGATAATTAACAATATGTATAAATGTGCATGCCAATTTCTTTATAAGTGGAAAAAAGATATCATTATAAATTGATAGGTTACACTGATGGAGCTTGATTATTTTCCTCCTTCCTTTGTGTTTAAATACAAAACCAACTATAAAGTCAAATACATAAAAAAACACACATACCCTAAACTCTGTAAAGCTAATAGGATATGTCACAAATCTCCTCCTTTTGAAGTGATTAAGTGAAATTTAGATACTTATTGTATCTAAATCTTGTGAAAAATTCTACTATTTGTACAAAATTGTTTCAAAATCAGTGATTTATGAGTGTTTATTAATACATACAAGCTTAGACCAGAATACAAGCCTTCCTCAGCAGTTTGAGGGAAGGTCTTGCTGGCAGGAGCCAGATGGGGTCAGATCACAAGGCAAAGTGAAAATAGTGAATCCCTCTTTTTCCCTCAAGGCAAGGAGAATTCGTGAAGATCCCTGCTGACCAGAACTCAGTGTGTCATCTCTCCTCGTGCCTGGGATTTTTAGTCTCTATTGCTACAGATTTTTTTAGTGTTATTTCCTTTATCCTGATTAAGCTACAAAATAATCAGCTAATCTATGAAAAAGACAATTTACAGTAAAATGAAACTCCTCCACTGTGTTAATTAAGAGCAGGGGAAAACTCCCATAACTTCTTGTAGTACCTGAAGTGGCTGAAAAAATGGTCTCAGTGTGCAGTGAACCACTCCTGAGATTACAGAAGAACAACAACGGCTTTACAAAGGCAGCTTAAGAGTATCAAAAGGTGAATATTACAAAGAAAGGCTTTACAGATCTACAGCCAACACTAACCCCACTGCTGCCTCTGTGGTAAGACTCGACTACAGCCTACAGACAGTATGATGAAAGCAGCCATCCACAAGCATTCCAGTTATTTTAATTATTTCCACAGCTGCAGAGATGAATCTGTAGAAATGATGAAGATAAAATGCAGATATGAGCAGGATGAAGAGAGAATGGTAACTCTGAATTACTGTTTTTTCCCTGTCGGGATCAAACTTTGCTCTTGCAAAATATCAGGCAGTAGCTTCAGCTTTGTATTAACACCTCATAGTCAACAGCAGCTGAATTCCACCAAAATTGCCATGACTTCTCCCATTCTTCTCTTCCCTTGTCCTATCCTGCCCCATATGCTCTCACCTGCGCAGCAAGGACTTCATGATGGTGTAGGGGATGTGAGGCCAGGGAGCAGGGAACATGTCTGCTTCCCTCTGCCACTGTATGAGACACAAATTTGCCCTCTGGTACCTACAATTGTGTGCAGACTCTGGGTATTTAAAGCAAACAAAGGGAAAGAGATACACATATAGACAGGCAGACCTGCTTTAAGTAGTCCTGCAAGATTAGAGAGGAAAGTAGTTCTCTCATTCTAATTAAAGCTGAAACTTGCTTCCCATTATGAGCCTAATTACATTTCAAACAGATGCACTTTGATTGCGTGTGCAACTGTTCTGGCATTGTGAGAAGCTGAATGGATTGTGGCTTCAGCTCGAGAAAGGTTAGACTGGAGAGTGAGATGTTTGCAGAAGAAACCTCTCTGAGCATCAACCAGCATAAGGGAAAATATTGGCGAGCAGATTTTTTGTATAAGATACAGCTGCAAGTGAGATAATTCTTAAGGTCTGGAATTCACATATTTTGTGTTCTAGGGCTTCAGATTAGGGCAGGAAAGATATAGATTAAAAAAAAAAAAAAAGCACTAACCAATTGCTCACAAGAACAAATGGCTACAGGAAAAAAAAAAACTAAAACAAAAAACCAACCATGCCCTGTTAACAGAAAAGTGTTTGAGCTTAATAAGCATAAAGAAAATCTATGCAGAAAGTATTAAGAGTCAAAGACTCAAGGCACACAGGAATGACTTTGGAGATAGTCATTCAATCAGCAAATTTATTGACAAGAAAGGCTTGAAAAATCTGGTGGATCTCTAGGGGAGTTCCCTCAGCAGCTGCAAACATCTACATTTCCATCAGACCTGATGCTGTCAGGCATTGCCAAAAGACACATCTGATTATCTCCTCTCTGATATTGCAGTAAGCTTGTTTATCTCCACTGAAGACAAAGGAGTTTATGTAAGGGGCCTTAAACTCACCTGAATGCTGTAGGAAGGGTCCTTGTGCTTTCTCTGTCTAACTTCTTACTGCAAAGGACAGGGAATTGCAGCAGAGCTGCTGATACCTGAAGCACTGGACACTGGAAATCAGGGACTTGTCAAAAAAGGACAAACAGCCTTAATGTCTCTGAATGCAGTAGCAAGCAAACTGCCACACCACAAATGCACTGGAATTATTCAGGTAGGCTAGAAAGCATGGAAACTTTGCTGAAAGAAAATGCGTTCAAAAGGGGATGCAGCGAGTGGATTTGCAAATTCACTGCTACCTAATTTTTGCATCCACTTCTGAAAATGTTCCCTCTGCACATTCTCTCACCTGCATGGCCAGTGTTACATGCATATGTTATCATCTTATGCTAGCCAGGATTAAGGAGGGGACAATATAATGGAGATGGAAGTCACAGCTTCTTAACATAGTCCCTCTTGGTATCATTACCATACTGTGTGCTTGTACATTCAAGAAATGGATTTTGAAGTCCTGGATATCGAGTGGGAATAGCCTACTATAAACTGAATCTTCCAAGATCAAGCCATTCATTTTGAAGCTGAACCCATAAGCCAACTCAGGGACTAATGTGCTGTTTTACGCATCAGATTCTTCAGACAGTACATATAGCACCAGTACTGTATAATAGCAATGGAGCTGTGCAAATCAGATGAATGACGGGCGTGGATCTCTCAGAGATTATGATGTATCATAGAAATCTTAGTCAAAACAAATCCTTTTAGACAAAAAAAAGTCTTTCATGTAAGATCTTCCAGTATGTTATGTTCCCCTTGGAGAATAGAGCTGCTTAGATTATCCTTTCAAGTAGCCCAGGAGGAAAGGACAGGCTTCTGGGTGCACTTACATATACCAACCCTTCTGCTGTCCACACAAATATTCCTATAGGGAGTTGTGGGTCCCTCTCCACTTTGCCACTGGTCCTATGTGTCTTCTGAAAAACGTAGCTCTTTAAATTAGTTTCTTCCATTACAGAGGACTTAGCAGTGTGTTTTGCTCAGTGAATACAGCAAGGAGCATTGTTAGATAGATATAGACAGATACTTTCTGTCTAATTCTACACCTGAAGTTATATTGCAGTCAATATGAGATCTAGCCAGTTTTATAATTCTACCCATATGTTATAAGGATTTGCCACATATTTTAACTTAAGTGCTACATATGTCATCAACTTTGTGGTAAATATGTCTATTTTTCCTCCTGGAATTACAGAAGGGAGAGGTTAGTGTCTGGTACATTCCATTATTTATTGTCTCAATTCAGTGCAATTCAATATATTGTGTTAATTTCCTTTTCCTTTTTTAAAAGAAATAATAATCTGTCACTGGTGTTGTAACACCTCCAATGTTAATGGAATTGTATGAGACAATGTCATTGAAATTGGATCGGTCCAAATGGAATCATTACTGTCCGTCCATTCAGTTCTTAATGGCTCCATCAATCGATGTGTATAGGACAGAGCCCAAGGTGTTTTGAGGAAGCTCTGAGGTGCATCTAAGTGTGCTGAGCCTTTGTGCACCTTCAAAGCACAATTACATGACTTAAAAGGTACAGTTCCAAAATCTCCTAAAGATCCATCAACTACAGATCACGCTCTTTCAGAGTGAGCCTGGCCCATCCCAATAGAGTACAGTTGGTGAATCACTGAAATAGTTGATCACGAGACTAAAGGACACCAGTGTATGTTTAGGAATCATTCACCCACTATACTTAAGGATTGTTCATCCACACAGATCTAGAATTCTATGCTTGAAATCCCTTGGGACACTTTTTAGTAAAACAATAATGAATGCACAGAGCTATTGATTTCTTTCCCCTGTTTAATATTTCACCCTTTTTAATACTGCCACGAACTCCTGTAGATGTCATATTTCATTATCCATTTGCAAGCTTGGATATGTTGAAAAGCATCAAGTACAGCGAACTTCTGGCCTTGCTTTCTGGCTGCTGTAAAAGGAGGAGTTGTTTTCGGCAGAAGAAAAAAGAATGTCCCCACACAAGCCAGGACAGTTCTGGAGATTATTCAATTGGATACATCAAGCTGCCTCAAATCCCAGCCCTAGTAAATGTCAGGCAGCACATCTGCCTGCAGGATGTTGCTGCTGAGTGGGTCAAGTGGATTATGCTGAAGAAACTTTTTTTAGTGCTTCTATTAAAGATCAGACCCCTAAGGCAGTGGTCTGGTGGTGGTGTACAGCATGTGGGAGCTGAGCAACACAGACCATTTGGCAATGTCCAGGAAGTTTCAACTGGACAAAGAAGATCCCAAGACCTGTATCTGTGCTATGGCTTTACTGACTTATGAAGACGAGAGACCGCTAGAAAGTACTGACTGACAATAATAAATAATATATAATAAATGATACATAACAAATCATGAACATGGGCACCCACAGAAGTCTTTGATAGGAAATTCCTCAGCTGACTGTGTCATTATCTTTCCCACATCTTTTGTGAAACAGTTTCCTCAGTAGTCATTCATAAATCCTAAGTGATATATATGAATTTGAAGCTACTTCCCTTTTTATTCATTGAAGCAAAATCTCAATTTCAAGAAAATTAAACACTTAAATATTAGAATTTAAACTTAATGTGAATTTTACCTCCCAGGATGTATTCTCTTGGTGTGGGATATCTGTCCTCCCCTTTTCCATAGAAGTACAAGAAATTTCAGCCTGTACTTTTAACTTTTTCATCCCAGGAGTTGTGGTCTTAGAGCCTTGTGTTTCACTTTTGGATAGAGAAAGAAAGCAAAGTAAAGGCAGGAGGCAGGTGCTGGAGTGAAAATTCTGAAAGGAATGAAAAACCTAATGTTCTAATCATTGGAATTGTTTTCTTCATGTTTTCCTCAAATAGCTTCCCTCAGCTGTATTTGCTGTAGTGACAGTGTCTCATATTAATTGGTACATGTCTGTTTGCTCTCCATTTTCCAATGTCCCAGGACCAGCAAGAGCTTTGTGCAGATGTGAGCAAAGATGCCATAGTCAGTTATTGTTCAGACAGTCCTAGCAACCAAGGAGAGAAACTGCAGAAGATTTACCTGTAGAAATAGAACATAATGAATAAAAAAATGGAAGATACCGACAAATGCAAACAAATAACTTTTTCAAGCTCAGATGTGACGTGAGGCCAGGCCTCATGTTGGGTGTTTCATCCAGGTACCACATATACAAGTCAACCTTGGGAACCTGCCTATTCAAAGGGGCAGAAAGGTCAGGAATACTGCAGGGTGTCAAAATCCCTATGGTTATTTTTATTTGTTTCACTACTCAGTATTCACTCTGTATTAAATCCTGTGTGCTGCCTCTTTGTTATCAGATAAAGAAGGAAATGAATTGGGCTTTACATCTGACTGTAAATACCTGTGATCAAAAAGAATACCACTTTACTCTCTAAAGTAGTGTTATCTTGTCAGTCAGCATTATGGTACATCAAAGATAATGCTTTATGTTCTTACACTGACATCTTTAGAGAGTGTATGTAAATCTCCTTGTATGGCTGTCCCAAAATATTGTGGAAGGCAGCCATTAAATAACCTTTTCTTTTTACTTTATGCAGCTGCCACTGCTGTTTCCAATACTCCATTTCTTTTTCATTGCTTGATGGTATTCTCATGAGTTTTTGGCTGACCAAAAAGGACAAGACAAATAACTGGAAAATTCAAAACATATGCAGTCCTGCATCTTGGTATGTGGTCTGACACCATGACAGCATCTTCAATCCTACACAGCTAATAAAGCCAACATTATTACTGGCAAAACTTCAGGAACAAAGTACAGACAATAATGGGGGGTTATTCTCATTTAACTCACAAATGTAAAAGAAAAATCACCTTCTCCGTCATCTTGTTGATGAAAGCAGAGCATAGCCTGGTGTGCATGTGTGAGAAAGAATGAGAGGAGATGTGAGACAGACAAAAAATGTGAAGGGCTGTTTTTGAAACGAAGTTTTGGGGTTTTTTTTCATGGAAAATAAAAGTTTGAAATCAAACTGTTTCAGAGTGAAAAATGGACTCATGGGGGCTGTGTCCAGGCCCACATAGTCCAACTGCTTGTGTCCGCATTTGCCTATAGAAAGCAGCTCATTTTTTCAGTGACCTTCTGCCCCTATGAGAAGTCACAGCCTCCAGTTTAATGACTGGGTTCACTGTATGAGTTTAGGTCTCAGGCAGCAACTACAAAATTGGAATAATTAAACTTTCAGCTGAAATTTCTCAGTTCATTCACTGAGTTCCATGGGGTGTTTTTTAATCTTTAAATTTTACCCCCAAAATTGTGTTGACTGTTAAGCCTACAAAATGGGAAAGGAGGCCCCTAGTTGCTTCTAAGCCAAATATCCTCATTTCTCCTTTCCCATTACTTCCCAAATGAGACATAATTAAGCAGTGTTGCTTCTCACAGTATTAAAAACTAAAGACAAAGCTATTTCAGCTATTTCTAGTCATTTTTTAGAGAGGCTATCAAAACCAATCACTGGTAGCAATTGAGAGACAGAGAACAGATGGTATGTGATTCCAGGTTCTGCCACATTCCTATAAATGCGTTAATTTACTGCTGAAACAAAGTAAGTTTTTTATGTCATTCATAAAAGGAGAAGATGGCTTGAAGGATTTGATCAGTGATGTTAATGTGTTTTCTTTGGTAAATGCCACTTTTCCCAAGTTTCACATTGTTACATTCGATGGATCTGCAATATAGTTAACTACAAATTCTTTTCTATAGTAATCAAGCTGCTACCTCAGTAACACTGTATATGAAGTCAAAATATTAATCAGTAAGCCTTTCTTTATTTCAATATGTTCTCCTTCAGAAGTAATCCAACTGGAGCCTTTTTACCGCATTGTAATTTATGAGCCAGATGGAGCACAATACATTTTTAATAAAAATTAGGTACAAGCAGATACAGGGGATTAATAGTTGTATTATAATTTTATAGTTTTCAATATACACTGCCGAGGAAAAGACAATCAAATATGGGGTCCATCTTGAAGATATAAAATGAAGTATTTATTTTTAATGGAAAGAGAATTTTGTGAATTACTGAGCCATGAAGAGCTGATGGATGCACTGGGCAACATAAAGGACAACTAGACAGAAAAGGCATTCAAAACAACAGAGCATTACTGTTTAGTTGGGATGCAAACACCTCAGAGTATGCTCCGGAGACTCAGCTCTACCAGGTTGCATGGATTACACACATTTTCAAAAATGATCTCCTTTTCTCAGCAGCCTATACAGGCTGGGACTTTTTTTTTATGTGTTTCTGACAAGCATTAATTAACAATTTATTACACAGGGGAAAATAGGAGTAAAAGCAGTGTTCGTAAATTGATTAAACCATTAGAAGAATTATATCTTTCCCAGATCTGCTTTAAACTATATTGATAGAACTGAGTAGTGGAAGTGAAGCAGCTATAAATTTTTGCAGTCCTTGCAAACTTTTAAAATATGCTCTCCAGGAGTTAATATATTATTGTACATCTCTTTGCACAAACAGCTAGGCAACAAGTCAGTCACTGTTCCTGCAGTCCTAGCATTTCCATCTGATAAGCATTTTCTTTTGCTTCTAAAAATCCTGGAAGATTTTGCTCTGATAATCTTGCAAGCACCTTTAAATCCCTCTAGACTTATGAGTGGGTGTCTCCTTGATCCAAAAACCTTCCAGCTGAATGATGAACTTGCTGATGAATTACTTATTGTTCGGCATTTAATCTGAAGAATGATCTGGCAATTGAATCAAAGCACATCAAAGACAGTTCCCAGTAAGAAAAACAAATCTTCTAGGAAAGGGCAGCTCTATACCTCAGAGATGCTAATTACGCTATGGCACACCCCAAAATGTGGTGTACACTTTTCCTCTCCAGGGTTCAGGGGTGTGAAGTGAAATTGCTTTGAAGGAGACCCCAAAGACATGATTTTTTTTTCCTTTTTTTTTTTCCCCCCCATTTTTTTGTAAAATGAAATGAATGGTTAACAGAGGGTAGGAAATCTTCAAATACAGCATGCCAACAGTGAAATCTTTGAAGGGGTGCATACTGGCAATGCAAAATATCCACTGGGACCACGCCTTCATCAATTCGAAAGGGAGACTCTCTGTCTGAAAGCTTTGAAGAAACCCCCTCCTTTTGAAGAGATGGGAAATCTTTGAAGTTATTAAGCATGCATTAATCATTTTAGATAGGTAAACTCTGGACTAAAACTCATCCCAACCTGTAGTATTCTTTCCTGGCGCTTTGTTAGCTAAATCATGTGGCACATTTCACTGAGGAGGAAATGGTAATAGCAGCCCAGAGCGAGACTCCTCACAATCGGGGAGCTGGAGCTTAGTGCACCATGTTAAGTAGATTTTGACAGCAGGCTGCAAGCATCATCTAAGTTAGAAGACATACAGTATATATTTAAATGTTCCCTTCTTGGATGTTCTTTCATCCACTCTTTTCACACACTTCTCTTTCCACACACTTCTCTTTCTTAGAGAGGCTGGCAGTAAGGTATTGCCCCACGACAAAGACTCCGCTTGGCTATATCAGCTTCTCAGGTGTTTAATCATGGGTAAAACCCATGGAGACTTAAGCACATCACCACAGGCAAGGGGAGGTATACCTCAGGACACCAGTGGGATGTCCCCATCTCCCAGACCTATCCTTAGGATCACAGCTGGGTGCAGAGAGACAAGCTTGAGCCACAAACAAAGCCCAGGTTAGGGCAAGGCTCCAAGTCCCATTGTCTAGGGACACCCAAAGGAGAGTGACCAGGAGGAAACACTGCCAGAGCTGTTCCGCTGGTTCATGTTTGCCCTCAGCTTCATAAGATGTTTGGAGAAGAGGAATCAAGAGGCAGCTGCAAACTCAGAAGAGAGAAAATACTGAACTGCATCACTTAGTGATCTGTTAAAAATTCCTTGCAGATAAATTACATGTTTGAATCAATTATCCTCCTCTCACCAGAGATACTACAATTCTGAGCATAAAGTACTAATTCCTCAACTAGATTAAGCAAACCTGCTGTGCTTCAGCACATCAGTGGCCTCATAGTGTCCCTATGCTCTCCTCCCACCGCCTCTGCCCTCCAGCCAGAGTCTAGAGGCTGAAAAAACACTAAATTGTCATAAACGATCATCAGTCCACAGCCTCAGCTTACTGCCTTGCCTTTCTGCTTGAGGAAATTGCAGACCTGAGGAAACAGCTTTAGGGGAAGGCTGATCCACACCACAGTGAGATGGAAGCAGACAAAATCAAAGAACAATGATGTACCTGAGATTCAGTTTCAGATTAGGACATGTGAATACATGAATCTACTTGTAAACATATAAATATTCATTAATAACATATGAGTAGCAGGGGGAGACATTTCCCTAAATAAGAATGTCTAGCATCCCTTCAGACACTCTAGACATCTGCAGAGGTAGACAAGAAAAAGGATCTGCCTTTTTCTGCAGAAGCAACCGGAAGCCATGAAGATATTTTAGGTCATCCCAGAGGGCAACTAAAGTGACCTTCTTCTGACTATAACAGGCTTTTATATGCCTAGCTCCCAAGCTAGCATCTACAAGGAAGTACCTACATTCAAGTGTCTTAATCCAAAGCTGTATCCCACTCCCAGAGGCTCAAGAAATACCTGACTCATGAAAACTCTTTAGCTGTCCTTTAGCCTCCTTGTATGTCTCTGGCATTGTCTAAAGAGCGCAGTTTAAGGAGGTATTTTCACTAGGAAAGCAAAACCAACCAACCAACCAAAAANACCAACCAAAAAAAAAAAAAAAAAAGGAAAAACAGAAAGGAGGGATGCAAACAGAAATAAGAGTATCCAACTTGGAAAGACATACATCTGACATCTCCTGGTGAGCCTATAACCATACCTTAACATGAAACGTCACATCATGGTGCTGTTTTTTATACTAATTTCCAGGGAGAATTTGCAGGATTATAATGTTGACTCTCATTACCTATGGAATGCTGGTCTGTGGTTTCCAACAGGATATTCAGAGCTCTTTCAGTGTGACAGTAACATTGACATTTTGGCAGCATCCCACGTCAGTAACAAAAAGATTAATTACAAAAAAGACAGAATGGAACCAAATCTCTTTTCTTTTGGGAAACCCAAAATGTAAGTCTAGATTCTAAGCTTACACTTGTGCCTCTTTCCCAGTGATTAAGCTAAGGCACAAACAGGAACTGGGGAGCATTCTGGTTTGCCCATGTCTCGCTCAGTCTAAAACATTTGATGGCAAGGAGACAAAGATGGTTTTATGTTTTTTCCCTCCTAGTCCCTTTTCTACAACTTTTGGCAGAAATGGAGTAGGACCACAAGGTGTATCTTGTCCTATTCTTCCACATAGGCAAAGTGTGTATTGAAAAGATGTTGTGTCAAAGCAGAACTGTGAGTGAGAAACTGTCTCTGGCATTCCCTCTGAGGAGTCAGGTCAGACAGCCAAATTCCCCTTTTTTCATTTTTTTTTTTTCTAAATTATGCATGCGAGTACTAGTTATTTAACCAGACCTATTTCAGGAGATGGCCTTAATGTCTCTCTGGGCTGTATTCAGACAGGTAACTGGAACATTTAAGTTCAAGAAAATTATGACCTATTCAGATTACTTTTGTGCTGAGAGCTCCCAATACAGCCAGAGGAGAGTCAGGTGTGACACCAGTCAGCCCTCACAGACAGCTGTGATGTGGCTGCTCATGTCTCTTCCCTGACTCCTTGCTAAATCAGGGTACAGCAGCCCTGACAGACACTCATTTGTGGTCAGCTGAATTTAGATACCTGCGTAGATTGTAAATCCACTCTGGATATCACCACATCCAGGACATACCACATGAATACACCTCTCTGGACTTCATTCTTCATTATGAAAGCAAACTCCTACTGTCTCCTTCCTCTCTCCCTCCATTACTGGTGTTGGCCACTTCAAAGCAGGACCCAGCACATGGAGATTAGTCTTTAATTTGACTCCTACCAACAATGAAATGCTGGACTGGTATTCAAACCACAGCACTGAGTAGGACACTAATACGTGACAGTTCCTAATGTACCTCCCCTCAATCAGCCTAAACAGGAAATACATCTGTGGCAGTGAGTTGAGCCAAAGCTCCAGGTCCTGAGTTAATAACAGCCAATGCATCTTGCCCACAGCAGAGCTGTGCCTTCTGGGATTTGCTGTCCCAGTACTGTCACATGTAAACAAGACTCTGACAACCTCAGTAACTTCAAGAAATAACTTCAAGGAAACCTGTAAAATAGGTTTTTTTTTTTAGATTTGCTTTGTAAATAAACCTTCTGTATGATCAATGATCTGCATGTGCCCTTAACACTTGACATTTACTTTTTGATCTTACATTAAAGTATAGCTGTGAGCACACATTCAGTTTGTGTTTTGGCCCTTCTGAAAAGCGTGATTTGCAAAGGGTCATAAGCACATTTTCTTTCCTCACAGATTTTTAGCACCTAAGCAGAAAATGTGCTCAGATAGCCTTTTGGATGTAATGGAAAGTTCACAGTATCTTGCACCTGAAACCATTAATATTTTCATATTTGTCTTGTGTGTCACTTGTTTTACTAACTAATAGATCATTCTTATTATAGGCATATCTTCACTATTGAGTTATCTAGAGAAGGACATGATTAATATCAATGAGCTCCTCGTGGAACATGCAAATATCCTGGGAGAGAAAGCAATGCTACACTTCCTAGGAATACAGTTTTGCTTTTAAAAAATGAGACACATATCTCAGGCAGACAGAGAGGTTTGTGCAATGCTGAATCCACACCTATGTGCCTGTTTAAAAATCCTCTCTCATGCAATGTCTTTTTCTTCCCAGAGAGGATGGACACAGCCCAACATTTAAAATTATTCATTTTGTAATGCAAACATACTCCTGCCGCTAAGCTGTGGATTTCAAACCAGTTAACAAATTACAAAAATCCCTTCTCAGAAGACAGATTATTTGGAATTATCAGCTCTGATGTGCTGTTTAATTATGCATGCTTTTGTGCTAAGCATCTTTAAATATTAACGAGATACGTTTTTGCACTTATGACCTGAAGTAGATCTATAGTAAACTCACATGTCTGTTGGCAGTAAGTCATCACAGGACTGCCATACAGCAACAGCTCTTTTTAGACTCAGAGCTTGTCTGTGGTTTTTTTGCTTTTGTACCACTGCCAGTGGTGTGGAAAAGGAATCAGGAAAATCACAACCCTGACAGAGAACCTTTCCTGGATGAATGGGGCTGAGATAATTTTTGCAATCGCTTTCTGTCTCACTCTCAAGGTGGGAAAGGAGCATCTGAAAGCTGCTAAGAGCTTAACCCCAGTGATGGGTGCAGCCGGCTGCACAGTGGAGAGGGGCAGCTGGCTGGGAAAGGAGCAGTGCTGGGGCTGCCCTTGAGTCTACATCCCCAAGGCAGACATTGAGGTCTTATCTTTGGGTAAGGTTAGACAAACCTCTTCATGTGTCATCATGGCTAGGCTTCGCGAACGAAGATTTGTGAAGGACTCTACCCACGCTTGCTACAAGCGCGCTGATGGCTAAAAAGGCCAATGCGAGATAGACACGTCCGGTTGCAAAAGGCACAGCAAAATGGCTCCCCAGGTGGTACTGAAAGGACACGGTTCTTTCTGCGTTGCCTTTTCTCCTCGAGAGTGATCCTGCGTGTATTTTCAAAAGATATTGCAGCATTGTGAATAGTGTGTCTCCAGGCCTCCCGATTGGAGGCCAGAGCAGACCAGTGATGGTGATCGATATGGCCAAGGCTGAGATGTTGTTTCAGGGAGTCCTTATATCTCTTCTTCGGGGCTCCTCTCTTGCGGCAGCCAGTGGCAAGTTCACCATAGAGCACAATCTTAGGGAGGCGGTAGTCCTTCATCCTGGAGACGTGCCCTGCCCAACGCAGCTGCATTCGCAGTAACATGGCCTCAATACTTGTAACTCCTGCCTGTTCAAGAACAGACGTATTGGTTACATAATCTCTCCAGTGGATGTTTAGGATTGTACGGAGGCAGCGTTGATGGAAGCGTTCTAAGAGTCGTAGGTGGTGGCGGTAAATGACCCAAGATTCAGAACCATATAAAAGAGTAGACAGTACAACGGCTCTATAAACACTGATCTTTGTACTTTTCTTCAAGTGATTGTTTCGCCAAACTCTTTTATGCAGTTTACCGAAAGCCCTGTATGCCTTTGCTAACCTGTTGTCTATCTCTGCATCAATCTTACCATCCCAGGAGATGATGCTTCCCAGGTAATTGAATTGCTGGACTGATTTGAGCTCCGAATCTCTAATGGTGATATGGGGATGATGGAAGACGTCTTGAGGTGCAGGCTGATAGAGAACTTCTGTCTTCTTCAAGCTGACTTCCAGCCCAAAAAGCTCAGCAGCCTCTGCAAAGCAGGATGTTAAACGTTGCAGAGCTACTTCTGTGTGGGCAACGAGGGCTGCATCATCAGCATAAAGTAGCTCACGGACAAGATGATTTAAGGTTTTAGTATGAGCCTTCAGACGCCTTAGGTTGAATAGGCTTCCATCGGTGCGGTATCGGATGTAGATGCCGTTTTCATCATCGAGGTCTCCCATGGCCCTTTGAAGCATCATACTGAAGAAGATTGTGAACAGTGTTGGTGCAAGAACACAGCCTTGTTTCACACCGTTGGTTATCTGAAAGGGCTCAGAAAGTGCATTGCCGTATCTGACTTGGCCGTGCTGGTCCTCATGAAGCAGGATGATCATTTTAAGAAACTTGGGGGGACAACCTAGTCGCTCCAGAATCTGCCACAAACCTTTTCTGCTCACGGTGTCGAAAGCTTTGGTGAGATCAATGAATGTTACATAGAGTCCTTTGTTCTGTTCCCTACACTTCTCTTGCAGTTGTCTGAGAACAAATACCATGTCAGTGGTGCTCCTATTGGTTCTAAAACCACATTGGCTTTCAGGTAGAAGTTCTTCTGCTATAGCAGGTATTAATCTGTTCAGAAGAATTCTTGCGAGTATTTTTCCAGCGATGGAGTATGTGTATTGGAGAGGAAAAAGCCCGTAAAAGAGTTAAAACTTACAAGAGAGAAGATACTGAGAATATCACATTACTCAAGATCAGCTTGACTCCAGAGACTGGAACAACAGTAGGATCCTGGCCAGGATAAGCTGCATCTTAACAGCCTGCTCCTCTGAAATGAAATGCAGATTTCCACTGCCTCAGCGAACATTTGAATAGATGCCTGACCCATCCAGACCAGATGGATTTTAACAGCGTATCGATACATTATTGATCTCCTGATCACTTCCAGTTAGGTCAGATCATCTTCTGCAATCATCAGGCCCAAAGGTTTTGCCTGATTCCCCATGAAACAGAGTTTAGAGCTCTGGTGTACAAGGACTGATATTGGCAAAAGCAAGAAGAGAAATAATTAAGCCCAAGCTTCCAGCAATAACATGGACATCGACGGGCTTAAAAGCCCTTTTAGTGTAACTCTGGGACTGTGGCAGTATGTTTCTGCTCTTGCTGTCATCAGATACAACAAAAAGCTGAACCACACCAGTGGCTAGTGAGAGCTTGGGGCCTGGGGGCTGGTCCAGTGTCACCTCTCTTTGGCCGCAGGCCCTGTTACCTGTTGTCTGGTCATGCTGGAGCTACATGCACACTCCATGGCTGCATGCCAAATCCTGTGCATGACCATAAAGCTAAAGAAGAAACAGTTTTAAACATATTTCTCAGGGAAGTTCCTCACTGGGGAAAGACGAGAGGGGAGAGGATCTGCTGGGCACAAAATCCTTGCAATCCACTCTGCCTGTAAAGGCTGTTTCTGGAGCTCACTTCCCTGCGTCAGTGTCACTGCGCCGTGCCCACAGCTGTATTCAGAGCTGCCCGATCAGAAGATAAGCCATCCTTTCCATGACAAAACCTGACAGCAACACATGCCTCACATATTAAAACACAGCCCCCTTTCCCGGCAGCAGATAGCATCTTCACTGCTCACAAATCGCTCACGGTAGTTAGAAGGTGCCTTGTACTTACGGATGTTGTTGCCTGATATATTAAGCCAATACACAAGCTCATTACCTCCACTTCTGCCACGGAGCTTACTTATATCGAAAAGCTGTCACACAGCAAAGCATTAAACAAATACAGGTGCTGCCTGGTTATTACTGTCTGTGCCACAGTGGTGCTTGCAGAGCAAGGCAAGGTGGGGGGCTGGCTGTGCCAGCACTGGTTGTGGTTGGAGGCAGTGTGGCAGTCAAGGTAGATGGGCAGATGGGTTTTACCATGTTGCAACAAAAAATCACCTATGTCTCACTGCCCAGCCCAGCTGTGCAAGGAATTGCCCCCTTTTTAAAAAGCAATACAGCACTGGAAAACAGCCTTGTCCCTGAAAAACTTCTCTTTATCAGTGCCCTAGTTTTGGCTGGGATAGAGTCAGTTTTCCTCTTAGTAGGTGCTACAGTGCTGTACTTTAGCTTTAGTATGAGAATAATGTTGATAAGACACTGATGTTTTATTTCTTTGTAAGTAGTGAATATCTTAATTCGAGGAATTTTCAGTGTCTCATGTTCTGTTGGTGGGGAGCTGCACAAAAAGCTGTGAGGGAGCATAGCCGGGACAGCTGACTTGAACCAGCCAAAGGGATATTCCATACCACAGACATCATGTCCACTACAAAACCTGGGGGAAGTTAGCTGGAAGCAGGGGTGAACGCTGCTCAGGGATGAGCATTGGCATTGGCCAGCAGGTGATGAGCAATTGTGCTGTGCATCATTTGTTTCTCTTGGGTTTTGTTTCTCTCACCTTTTCATTACTATGATGATGATAATGATGATGATGGTTATATTTTACTTTATTTCAATTATTAAACCTTTCTTATCTCAGCCCATAGGTTTTAACTTTTTTCAGTTCTCCTCCCCATCCCGCTGTGGCTGACCACCAACACAGCCAGGAGGGAGCTGACTCAATAATGCAGCCCCTTCCTTGGCAATTCTCACAGGAAAGGGCACAGGCATAAATGGGTGTTATACACTGGCCTGGCAGCACCAGTTTACTCCCTGCCATCCCTTTCCAGAGGTTTGTATGTACGCAGGGTTTTGTGGCATGTGGCCAAGTGTGTGGGGCACACACCAGGCTGGATCAGAGAGGGACTTAGACCTCCTGGATAAGAGGATGGAAAAAGGACAGGAAAACACAGAGAGCTCCAGAGAAGAAAACAAGAATCTGCAATTCAAATCCGTTCATCCCCAAGGGACTGGTGAAACAACTGCTTGCAATTGCATTAGTGCATTTTAATATGTTAACGGGCCCCCAGCTGCTGGTACCTGCCCCGTCAGCTGCAGTGTGGTCTGCTGGCCATTTCCTTCTGCCCCTCTGCAGCGCAAGGTCAGACAGGTTTCCTCAAGAGGGTTAAGTAAACAAACTTTAAATCACACAGCAACAGACTGGGAGCATACTCAAGGCCAGTTATGATTGTCTCAGCTCAAGGGTGGGAACCGGCTTGATGCATCAGGACAGATTTTTCCTACGGATGCAATGAAAGGTACAGAACCGCTGCCAGTGCTGCCTTCTCGTCAAAAATTTGCCTGCATAATTTACACCAGGTGTCATTGCAGGTAGAAAATATTGGGATGTTAAGGAAGTCATAACATTGGCAGATGATATTTTATGTAGTAATATGCATGCTGAAGACAACAGGAGTATATCCTATAAGTGAGTACCACTCAACATGAATAATGGCTTCAAGGTCAGGCCCCTAATGAACAGTTGTCTAGCTGTGAATATATACACTTTTTTACTCTGTTGTAGGCAATGCTCTCAGCTATCTAATTAGATTGATCCATGAAAATGATTATTCATTATCTGAAGTCTGGGAGTACAGAATTATGTATCCGTGCATTGTGCCTTAAAGAAAAAGCATGTGAAATTCTAATGTCAGATAAGGTGACTGCATGATGAATGAAAAGAATGCACTACTACTCACAGGACTTTCCATGGGAGTGTGTTGAATTCCACAATAGTTCACCTGAGGGAAGAAAAAACTTTAAAAAAAATACGAATTTTTAGATGAGGTCAAAATTAAAGATTCAAATGGTACTTTTAGACGGGATGTTGCTTTATGAATTACAATGCATTTCTGGTTTAAAAGAAACACAAAATACAAATAAAGTATTCCCATTTTTTAAAAATGCAAGTTTTCAACTTGTAATCAAACCAATTATCTGAAACATGGCAATGTCTACTGGTACAGGGTCTCCAAAATTACACAATATTAATTCTGTCACACTGAGCTTCTGCAAAAGAAATAGCTGCAGCCTGTTGCCACAACCCTCCTGCTCTCTGGTCTCCCAGGGATTCCCAGTGGCACCCTTCCCTCTATGAAAGGTGACTGCCAGGCCTTAGAAGACTCTTCTACTGACAAGTGGGATGTGGGAGCCCCTGGAGGAGTGATCTGGGCACAAGGAGCCAAGGCTGCTGGGAAGAGCAGAGTGCTTCAAGAGCCTGAGAACATCAGCCGTTTAGCATCAGAGGCAATAAGGTAAAATAAAACCATGACACAATGCAATGACAAAAGCTAAAGGAAAGGACAACAAGCTATAAGCAGAGTGAGGAGGCAGTCTTGTACCCTTTGTACCCCTTCAGCTTGATTGAGAGAGCCTTACCCAAAAGAAGACATTAGCCACCTGACAGTCTTTCATTTTCATTTACTGAAACTGGCTTCGGCTCTGTTCATTCTCCCAGCCAGCACAGCTTCTCTGAGAGTCTGCCCTGGGGAAAGGAAAAAGAAAGGAGAGTTATTAGAAAGGCTAAATATTTCAACTGGCTACCAGAACAAGAAAACAGTAAAGGAAAAAAAAAAGAAAAAAAAAAAAAAAGAAAACCTGAAAATTAGAGAAAAAAAACAGGTGTCCCACCTTGGAAAGGCACAGTAGGAAGCAGGCAAATCTGTGGAAATAGAAACAGATTCTCATCATGTGAACAGCATCTTTTTGTCTGAGGCTCTAATTCCTATCTAATGCTGGGATGTACTTCCTCAAGCCTGGATATAAATCTGAACCGAATCTCTAGATACCAATTTGGAAAGAAACCTCGATGTAAAATTGATTTGGGCTCTCCCTGCTTGCTTCAGGTCAACATGCCTGTGAAAAGAAGCTCCCTGAAACTCTCTGGGTATTTCTCTTGCAGTGCAAAAGCTCTGCTCCCCTCCAGCTCCTACGCCACCATTTTCCTTGCAGGTACCTGTCCGTGGACCTCTTGGCCTTCCCCTGCACCTAATCCGTCCTCACACAGGGAAGTCAACGAGCCAGGGCACGCACCACTGCGACAGCCACGTGCGCGAATTGTTAATGATAAAATGCAAAAGGCGTTTCCCCATTACACCCTTTCTCCAGTGCCAAGTTTTCCCTTGTTAATTAGGAGGAAAATTTCACAACTTCGCCACCATATAATTAAATCTTGCAATTAACATGTGCACTTAAGCCATCGTTCTGAAAATGAGACTTATGCAGTGAAATACACTTAAGGGAAAGTGCCAGGATGGAGGGTGAAACTGCGACACTGTGCTAATGATCCAGAACACCACTGGATAAATGATAGGTCTCACTGACAGCACTCTGCCCATCTGACATGTGCAGGAAAGGGCATACGCTTACCAATGCTAATACAGCACAGCACCAATAAAAGGGGAGCGGGAGGGAGGGTGACAAAAGCAGAGGTAAATACATTAAGTCTCAATTAGAGTAGTGACACGAGAGAGGGCTGGGGTTAATATATTTTAGGAGAAAGCCTTTCTGTGAGTGAGGGGTTGATCTCTGCAGCATGATGTGACAGAGGTGATGACAAGGGAAGAGCTTTTCATTTCATTAGACACTGCTTGGAAATGGCAGTGCAGTCTCAGGGCTTTATGGCCTGCGTTGGTACATCTCTTCGGGTTCCATTGGCCTCCCTCAAAGCTGGATGCCTTTGAAAGAGCTGGAGTCAACCACAGCCTTGCTCTCTGCTTCTGCGATGGCACAATAGCTTGGAATGTCCAATGCACAGGTTTGCACTCCAGCTCCTGCCTGGCTCAGGCTCAGCACCTGGGAGAACATACAGGTGCCTGCATGATTTTGCTGCCCCACAATCATCCAAGCACTGTATTTTCAGATACAGCATTTTGCAGCATGGCTGTTTGTGCACATATTAGGCAGCTCATGGCAAAATTCAGAAACCAGCAAAGAAAATGCCTTAAGGGAGGCCGCAAGTTTTTGCTGGGTAGTTACAAAGCAGCAGGGATGCAGCCTTGGGTCTCATTCGGTGACTTGACATATATAACAACACAATTAAAACAAGTTTCAAAGAGGTAATTATTGCAGACTAGTGGTATGCCGTGCTGTAAGCTGGAAGCGAATAAAACCCAGCAGCTGATCACCCACCACTCACCTCTGCTCCTCCGATGTAGAATGAGAAAAAGGGAATTGCATCTTTAACAGCAATCTATGCTAACACTTTAATTGCACTGACTGAATCTTATTCAGTGGCTACAGCTTTCCTCATTCCAAAATAATCCTTATTCAATTAGCAAAGTACAGACAGTATCATGAAACAGTCACAGAAATCCATCAGAGAAACAAAGCATGAATTCCTTTTGTACCTCCTGACACACATGCACACACCACCATGCTTATTAGGATGACACCCAGCATTCAGGCATAAAATCTTAAATTACAGAGTGGTTGGAGCTTTTCAACTGATCCATAAAAGTATGCACTTAGCAAAATCTAAGGACAGGTAGAAGAGATGGATAACACCCAAAGCACTGCCTTTTCAAGGCAGGCACTGAGGCATGCAAAAATAAACATTTGCTGAGGTGAATGCAGTGAGCTATTTGTACAATGCAACATGTCAACGACCTCAAGTAATAAAAATATCTGCAGATTTAAGCCCAGAGGACTATATTGCATATCAATAGCAATAAACCCAGCAGAAATAGAAATGTATTATTTATAAACCTATTTATAAAACCTAAATACTTATTTAGTGAACCTACTTCTGTAAAATGAACTGTCTTTCTCCCCCTCCTTCCTTTAGTGGTTTGTATGACAAGATAGCAAAAAATTGTACCATTAAGACAGACTTTTGTAAAAGATAAAGAATTGGAACTAGGAAGAGATGAAACTCCCTCCTGCATAATTTTCCCAGTGATATGACCTGCATTTCCACTTTACACCTTTGGAAGTAGGTTTGCGGGCAAACCCCAGGTCCACAGCATACTCTCACCAGGAGGACTGATTCTGCCTAATAAAAGATGAACAGGATCTTTTCCATTAATTTTGAGAGCAGTTTAACTAGATTATGACTGAGTTTTTTTCTTCCCTTC
>VZRE01013198.1:24391-165565 GCA_013396775.1 Cephalopterus ornatus
CCCTTCCCTTCCCCTCCCTTCCCCTCCCTTCCCCTTCCCCTTTCTTCTCCTCAGTGCAAAGGTTTTTTGATTCAGTGAACACACTGAAATGCCAGCAAAGGGAAGGAAGGTATTTTCACTATCTTCTGTCACTCAGATCTCTCCTTAAAACACTCACGTTGTTTCAAATCTCACACTGCTTTTATCTCACTATCACTTGTAAGACCATTACAAATAATAAATCCTTCCTGGGATGCCCCATTTTATGGACCAAAGCAATTCCGTGTTCACAGAACAATTTTCCTTCCTTATATATATCCCCTAGAGCAAAACTGCAGGTGCTGAAGCTACTTTGCCAATGAAAAAAAAATTACCAGAGACTTAAAAGATTAGGCTGGGGAAGGTAATGGATTATACTGATGGACTCAATCACCTACATTTATTTGAAGAGCCTGCGTCTTCAGATCTGGTCATAAGCTGCTGAGTAACACACTGAGTAATTTAGACAGTGGACAAAGGCTTCTAAAAAGAACAACAGACTACTAAACAGACTACTGTAAAGCAGCCCTAACTGTTCTCCTGCTCGTTGCCTTTTTTACAGCCCCCGGGATATAACACCTCCATGATGTGGCCACCCCACAGGGCCGCAGCAGCCCCACACAGGCAGCCCATGTGAGTGGGAGGTGATGCCACAGAGATCAAATATAGTTTTTGTCTATTCTTGTTGCTGCTTGCCCTTCCAGTGAGAAATTCATGCATTCATATTACTGCAAATTGCTCAGAAATCTCTTTTTACCTCCTCGCAGCTGCTGTGTAACAGGCACCATCATCCAGGTCTTTGCTGGATTTGACCCACAAACTTTAAGTTCTGCCTGCTCTTACCAGATCTTCTTCTAATGTGCTGTTTTCAGAAGTTTTAGACTGAGCTACCAAATCCTGTCTTCATTTCTTCTCCTCTGCTCTGGATGTTTTCAAACGAATTAACTGTAACTCTGGCCCTTGCTAAGCTGGTGAGTTAATATGAGCAGTGAGTTAAATAAGTTAAGATGAATTTGATCCTGCGGTAACTTACACTGGTGCAAATCTGAAAGTTTTACTTTAGAATTGTTTGGGTTATAGCAGTGTAAAAAAATAAAAAAAAAAGAATTAGAGTAGTATTTCCAAAATATCTGGAATTTCATGTGCTTTGACAAGTGAAGTCTGGTCACCCCATCACTGCAATTTCTTTTGAAATTCTGGCAGTTGAGTTCCAAAGCATGAGCAGAACTTGTGAGCAGAGGGACTGAAAGCTCAATAAACTAATTTATAACATCTGCATGAAATACAGTTTAATTCCACGTGTTTCATACAAAGGGGACCAAAAGGGTTCTCTATGTATTTTTCAAGACATACACATTGCTGGCTAAAGAATCTTACCAGATGTTTCCAATATATCTTTCCTGATGGAGATGTATCTTTTTACACACGAATCTCACCCAGCTCTCCCACAGATTTGAAGCTAGCCCAGTTTTCTCCTAATGGGATAAAAGATCACATTTCCAATGTCTTTCATAAATTTTACGCCTAATTAAGTTCCCATTAATGGGGTTGAGAAGGGCATCTTTATTTGCAGCACACACTTTTTTGCTTTTGTGGATTTTTTTTTTTTGTTTGGTTTGGTTTGGTTTGGTTTTTTTGAAAGGATACTTGGACTTTTCTGGCTTTCTGGATTTTTAGGGGGTTTTGTGTAATTTTTTTCTTTTCCACTTCTGTGACTCACTTTTCAGGCAGAAGTGTCACTGCAAAACTGTGACCCATTACCCAGTTTGGTTTTCTGGTCTATTCAAATTGGTTAGCTTTTTTTAATCTGTAGAGTGATAGAAGTGACAAAAATTCCTCCTCACCAGCTGAAAATGGGTGATGCTCTGGAGCGAGCCATGTGGGTGACAACAGTGCCACCCTGTGTCCCAGCCGGCTGTGGGACCCACTGAAAACTCATTTATCAAACCCTTCTCAGTCTCCTCCAGCTCTCCTGCATCACACCCACTAGCAGACTCCTTTCCTGATGCTTCCTGGCAATTACTTACTTTCTGAACCCCCTATTTAACTTTCTGCCAGGAGGAGAATTTACAGCTGCCGGGCAGAGCGCAGCCTTCAGAGCAGCAGAAATAATCATTTGAATAAGGTACCTTTCCTGAAACAGTTTGGGTCCATAGTTTGGATAGAAATGGTTTGTTGAAGCCACAAATCAGTATTACTCTGTAAATTTTTAATGTTCACACCATGTGAAATGCTGTAAATAAAATAAGGTAACCACAATAGGCTATTCTTTGTAGTTCATTTAAAAAAATGTCTGTTCAGCAGTATGGCTAACTACTCGCTGTAGATATGGCTTTAAAACTGTCTAGGCTAATACATCAAGACCAGAATTTGAATAACCTCTAGTGGCAGGCAATTTTTCAGAACTCCCAAATACTACAATAAGTAACACTAGCATTTTTTTTTCAAGCTACGTGCTAATACGGACAGGTCAGAAAATAAGTAAAATGAGCACAAGATTCTTGCACTGGCATGTTTGTTAATCCAGGAAAGGGTTGATAATTACTAGAGGTCAGCTCAGAGTGGAAAAGTCAGATCTGGATTTCAACCCTGGCTACACACATATATCCTGGGAGCTGGGAGATTTCTCATGAATTGACCCCATCATAGAACTGTGTAAGTACCATTTTTGTCACCTTGGATCCAGGCTTTAAAAGTTTTCTTTTTTGCTCCTAGTCCATCATCTGTTTCCATAGATATATTTTACAAGAGGGACAAGGGCTAATGGTTTTAAACTGAAAGAGAGGAGGTTTAAATTGGATATAAGGAAGTAATGCTCTACTGTGAGGGTGGTGAGGCACTGGAATAAGTTGCCCAGAGAAGCTGTGGATGCCCCAACCCTGGAAGTGTTCAAGGCCAGGTTGAATGAAGCTTCGAGCAACCTGGTCTAGGACACCTAGGAAGGTGTCCCTGCCCACAGCAGGAGGGTTGGAGCAAAACAATCATTGAGGTCCCTTCCAACCCAAACCATTCTGTAATTTTATAATTCTATGAAATAGTGCACAAAAGAGGAAAATAATAACCAAAGCATATATGACAGTAAAGACCCATTTGAAAAAAATGCCCAACAACAAGGAAAGACAAACAAAAAACCCAACCCAACCAACCAAAAGAGGAAAAAAAAAAAAACACAACAAAAAACCCAAACACAAACCACAAACCAGTACCAAAAATAGCATAAAAAGCAAACATATACAGCATCAGCAGCACAAACCCCCACCTTTTGTAACTTTGTTTCTTAGCTGTGCCTTGCCCAGAGTACCTCGGTGGGAGATGTGTCACTATGGAGACAGATTGATGGCTTTTCCACCGGCGGTATGTCACTGACTGATCTGGTGGTCTAGTCATAGATGCTGCCGCGTGGGGGATATGAGCACAGCGTTCAATCTTGCCCTGCTTGCAGAGTGAGCAGTGCTTGCAAGCAATATGCAAAAGCCTGGTATAGAAGGATGTATATGATTGCATGCTGTTATATCTGATATATGTCTTCTAACACAGTAGAGACCTCATGTCCTGTTCTCTTGACTTTACACAGAGTTCAGGAGGAGAAAGAGAGGGACAAAGCAAAGCACAAAGGCTTTTTACTCCCGAGCAAAAAATGTGTCAGTTACCAATTGTTACATGTGACATAATTAAGATTCCCAAAGCCTGAAGAGTCCAATTCATAGCTTATGACACATTCCCTCACTAACATCAGGAGCTCTACACGCGTGAGGTAGAGCACAGTGAAAAATATTTTCCTAATGTATTATCTATTAAAGTTCCATAAATTCTATGTTTCAGCAGAAAGCCTGGGCTAAAAGCCTGTCCAGAGGATCCTATTGTATCTTTTTAGCTGTCTAGGAAGAGGAGTCCTGGTGTCCTGGAGCAAAACACCCTCAAAGGAGTGAATGTTGGTGCTGGTTTGTTTTTCCACAGCTACCTTGACAATGAAGCTTTCTCCCGGGAAGGGAATAGATGCCCCTGCCTGCAGAGCTTCACCTTCTGTCTCAGCTCAGGATCAAACCAAAATCTCAAGAATCTTATTAAACTAGCATTCAAAAATTGCAGAGAGAATATTTCAGTATGATTCACTCATATCTAAGCATTCTATTTTTATTAAATTTTTTTTACAATATTTTAAAAAACCAAACCAGGATATGGTGGTGAATCGGAATCGCTCCTTCATGTCTCCAAAGTGTGAAATTAGCCAAAACCACTTTTTGAATCTTTGATAAATTAGATCAACAGATGATTCTCAGTCCGTGAGATTGCACAAGTCCGTGGCAAAGGCTGATACTCCCTGAAGACCATACAAACCCAGTTGTTCAATAACTGGTAGCTGATAACTTGACACTTCCATGTCCTGGTACTGGCTTAGTGACTGAAAATGAAAAGTAAAGCATAAACCCCTGTTCTACCTTATTTCTTCAGCATAGTCATACACTGCTGTTATTATGATGTCTTTCTGCCAAAGACAGATCCAAACAGGGTATGGACAAGGGATAAAGGTTGGTGGATTTTCACAGTCAGCTCATCCCCAGGCTTAAAGAAAAGAGTATGAAGCTTGTTTGAAACTTTGGCTAGTGGGCAATGAAAGCCAGTGTGTAGAGGTCAGTTGGGAGTCAGTTATCAGTAAAAAAGGACAGCAGTGTATTGACAGCTTGTGAAAGACCTTTTAAGTGAAATGGCAAAGGTGGAGAGGTCAAAACAGCGTAGCAGGAAAATCAACTTGGCACTGGCATTCAAATGAACTGTAATGTGACAACACTGTTGAGGTAGGACAAAAGTTGTCCTACTGGAAGAAAAAGCTGGAGGCACTGCGTGGGGTGTATGGATGAAGAGAAAACACCATATTAAATGTAGTGTGGGAGATTCTACAGTGGCCAGGTGTGAAGAACAGAGAAACAGTCTGAGCAACTGGCAAGGTAGGCTGCTCCTGCAGTCCCTGGGAGAGATGGAAAGAGAAAGTCTAGGAGACACTGGGCTGGGTAGTCAACTGCATCCAAGCTGTATCCTGCACACCATTACATGCTGTGCCTCAAGATTGTCTTCTCCCATTCCAGGCAACGTGATTGCTTAGGGAAACAAAAGACAGGAAAGGCCAAGTTTCCAAAATCCTCAGGATCATGAGCACCCTCAAGCTTCTGGACACAGGTAACTAGACAAGTGAAACCACTCTTGGAGCACTGAGTTATGTGCTTTTCCCTGAAATATGAAGTAAAAGGAGATAGTGTTACAGAGGGAAGGAAAAGAGCAGGTGAGACTGAAAGATCTGCAATTCCTCTCTGATACAGGCTAGGGTTCAACAACACTATCAGCATTTCCTGCAGCAGGACAGGAGCAGAAAATCCCTAAAGCTCTGCCCACAATAGGAAACTAACTCAAGAGAGGGTGTTTCTGGACATTTCAGAATGCTTCTGTTTTGAAGAAAATGCTGATAATATGAGCTGTGAAGATGCAAAGTAGACTCCCCCCCAAAAAAATAAATCTCCAGGTTCTTATTACTTTAATCTTCTGGTATTTGTGGACTGCCTCTTGAATATTAAGTGCCTGAACTTAGCAGCATTCCTCAAGGACAGGACTCCTTAGTTGCCAGATACTTTTGCCTTTTTCTTTATTGACGACATTTCTGCCACCAGGACACCTGAGATGGAAACACCAGGGAGAAAGAGATAAGAATGGATGGATAATGTAAGACTGCATTTTTGATTATTTTATTTGCTTTTGTAAAACCTTAACATCGCAAGGAAAATTCTGATTTTACGTGTTGTACATCCAAGCAGTGAAAGCTACCAAAATGAGTGTCAGGAAAGAAGAGGGTCTTACTGCTATCATAGGAATAAACATTATAAACAATTGTAGTGAAGGAGTCAAATCAAGCTTAAAAGTCATCCTAACTGGATATCTTCCCAAAACAGTACAATGTGAATTACCCTGAAGTTTTGTAGAATAAAAAGTGGAAATCAGAACAAATTCAAGCTACAGCAGAACATGAAGCAGAATTTCACCAGGAAACACTTATTGTGCCCATTCTCATTTGTAAGCCCCTCCTCCATCCTGACTACAGAACAGCAAGAGTGGACAGACAGACCTCCTCCACAACTCATTCACAGACACAAACACATACACACACACTTGTATTATTTTCAGAACAAGTTTTTCCTGTGCTAAGCAATCCTTAACAGGATTTCCAAAACGTCTTGCTTTTCCTTATGAGACTGGCTCTGTTTACTTGGCATTCAGGGCCATGTAGTGATTTGTTAATGTATAGATCTGTCACAACTAATAAATCTTTACAGAGTTATGGATGACATTATTATTTTTGATCAAGATTACAGCACTGGCTGGCTGATGTGGTTGATAGCAATGCTTACATGCTATCACCTACTCCTTGAATATTAGCTCAAAAAAAACCCCAGTGTAATTCAGAGCATGGATCCATTTAAATATTAATGGCACAATGATATTGATGGTAGCAGTGTTCCTGCAGAGGCTTCAAACTATGTCCTCCATACATGCATTCATAGCATTAGGCAGCAGAAACAGCACTTGCTGGGGTTGGCTGCTGATTGTAATCCAGAAACATTCTCATGTCCAGCTGCTTGTGGGGGGAGGGCAAGGGCAGGAGGGAAACTGGTCCATATGTAAGTGTGAATACAAACACACAAATGGAGTTCTTACAGCAGAAGTGAAATAAATCCTAATCTACTTGCTGTACTATGCTGGGGTGTCATGTAAGGCTCAAAGAAAAAGACAGTATATAAGGGAAAAAAAGTAGTCTACACCATAAATGGCACATGTGCCAAATGAATTCCATAATAAAGCAGATGTAGCAAATTATATTTAATAATATTTGACAATTCCCCATGCAGCTAATGCTTTGTTAGAAAATAGTCCCTAATGTTTTAGGGACTGCTGGCATTTACAGTCATTTGCTTTGTCTTAATTTACATTGTTTGTGTGCTATATGCTGCTATATGCTGCTTCTCGCAGTTTTATGATCTTTCTTGGCTTGTTGGGATTTCAAATGTTGTTTTAAACCGCTAGCTTCTCTGATAACAAAATGCCCACGGGAAGAATTTGGTAAAATTCCTTTTTAGGGGTTCATTCCCTTTTTCTTCTTCATTATGCAATGAAATCCCTTTCTACTCTGACATCCAAACTCCTGTGAGACCTACTTTTTTCCAAACATGTAACTTCTAGTCCCAGATTTCATGGTACGAGCAAACAAAAAGGGAATGCACTGTGCCAGTGCATTCAAAAGACAATAGAGACTGCACTGAGCATGGTGAACTAGCACTTCCAAGGGATATAACCAACTCATTTTAGCCATAAGTGCCCTTTCACCCAACTGCTGAAATACTCCTCAAAAGCACATAAAAATATTTTGCATCGTACTGACACTGCAGTGCGCCAACAACGTTACAGATCAGCAGCCGCAGCAGGGAGAAGTTCTGTGTTGAGAGACAGCCCTGATTTGCCTGACCTCTGAGTGGTGAACCAACCATTCTAGGTCACAGGTTAGAAAAGTCTGAAATATGGAATAGCAGGAAAATTGATTTTTTTTTTTCTCGACATGGCCTTGCTGAGGCCAAACCTTAGTCCCATGCTTAATTTGGAACACAGATTTTTCCTAACATTTACCCATATTTTTTTTCTCCTACTAGGTCAGCAGTGCTTGTAGCTGAAACCAACCAGCTCGAAAATGGAAATAGGCTAACCCTCAAGGGCTCACAGCTTGTTTGCAGCCAAAACAGCCACTGGGTAGCATCAATAAAGGATAGGCAGTCTGATCATGTCCTGAAGACATCCCATAATCTCCTCAAGTCTTCCAACAACAGAAATAGTCATCATGAAGATCAGATCATTGGTGAGATAAAGACACAACCCTTTAGAGCTGGCCATGAATGAATGTGGATTCTAAGAGGGTAGATAAATGAGTATCTCAGTGGAATCAGACAAATTTAAGGTCATTATAGCATGTAACATTGATTCATACTTCAATGTAATGGAAGAAAGGTCAGACACTGGAGTGAATTAGTCCAATCCTAACTAAAACAACTACACAAAATGTTAAACACCCTCAAAACCAGGGAAGAAATCAGATTTTGGCTTTGGGGTTTTTTTTGGCTTTTGTATTTTGCAGAGTTCACCATAAAAAGAAAAACACTGCTTCATGATTGAGAAAAAAAGAAAAGTGCACCTAGGTGTTCAACCTCTTCCCTTCTCTGTTTGAAGGAGACCATTGCAATTTGTCAGGATGTGGCTGAGTTCAAAGTATTTGACTCTGAAAGGTAGGTGATCTTGATGTATACAGTGAAGTTTCACAGGGGACACACTCCCAAGGTATAAGTCAGACTAGCTGCCATCTCGAGCACTGTTTTGATCCACCTGCATATACGTTTTAAAGGAGGTATGAAGTTCACTCACATACTGGGCTGCATCAAGGAAATATATTTAAACGTTGTAACAGAGTGAAAGGTAAAAAGATCTGTCATCTGGAAATGTGCTTATATCAAGGAAGGTGTCAGCTCAAAGTGGCAAAACCTAGAAGGGGACTAAAAATGCAGAAAAGATAAAGATGCCAGTCTCTCCTTGTGAGCAGCAGATGGCTGAGGGACAGTCCTATTTGATTCTACTCCATGGCCTTTTCCTTTCCCTCTGAGAACTGACATGGGTGTAATTAAACACCAGTACCTCCAAAGACCTTGACTATTTAAGTTACATATTGTCTATTACTTACCCCTCTAGCCCTCCATGGGCTGCAGCTCCAAATCAGATCTTATTAACCAATCCTCCTCCATCAGCTCTTTGTACAGAGTCACTCCAGTCCAGCTCTTTGACAGGTTTGGGGTGTAATGAGTGTAATGAACGGTAGAAAAGGAAGTTGTCACTGGCTCAAGACCCTTTCAACAAAGTTGCTTTCCAAAGTCCAGATCTCTGGGGAACATCAGTTTCACTCAGTCTTTTCCTAACTATAACTCTAATTTGAAGTACTAAACATTTATTCTGGTAAACCACCCTGCTAAAAGATGACAGGAAAATTCAATCCCTGCCAATGTCACTTGAGCAACACAATTATCAAAGATGTGCCTTGACTTACACAAAAAAAAAGCTCAGCTGAGCTTTCTGAAGGATACCACTAGTGTTTAGTTTTCAATTCCCAGGTTCTATCACACCATCTCGATGCTCAAAGACCTTAATTCATCTTTCTGTCATATCTAGCTATCACCTATGAGGCGCTTTTCGAATGAGGTTCATCCTGCCTGCTAGCATAACACAGCCATCATCTGTCCTGTCATCTGAAAAATATAAATGTTTCATGCTCCACTAATAAATCTGCTACAACATTTGCTGTTGCTTGTGCAGTCCAGGGCCATGTTTCATGGAATATTTATAAATCACTTGCCTGATGATAATGATCATTGCTAATTGTGAGCGTCTTCCTGCCTCCCGCCCCAGTATGCAGCGTAAGTGAGGTGCTCCAGCCTGGATCTGAGCCCTTGTTTCTCTCTTCCCATTGCCTTTCCCACTGGCAAGCCCTGCCAGGGTAACAATTTCCCTCCATACAACGGTGTGGAAGACGGGAAAGCTACCATGTGCAGACAAAGGCAACATCAAAACCTTTTTGCCTGATTTCACATCTAGTGAGAGGAGTCTGCAGGAGGAAGATTGCAGAAGAAAACTGTGTGATTAATATTAACCACAAAAAGTTCAACTTTATCACCCCCCACACCTTTCCTTCACTGGCTGCTGCCTCTAAAAGGCCTTAAAAAGCCAATTGCATCCCCTTACATATTTTCCTTTGTCCTCTGTATATATTTTCCTCTATCCAAAAGCCCATGGTTTGATGGCTGGCAGGTAAAAAGAGGTCATGGGAATTCACTGCTTGCCAAAGGGAGCTTGGGGTTCAAATAAGTCACCTATATGCTGGAAAGTAAAACTGCTGGCAAAACTGGGACAGTAAAGGGGTAGAATTATGGTTAACCTATTTCATTTTGCATTTTTTCCTGAAAAAATGCTCTCTGCTCTATAATTATCTACGCCCAGGCGAAGTGGTAGAGTTTCCTTTCTGCTTGGATGTGGTATTGAGATAAGGGTCTGAGGAGACAGGATGGTACATGAACACAAATCATTGTATTTCCATGGCACCCAATCACTTCAGTCAGGATAGAGTTCCCGTGCCCTGACATCGTAGTTGAAAACTCCTGATTTCTTCCTGAAGAGCTTAGACTAAAAATGAGTGAGACAGGGTAGGAAAAAGGATTTTCCCTCTGGATTACAAAAGGGATGTTAGGGCCCTGAGGAGTCAACTTCTAGTGCTCATTATTGCCTAGTATTGCATGAAATAATAACTTAAGCTGAGCTATGGCCTGAGATCAGGAGTCAAAAAAGGGTTGTGAGCAGCTACCCATGGATGAATAAATCAGAAAAAAATGCCTCAAGGGCTTTGGAGAAGTCTCTGCTGGTGCAAGCAGGTGGTACCTGGCATCCTCAATCATGATTCCAAACTTTTCCTCTGGTTTTCACAGGAATTGTCAGACCCAAATATCTTTAACCTCCTCAACACTAGCTGAAATCTGGCTGAAATTGGGTAACAGAGTCCATCAGGGAGGCTGGCACACACAATATTCTAAACATCATAAAAAGAGTGTGTAACCATCAGGCCCTCCTTCCTTTCATCCAAATCAATGCATCCCTCCATGGAGCTGAGTATTGATTTATTTATGCAAATATTGGAGTTTGAAGTTTTAGATTTATGCTCCTTGCCCAAAGACAAGCTCATCTCTGAAAGAGCATGAGTTGGTGCATTGGCTAATGGCTCTTGCTCAAATCACTAATCATCCCAGTTCTTAAAGATTTTTAAGTCAACTATTGACCTATATTATTCTGCCTTGAAAAAGATGTTATAAGCCGTACAACAAATTAGGGCAAAGAAGCCTAATCAAGAATGGTCTCACACCTCCAAATCTTCCCATTAAGAGCTGCTTCTCTTTCCTATTATTCATTGTTTCGGGTAAAGAATGTTTATGAGGTATTAGGCTTTTTATCGGTTTCTCCTCCATTTTAATTTCCATTGTTGGACATTTGAGTGATAAAAGATCATGAACCCTTTTCCCCAAGTTATTTATTAGCACTCATTATAGAGGGGAACTGAGGGGAAATGATGAGAAACTAAGTGGCCCAGATTTTTTCTTCCAGCAGAACATGCACTGGAATCTATTTTTCACTACTGACAGGCAGTACACAGCCAACACTCACACAGACATAAGGAAAATTCAGGCCCAAAAGTGACAAAAGACTCCTGAATCCATCATTATTTTTCCACTTCACCTAGCTAACTCAAAAATCACTGACTGCTCACTTCAAAGTCAACACAGCTGCAAAATGACGCAAATACCATTAGCGACAAGATGACATTTCTTTCATTCTTTTATTTATTTATTTTTAAAGGGAAAGTTTGGCATCCTGCAAAATCAGGCTGCAGGTGCAATGAGTTGATGTTGCAGCTCATGTGTCTGAGATGGGGAAACACTGGAGGAGTGGTATGAATTGCTTCACTGCTAGGATATGGTTAAACTCAGTCCAGGCTAATCAGGGATCCAGAGGAATAGGTTGGAGAGGTAAGGTAAAGGAGAAAGTTAAAGAAAGGAACCAGCATGGAGAAAAAGGCTCAGCAGGAAAGATCTGTCATTGATTATTCAGCTCTATTTGGTGTTATTTGGAAGCAATGAAGAAACTAACAGGCTTTGTTCAGGTTGTCTTGAAGGTCACTTAAAATGCCGAGAAGAAAAATGTATTTGCAAGTATTTCATTCTGAGGTATTATTAATTCTTCATAGTTCTTCAAGTTTTCTCTGATGAGTATGAGCCTTTGTTTTGCTCTTAGGAAATTTTTATGACTGTATATTATAGAGATGTGCATTTGCATCTTTTAAATTATCAGTTAACTGTATGGTGCCTGTTCTATAAAGCAGGTAGTGAAATAGATAATACATCCACATCTCAGATAACCACAGACACACTCAGAGGTTGGTTGTTTGTGTTACAGAATCTTTTGCCTAAATATCCATACATCCATATATTTACAGTACTTATTTTGCAGCTGCACTTACAACAGGCTTTGCCATTACAGAAATGTAGATCCCTCCTTTCTAGGACTAGCTCTGTGATTCATGGACAAAACACACCTGTACGTGATGAACTGGTCTTCATTTTTATTTTAACCAGAATCAAGCTTGAAATGGCTGAAAAATGTTGTCATGAAGTGGAATTGTATAATTTACAGGCTGCATTTGACATGCCATTACCAGAAATTTGCTCAAGCTTTTAGAAACAAGAAAACCTTCCGACTTCTCATTTTTCTATCTTGAGAAATGCCCTAACTCAACCCAGAAAAGTCACTTTATTAATACTGAAGCAGTTCAAGTTGTTTGAAACAGCTTCAAATTAAGCAGCAGCAGCATTCCTGAACATACATTTTTTGAAACAAAAGAAAGGAACATGAAGCATATAGAATTTGGCAGAAGTGCCAAAAGAGTCTCTAAGCTTTTTCCAGGGAATCCACTGTGCAATTTCCCTAGTGAAAATCAGTCTCTTGTGTTAATGATGGAAAATGATGGCGGAAAAAAAACCAAAACAAAACAGAAAAAGCCTGGTGGAACAGATGAAGTGTATGAATTGCATTTTGAATTTATTCCACAGTACTCCATAGGCCATACACAGATTCCAACTGGGAGATGCCTGACCATTATAATGATAGAACTGCTAGCACACCCCACGCTCTGTAGAAAATGAGGTGTTGGGGGTTTAGCTGCTGGCACCAACTCACCCCCAGCATCCTGAAATGTCCATATAGCGCAGAACTGCCCTTGGTTTCACGAGCATCCTTTCCGATTTTTCAAGGCCAGAGCCAGGTCACATTTCCACTGTCTGAGCACCTGCAATGCATGTCAGCCTCACACACAAAATGGCAAAATCAAGCAGTCAATTGTCACATCTTGGCACTACAAAATCGTTCATCATTATCAGCAAATGCAAATATGGGGACTTGAAAGGAGAGATGAGCCTGAAGCCTTTTTCTGAAAATCAAGAATATTCATTGGAAGACCCCTCCCCCTGTAGCAAATTGCACCTTACTCAATATATTGACCTTGGATGGATGGATGAATCTCTGAGCGTGGTCATAAGCTTCATTTACATTTCAGTAGGCATTAAACAATTAAACCATTTTGGGATACAACTCTGCACATTATTTATGTGTCACTCAGTGTCTTTCCACAGCAAAGTTCTAGGACTTCAGGAAAACAAATAGGACCCATGAGCTGAGAAGTGAGAAATCTATATAATCTTTTTAAAAATTCACTCTAAGGTACAGTGAATACTTTTGGTTCAGCATGTGCACAACAAGGGTTTTGAATCCTGTGGGAAAAAGGCAGAGGGTATAAAATATATTTTCAGGCTTCATAAAGGAGATGATCACAACAAAGGAAGAATTTTGTAGGTGCTATTCTGTAATCCTACACTGGTAACTTCAACTCATAAAAAAAGCTTATTTGCCAGCATCTTGTACGATTGCAGTGAATCAAGTGATCAGGATTCACAAAGATGCACGTGATTCAGAACTAGCCTAGGCAGAGACTTGCATGCCATGCAACGTTTGTGAATGTGCACCCAGAAGGCAGAAGCATGGCCACAAGAGTAAGAGATACACAGTGCCTGGGGACTTGATGCTGAACCTGTCATATGCATACTCTCACACACAAAAATATTTTGATACTTTCTCAATTCAGATGATACAAAGCACTGTTCCCACTTGATGTTCAGGGGTCAGTTCAGACAGTCGTAAAAGAAATGGTCCCCGGAATGCACTGCTTGTATCAGCAATCCTCCTTGGCATTAGGAAAGCGGCCTTGGAGATGATGTGTTGCCTGACTTTAATCCAATAACTCTATTGAATTTGTTGTTTGACCTTTTCTTTCCTTTGGATGGCATCATCCATGGAGTAGTATATCATCATCATCATCCTCACTCAAATGATGCATTTCACTAATAGATCATTAGAAAGAAAGCTCACTCTGAAGATATACGAGTACAATACATCATAACGAAAAAGGGCTTACTGTTGATGTACTACTCAAAAGATGGCAGAGTCCAAAGAGGACGAGGTTCAAGAGGAAACGTGTTTAATTGAGAAGAAATGACTACATCACAATAAAAAGCTTTTAATACTTCCTTACTTTGCATTAATGAAATCAGTCACGGTGGATACTTAAGCTTCTTGCTACTCTCGGCATGAAAGAACCAAAAAATTAATTTCTTTTTTCCATCCCTTTTCACGTTCTGGTTTTTGCACATTAGCATGTGAGGACCTGTGGCTCTTCATCAGTCCAGAGCTGGCTTTTAGGCTTAGCTATATCATGCAGCATGCAGGAGGGCACTGCCAGGGCAGGGAGCAAGTCCTTAGTGGGAGGACAAGAAAATCCACTGGGTCAACAAAGCTGTCTAATAAATTGTCCTAGAGGAGAGCTAGATATAAATCCCTGCTTTGCAATTAATGCTGTGACCACAGAGGTTCCTGCCCGTGAACGATTCCCAAAGTCTTCGCTTTTTCTGAGGTTCCAGGTAAGTATCTCCTGGCTCTTGGTCACCTGGAGATTTTGGCACACTGGTTGGTGGTTCAGAAGAGTTAAGATCCCTTCACAGTGAGGAGTCATTTGTCTTTTACTGTATACATGGCTTTTGTGCTCTTCTTGGTCTAATCTCTCTCACTATGTCTCCAAAATCCACCTATGACTTGTCCAATATCTATCCTTCGGGCACAATTTACCCAAAAACATTTCTAAAATGTTGCTGCCTTGCGTGTTTCCAAATAACTATTTATATTTGGAAAGCTGTGACTCGGTGCAGGAAAATATCCAAAAGATATATCCTCAAATTTGGCCTGCCAAACTACTCCCTTGCATGTTGAACCCATCTGCCTCTTTGAGCATTACACAGGGGTTTGAAAGCAAAAAGGACTTTGGTGCCCGGCCTAAAAGCCTCCACACTGGATGTGACAGTCTGCCCACTGCCATTAGCTCTTTGCCTGCTTAATTATCTCCTCCATGCTGGAGAGGAGCACCTGCAGTGCTGCGTGGGGACGGTGCTTGGATAGCGCCGTTCCTCCCACCCCTCTGCTGCTATCAGTAATTTTGCTCCATATCATCAACAAGCGTATCAGAAAAGTAAAACACAATTAATTACGGTGCCAAATAGTAGCTTAATGCTTAATTGCACAACTCACAATCAGGTCACAATTACTGGGCGATCAGATAAGCTTTCACAGATGTATTATATAATCCATGAGCTTAATTCCTCCAGAGGTAGCTGGAAAATTACTGTTCATTAACAAAGTGGTTCCATTATCCAAAAACATATTTAAATCATCATTTTCTCCATTCTGCCATTCTTGCCATTTCTTCTTCAAAGGATAAATATACTTTTAATAAATGTTTCAGCTGGAAACTACTGTCACTAATAAATCTAATGACAGATATTTAATGTGTCCTTTTTTTCCCCCCATGAACAATAAAGACAAGGAAATAATATTTTGAGCCCCATCAGTTTATATCTCATGAAGTAGAAAGCCAAGCTGTAGAAATTTACACTGTTGTTCCACTTGTGGTCACAACTAACTTCTGCAGCTTTTTTCTGTGGCATGTCCCTCAGAAACCAAGGCAGTGACATAAGTAAGGGGCCAGGTTCAAGCACAAAGGGTCAAATGTATTTTTCTTTATCTCCAGACCTTTTAAAAATGATTTACTGCCTCAGTGTATGGGACATGAAAGGATAACGCTGTATTCAACACTCAAACAAATGACATACTGGAACCGACATTTTTTTACATACATTTATGCATCTTGATGCAGCCGTCACCCCTACCCTGATAAAACTCCCATGGAAACAAATGGGATTTTTACCTGAAAATGACTGCAGGATTGGCCCATCGTTTACGACTGTTAAAACATATCAACTCTGAAAATCCAGAATTACTTCACAGAAGTAGAGAGGACATCCAACTATTTCACCAATTTTAAGAAGTACTAAATCATAGAAATTATTTCAGAATACATCTTTAGTTATCCTTAGAGCTTTCTCATATCTCTTTCAGACTGAAATAATATAAAAATCCATTGAATTGTCACATTTGATGTACATTTTTATTAACAGCACTATAAAAATTCAATTACATAGCAAAGGGTGACAAAAATTTTCTTTTAAATTATGCAGTAAACAAAGCACTCAAAAAAAAGGATTGTTTCCTCATGTTATATGTTAAAAATCTCTGCTCCATTGGCTGAGGTATTTAAACTAAATTCCCTCTTTGTGCCTGCAAGTATATTTCCCCTTTCCTTTTCCCCTGCTCCCACTGGGGGTTGGAGCCAGATGATATTTAAGGTCCCTTCCAACTTAAAGCTTTCTATGATTCTATGATTCTCCAAACGCTTTCCTGGGGGAGGTTTATTTAGCCAACAATCTGTGCCTTCCAGACGTAGTATTTCCTCCGTCCACTCTGAAAATTCCCATAGCTGACATTCACCACAGAGGGAAGACATAGCTGTACAGATGGATTAATAACAAAATAAAGATGCAATAGCTCCCACAAACTGTTTCTCCACTGATAAATTTAGTAGTAACCATTGGCCAAAGATAGTCTGCTAGCTGGTAGTTATCAGTAATATCATTACTTAGGGTGATACTGAAATATTCCTCTGGACTGTGTTTAAGTGGTTCTGCCTCTGGCATACAGAGATGCAAACCCATTTTACCTTGCACAACAGGAGATGATCTAGCATAAAATGACCAATTTTTATGCTTATCATGCAGAATTAGATTGCTACTGTCTTCATTTGGATGCACAGCCGAGCAGCAGGCAGTCCCCCTCCTTGTCTCATCAAACCAGGGCTCTACCACAGAGAAAAGGATGGTGCTGATCTGAATTCCTCTGTGTGCCTGTAAGCAAATAAATGTAAAAGGAAAGGTGGAGATAGACCTAGATTTTGCAATCAAGAGGGAGGAGGAAATCTGCTATTCTGTCAGTGGGTAGGCAGATATTTTTAATTTAATTTTTGCTTTTTACTTTCTCACAATAAGAGAAGCAGCACAACGATCTGTGAGCTGGAGCTTGTGGTCACTGCTGGCCCTATCCCATGACCAGGCAGTAGCCCACTACTTCTACTTCCAAAGGAGATAGCCCCTTGGGAAACAGCTCCTGATTGATGACTGCCATGACTTTAGACACAGGTGTGGAACTGCCAGCTTTTCACTTCATGTATCTTTACCTAACAAACAAACAAAACTGGTTTCTGCAGATTTCACCTCAGCCCTTGGGTATTGAGGGAGGGGTGTTATTGTTCCAGCAGCCCCAACAGCAATGACAGGAGCATCAATCTTCAACCTGAGGCTGATTTCATCCCACCCACTCCCTTAGGTGGTGATATCTGGTACCACCATCCCCAGCACTGCACTGCTCCCTCCTGTGACAGGCTGCACCTAGGCAATGCCTTGGCACACCCCGTGTGCACCCCTAAAAACCACTTTAAATTAGAGCTGTGGTTTTATTTCTCTTGAAGTCTTGTCCATGTAGTCCCACCCAAAATCCAGAAGGGATTTACACAGGATTGACCCTTAAGCTGACAGCAGCAGCTGATTTCATAAAGTCACTTTCCATCGACCTCTGTATTCGTATGCAGAGACTTACAGAAGACCCAGACTGCCAGCAGTTTTCTGCTGCTCCATGCCCGCCTTTCAGCCTTGCCTAACTTTAGGTTTATCACACAGAATTCCCTCCTCCCATACCTATTCACAGCTGTGTTTCCCCGGGGGTGACCGCCTGCCGCGGGCAGAGATGTTTGCCCAGATCTGCGCTTCATCTGCAAGCCCCGAGCCTGCCGCACGAAAATAATTAACGCCTATAACAAGGAAAGGGAGGGAAGAATAAATTATATGCAAATTTAGTCAAGGAGCTTCACAGAACTAATTAAATTGGATAGGAAAGCTGACAGTACAGCAGCCACAGAGACTTTTCCCCCCTTCTGCTTGCTAGAAAAGGTCTTGCTTAGATGGGCTTAATATAGTCTGGTGCAGAGCAGCTATAGGTTTGGTTTTTGTACTTAAATGTCACACACACCATGGACAAAATTCATGCACAAAAAGCTTGTTTAAAGTGTGTGTGTGTAGATTATTTTAAGCAGTTAAAAGCAGGAGGCGTAGAAGGTGCCTGCGTACCTCTATGAGCAAAAAGCAGTCATAGCTCCAGCACAGATGGAAAAAAATCCAATAAGAGATTGTCACCATGTAGGCAGGGCTGGAAAAACCCAGTGGTTTTCCCTTTGTGAACTAAAAATGAGAGCAGAAGAAGAATAAATATTAAGTATTTGGAGACACAAAAGAAATTTTCCCCACTCACAAAGTTTCTTAAGCCATTCAACTAAGCCCAGTTTAAATGCAGTGCCAGCGACAGAAGACCCCTTCCCAGACCTTGTTTTTGGCCTATGCCACCACATGTCCCCCAACACAGCTCCACTTGCAGGGAGAAGCAGGGGATTGGTGCATCCCTGCACAGCAGCTCCAGTCTGGCTGTCTTGGGAACCAGTGTGCTCCAGGCACATATCATGATCCTGCCACCAGGACCTTTTTGTGATTAAATAACCAGCTCCTTGGAGTCTTTGCAGAGCTGATTTCAGCCCTGGCTATGAATTTCATTAACCCCCAGCACCTGAGATAACCTGCCCAGGTGTGAAATCTGGATGCTTGCAGGGGTACGTGAGTTTTGGTGTAGGGTCAGAGGATATCTGTGGTACCTGAAGGACCGCTGTGAATTGACCTCTATTCCTCACCTGAAGAAACCAGGGCAGTGGAACTTTCTTATCTTTTAGAAGTGCTGAGAAAAGGATGTTAATAAAGATTACGAGGTGCTCAGAGTCTGAAGCAGTAAGTGCCGTGAAAACACCTTTAAAAGACTGAGGTATGACCTGCCTCTTGCACGGTGAGTGGGCCATGCACAGCCAGCTTCTTTAATGAAAGGGTCATTGCTGGGGGCTGAAGTTTCCTGCACAGGCTCTGAGTTGCACACTGATGAGGATGGAGTGTCATGGGGGTGGCTGTCTGAGCTGGGCTCACCAAGGCATTGTATCAATTACTGTACCAGGGGAATGTGAAAAAGTCTCACGTTAGAGATGGAAAGAATAGGGAAGTCTCACTGTAGAGGCTGCTATTTTCACTTTCCCAAGGCCTGCGAGTCTCTGACACAGACAAAGACAACTTCCCTGCCTTTATGACTACCATGGAAAGGTTTCCCTCTGTGGTCAGTCTTCAAATTCCCATTGAAAACTCAAACTCTCTGTCTTGTTTGCTCACCTCACTTCTTCCCTTCACATCCACCAGTATCCTGCAGCACCTTGGGTGCCTGCAGCATAAACCACCAGAGGCACGGCCGTGGTTCTTTGGCTCGTGCAAGCACGCAGGGAGATGATGGCAGCTTTGCCATCTGCTTTACCCCAAGTGTATTGTGCTCCATCTAAACCTATATTTCACAGTTGGAATTGCTTTTTGGTATTTCTTTACATTAGATTTGCCTTGTTTTCCACTCTCAAGCTCTCTCCTCTTAGATCTTCTTTTACCTAGACTTTTCTATCTGTTTTCATTGCTACTGCTAAGTCTTTCTGTGCTCTGTTTCCACCTCTGTAAGTGTCCAAAGAGGAGGCATGGTCTGACCCACTGCACTGTATCTCTACCCAGAAATGTTTGCTTGGTCAGCTGTGTTAATCCCAGGACTAGCACTGAAATGTGCTGTTCATCAAGTGAGGCAGCTGCAGAGAGGCTGGTATGGACGCTGTATGGACACAGCCTTTGGGAAGCTGCATGTCATATTCAGAGCTGCAACAGAAATTGGACTTCCCATATGCAGATGTGCACATTTATCGCAAACACCACCTATCATAGACTACTCCTCCTATTGCATGGAAGAATGAGGACTCTAATTTAGTAGCTAAAAACCAGAAGTAGCAGCATTCCCCCTTCTCTCATCAGTGTTTCACATTTCCATCACCTTTCTGAACTTCATACAGTCATTTCAGAACTGTGTATCCTAGAAGAAACAGGAAGCACTTTGGGATCAGTCTTTATGTTATGTCACACGAGACTTGTCACTTTGCCTTTCAGTTTCCATGACAGAAGGATGAAAAGAGAACTCCTCTACATGACCAGTGAGTGCTTACTAAGCTAAGTCCACAAAACAGTGCCGTTCAACTGAGATCTCAGCACCTTTCCAGGGGTAACTAAAATCAGCATTTTTACTCCTCAATTCAGTAGCCTTCTCACTGAGAAAGAAACAGAGAGTCATTCTGAAAATTTTAATTTTATTTTAGAAATGCTTGGCACCAAGCAAAAGTCAAAGAAAGAAAGATAAAGCTCTTCTTGGAGTTATCTCTCTTTTTTCCCATTCCTATCGTCTTCTAATCAAACCAGCATGAGATATCAAGCAATTACAATGCCATTTGCTCCCTGCTGGATACAACAATTAGCCTAAGATATCTAATGAAAGGAATTAAATTCTACATGTTTTATAGCAAATAGCTTTAATTTTAATTACAAATCCCAAATACATCATCTTCAATAACGATCAGCCCATCACATCTGCTAGGGGCTGATGAAGATTTGCCTTTTGCATGGTTTGGACTGAAAGCTAAACCACACTCTCCCCACATAAGTGCCCTAGTGAAGAGAATGGAAATTAAGAGTACAGCAAGGATCAGAGCCCACAAAATCCCTGCAGAATTTCCCAGAGACTTAGGTCGACACCAGAAGGCTCTTCATCTGCAGCTGTGAAAAGTGTCCTTACGCATCAGATCTGTAAAAGTTCCTTGGGGTTTGGGGATATAATTCATTGCAGAGTGTCTGTTACAACTCCCCATTTGGACTCCGTCCACATAGTCCATTACATTTGCAACTAAAGCTCATTTTAGCAATTGTATTATTCCAGGTACCTGTCCCTGAGCACAAGCCACCTGTTGGCTTGAAAGCAGCAGTCCCTTAAGAGCAGGTGAGGGCTCAGGCAGCTCATCTCCCAAGCCTCCTGCCTCTGCCTATATGGGGAATTGGAGGCAGTGATAGGAGAGGAAGAGCCCAGACCCAAATGCTGTCTGCCATACCCATCTTTGAGCCCACCAGCCTCTGCTCCTGAGCGCACAGCAGAGTTCACAAACTGACTCCATATCCATGCTGATGACTTTGAATTCCCTGTCCCAGCAAGTTAAGATAGTCTGTGATGGACCTTGGTCTGTGACTTGGTTTTGCTTTTGTTCTGAAATCTCCGCAGGCAGTTTTACCACCTGTTGCAAACCTGGCAGTAATTGCCAAGCAACACATGTCCCTTCTGAAGAGAAAATCGTGTTTTCCAAAGTCACTTACACACTTCTGAACGTTTTACTTGAGCACAGTTGGGAAAAATGGCTAAATTCTTTCCCCAAAGTTGTGACTTTTTCTTCTTTGAACACAGAAACAACTCAAAAAAAAAAAAAAAAAGAAAGAAAGGAGTTGTATGTCTGTGGCTGAAAAATAGAAAATAGGCTGTATTTTTGTAATGAGATCTATGTAAATGCTCTATTGCTTTTTCTGGTTTCATATTTTTATTCTAATATAGTTTAATGAAACAACTCAGTAAAAATAAGTTGTGTTTGGGTCAATGCAAATAAGACCATATTTTTATTTTTATCACACTTTGAATATTAAGTGTCACAGAAAGACTGAGATGCTATTGCTGAGGGAGATACATTAGTTTTCTCTGACTTCTGTTCCATGTTTGTTAAATCTCAGAGATTTATACTACAGTGAACAACACTAAAAGAAAATCTTCCCTGCCTGACAGCTGCAGAGAGACCAGCCCCTCCAGGGAGCTTGTGGCTCTGCCCCATCCTACAGACATCCCTGGTTCTCCTGCATCTCTGAGCAGCCCTCTGACCCTTGATGGTTGCGAAAGACTGAGTACTTCTGCTAGTTCCTAAAGACTCTGTAATAAACTGGGCGATCACTCCATGTTCAAGGCATTGTAGCTTGACCTTCATTTTCATGTTATGATGTCTCTTATTCCCATGTGCCTCCTAACTGCCAGCAAGGGCTACAATTTATACCTGTCAGTTACTCACAGCCACCCCTGAGAGAAGTGCTGTTGCACAGGCTCGCAATTTTCTATTCCATTGGCTGCTCAGAAGCAGCAGGAAATAAAAAATAAGGGTGAATTCCAGTTTATGCCCATCCCAACACGACCACCCACATAATGCCACCAAATCTCCTCTGCTACACCAGTGGGTTTTGCCTCTTTGGCTGTGGGGCTGCCTGACCACGCACAGGTCTCAGACAGTGCTGCAGTCCCAGAGACAGGCAACCCTAATCCATCATACCTAATCTTCGTACCGCATATCCGCACTCCATCCACACTGATTTGTCTCCTCCAGCATCCTGGCATAACTAATAACACTGGCATTTATAACAGCGGTATCGTGCTGTGTAGCCCATCTCGCTCCATAATTCATATACGGTGATTTATTTGCTGTGGACACACCTAGAAAACATATTTGTCACTTCCCTCCCCTCCTACGTGCAGTGTAACATCACTGAGGGATGTGGATGCAGAGCAGAGGCACGGAAGTTGGGGAAGCACCCCCACGGCACAGCACCAGGCAGTCTCAGCTCAGGGTCTTGAGCCATGTAGCTGTTTGGTATCACACTGCAGCAAGAAGGCTCTGGTGGGATTTAGCATCTTCTCCCTACTTTGTGGGCAAAAGCTAGACTGATCTGGAACTTAGCAATGCAGTGATCTGCTGGCTGGGATAACAGATTTTCGTAGAAACACAAAACATCAAGAAGTGGAAATGATTTGTCAGGAGGAGCTTCAGGAAATCTTCTGGTGGGGACTGTTGCTGAGAAGAGGCCCACTAGCCTCTGAAAATCCTCCACAACATACTTGCTCTGCCAGTATTATATAACTTCTTCTGCAGAAGAGACTCCACAGTTCCCAGCAGTGTGTTGTAGTGTTTTGCCCTCCCTCCATTTAACACAGTTCCCTCCTCATTTCTTCTGGTCATGTATAGTGGCCTTGGGCAACAGCTATCCCCCATTCTGTATATATCGTGTTTATATACACTACATATAATATCCATATTTCATGCAATGAGACCTAATCAATTCCTTCTCTTTTCTAAGCTTTCTCTTGTCCTGTCTTTTCCCCAACTCCCTTAGTGGGTATGTACCTACAGGTTTCAATATTCTGGGAAATGTTACCCAATACTTCACCACAGTGATATAGGCTGATACAGGTAGAGGTAGCAAAACAGCTACAACTCAGCAGATGTAACACAGCAAATGGCCTACAGAGCCAACTCTTGTCTTTCTCCAACCTTTCTTGGAGGTTCCTGGTTGAGGAAACTACCACAAGATCCACATGTGAGGCTGGCTGCACAGCCAGAGCATTGACTGGGATCTCTGAAGGTTCAGACAAAGGAACTGACTATCCATCTCCTGCATCCCCTGTCTGCAACTATCAGCTTTCACAAGACAGGATTCCCTTCCACTGTCCTACATTTCAAGACACACACACGTGCAATTTTAATATCTGATTCTCAGTTTAATGCAGAAAATACTAATTTAGAAATTCTCAACATCTCTTGTTAAATTGGCATTTTCCTTTTAGAAATAATCCCGTGCACAGGAGTGTCCCAGAACAGCACAAGTTCAGCACAGTGCCTTTCTGTTGTAATTGGTTCCACAAATTATTCTGCTTTGACCATTTATTTGAGCATTATATGAGCATGGAGCAGGGAGTGCTTTAAGATATAATAGCTTTACACATCATCACCAGAAACACCTGTCTTGGGGGTCTGGGATGTTTAGATTTCTAACAACACAACTGTCTCCAGAAAGCTCTAGAGGTTTGCTGGCTCTCAGGCCTTAAGGTTGTGACAGTGATGTATGGAAAATCTATCTCCAAAGATTTAAAGGTTTTTAACACTTATTCTGTCATCCAACACATATGGGTAGTGATGAGGTCAAAGAAGGGTTATGGATAGTAAAGTGGGTAAAAAAAGAAAGAATTGGTAAAAATATTCTACAATTCTAAAGGGAAAATTTCCAAAATATTATATTTACAAATACTCCCTAGCATGTCTTCTTACATATGTGATTTTGACCATCTTGGAAATGAGCAGAAGTTTTATGCTATGACCTTCATGGTGATGTCTAAGCAAATTAGGAAAATATGTATTGTGGATCATTTTCCCAGGGGCTACTGCACTGCCTCCTGCATAACTTTTTTCAAAAAAGCAGGTCAAAAAGATGGACTTTTTTAAACAATGATTTTTTAAAAACACTCATTTTTAAAACACCCATTTTCCTATCATATTTTATTAAAAAAAATCATTTAAATAGTTTGACAGACTTTCTCTGTGAACAAGCTCTATTGATATGTGTTCATGGCAAGCCAATATCCCCATTTCCCAACCTTCCTCTGATTTTTCTGATTAGACTATAAATTCTTTGACAAAAAGACTGTCTCTCAGTGTGGGAACCCCCAGAGGCAGGGACTCCCTGGGTGTCTGTGCAATGCCCAGCATAACAATGTACTACTCTGATAGAATCCCACTATGTACTAGACCTTACAGCAACTCCACTTTACAGACTCAGTGTCAATCATTTAGAACTTGCTCGTTTTTGATTTGGAAGATAACTCCTGAGTGGTAAAAGAAAACATAGTTTCAAGTAATTGCCCTGGACCTACTTTGGCAAGGTGGCCAGTGGAAAAATGTCCATGTCTTCATTCAAGGGGATGAAAAGACTCCTGAGGCATGTGGCCACCAAGCAGAGAAGAATGAGAAAGTACTTGGCAACTGGATCTGATGACATGCAGCCTGTATGAGTCCTGCCGTAAGCTTATCCAAATTAAAGCACTGATGATGACTGCTTTGACAAATGAGTGAATGGCACAAACAAAGTCTATTCTATTCTAGGCGTACCTGGCAATGTTATACAGTACTGTTCCCAGTATTTCATGGAAATATACTGGGAGGATAGAGAGGATATTGTTGTTACCTGATGTAATTGCACAAAATCTTTACTAAAATATTCACACAACTATAAGAAGGTCCTGGATCTCAGTTTCAGCCTGTGCCATTATTTTGAACTGAGTTTCAAAGTTTCTCCGAGTTTCACTTTTTTTTTTTTTGTATCCCTGCCTGTACACCTACACAGAGAATCTAAGCACCTCTTCCCTCTCCCTCTATAAAATGTGGCAATGTCAAACGACTTGTGCATCCCTGCAAAATGGGAAGTTGCTGTAGGCATGATACCTGCACGTAACTATTGTCCAGGAATAGTCTTTATGTATCTCTTTTTATGCAACCTTGATAAATGTCGCCTGCTTAATATGGCTAAGATGAATGAGGCAATAATTTACGGACAAGACACCGGACAGGCAGACTGTTTTGATTTACAAGGCTATGTTAATAAATACCGGTGGCATGTTTTGTTCTTCAGGTTGCTGGATGAGTGTCTCTTGCTTCTGGGCTGCTGTCAGTGCCAGGCTGTGAATTCACCTACTGCTGCTGCTGAGTTATGATTGGGGGGAAGTACTGCAGGGCTGGAAGGAAAACAGGATAAGGGAGCAGTTACCTGAGGCATGCTGCAGATGTTATTTTTGTCATATGATGTAGGTGCTGCAGATTGTAAGATCAGAAAGTTACACTGGGTCTCTGAGATGGTTAATGCTCAAATACCCAGTGTCTCATCAGTGCAACATTTTTTTTCCTGCAGGTTGTATTACCTCTTTTTCTAACAGGGAGTTTGTGTGGAAACTGCTGCATTTTGGAGTTGTGGCCGTCAGAAGCCAAGTTCCACATGAATTTCCCCCAGCATGAAGTACCAGGTGCAGTGATTCCACAAAGGCTTGGAACACTGAAAGGGAGTTGTGTCCAGCACAGCCACCTGAAGCAGGTGAGGACTGATCTCATGTCAATTAGGGAGACCTCTGAGCAGGAGAGAAACTTTGCACCTAAATTACCAATCTACATCAGCATCTGCCCTTTAACATAAATGAGAATTTAGTTCCTGAGTCCCCACTGAGGTGTTTCTGTAACCCAAATCCTAATGGTTACCCTAGTTTTTTTTGCCTTCAGCCAGCTTTTAGTGCTTGGAGGACTTCAGTATATCTTATCGGTCAATATTACTGTATGTGCATAAAATACAAGTAAATTAATATTGGGTCAGGCAAGATAAGTGGAAATGTTGTATGTAATGAGAAATGCAATCAGATCTCGATCCTGGCAAATTTTGGAGAAAGATCCTAGCTAGCGGAATTTCGAAAGAAACAACAAACAAACAAACAAACAAAACCAAACAAAAACCCCACCAAGCATAATTATTTCATTGACTTTTCATTATTCTTATTCCCTGAACTTTTATGTCACACACCAGTCACAAACTTTCAACTTTGAACTTGTGTCATAAAAGTGCATTTTAAGGGTGGTGGGAGAGAGTAACCTGAGAGAACAGCAGGGACTGTGACTCTCCTCCTACTCTTTTCTCCTTGCACACGATATCAGCAAAACATTTCTACACAAGTGCTGGAACAAGTTTACAGAGACAAAACTACAGGAATAAAACTAAAATGCTTGAAGGCCAGAGGCACATCGGAATTCCTGTGGCATCATTACACCAGTTCATAAATCACAGAGAAAAATATAGACTGATTTTTATTTCTGAGTGCTCTCTGTAGCTTCACTTTGCCCTTTTTTTAAGCTACACTCTTATTTCCTTTCAGCCCTTGAAAATTTTTTCATGGCCTCCATTTCTGTATCTTTGATGTGCAATGGGTATTAGTGCCATTTATTGGCAATATTGACCTTTCACTTCTTCAGTAAAGCTAACTGGGAATAGGGGCCCATGAATCTTGTTTTGGTCATAAAAAGCAGAAGTTAAAGAGGGTACTGAGCAATAAAAGAGGTTCTGGCCACCTGGCATTTGTGGTTTTTTCACAGGTGCTTCTCTTCTGTGGCTGGAAAAAGAGAGACTTTTGTACGTTGCTGCCTTTGACATGGTAAGAGTGGATTTATCTTGGGGGGGAAAAAAAGTTCATCCAAGTGGCTTCCCTTCGCAGAAAATTACACACCTTTACCACTCTTCCTATGAATGGCAACTTGTCCAAGATATTTACCTTGCCCCTGACTTTAGATTAGGCTTAGAGTTTGATGACAACCCCATCGCTCTGCTACTGGACCCGATGTGGAGCACTTCTACCTTTGCATTCCTAAAGGAGTTGTACACAGGCAGAGTTTGTAGAGGTTAAGGCTGGAAAGAGCTCTCAAAACTTGTCACTTTGTCCCCTGCCTCACCCCAGTTGATTTTCCACCAGATGTTACACAGACTCAGGGATTTATCCACAGCTCTTCAGCAGTGGGTCCCTGTAGTGACATTTTGTCTACCTGTGGTATAGCCCTCCGAGAGAAGCAGAGCCATGCTCCTCCAGAATCTCACTGCAGGTGCAGGGGTATAGAGGAAGCAAAAGCTGTCATGCTGGGCTCCAAACAACTTGATACGGAGAAGGTGATGTTCCCATTACAGCAGTTCTTTAATTTATTTAACATCACTGGGAAGTTCTCTAGTTTATTTAGTTTTGTTCGGAAGAAAAGTAATCAGAAGGGTCTTGCTAGAGTTATCTCCAAACAGCTAGACTTCAGGCTCCAGCTTGCTAAACTCAGCTCCTAATACTGGCAGTGTGGTAAATTCAAGCCTTGTAGCTGTATTTGGGAATTGCTTACACTGTCTTTTTTTTTTTTTCCTTTTTTTTTTTTTTTTTTTTTTTTTTTTTTTTTTCTTTTTTTTTTTTTTCCTTTTTTTTTTTTTTTCTGAATCCTCAGACTGCAGAATAACCACCATCATTGTAGAATAAATATGTTAATTCTCAACCTTCACATCTGAATCAAATGCAGGACATACACCAGGATGGGGGGGTTTGCATCCAGAAAAACAATCCACAGTTTCAGTCCAGACAAAATCTCTGCCGTGACAGTCAGAACCTCTGCTGAAACCCACTGAAATGGGTCATATTGGGAATCCTGTTCTGCTCCCAGCCAGCACAGCAGAGAGGGACTAAATACTGGCAAAGGGGCCTATTCCTGAGGTAACAGACGGGCCGGGCCCTAAACATGCACCAAAGGCAATTTAATTCCACGTGAGGGTTAAAATTTTCTGTGGTCTTCGGGATTCAGAAGTGTTATGAAGAAGCTGGGAGAAGCAAAGAGCACTTCCTCCCTTGTTGCCCTGTGCATGTTTTGTAATCTCTAATTATAGCCTACCTAGACCAAACCTTCTCTGAACTGCAGCATCCTACTCTGTGTAAGCATTCCTTCTGTGGGAGCCACCACACATCTGGGTATCTGTGCTGCCTATTTCCAGTGCTTCTCTTTCCTTTCAGAAATGAGCAGAGCCAAGCTCCCCACAGTACTCAGCATGTGTCTGCATATCATTTGGTTCTCCTTTCTTCCTAATAATTTCTAGCCAGTAGTTTGCTTATTTGACCCCAATAATTGTACCCTAGCGTTTGTGGAGGGCTAAGATATTAAGGTGAGGGGTGCAACAAAGCACCTTGGCATCACTATTACACATGAGAGCCCTGGCACTGATGGGGGAGTCATGAAATTATTCTGTGATACTGGAGGAGTTAAACTGATTTTCAGTCAGCATGTAGTTAGCAAGGAAGTCATCAGACAGGATAACAGACTGACCAGGGCTTGACTGGAATATGGGATCAAGCAGCAACGAGAAATTGGTAGGGAGTTGCAAACCTATCAGAAGAAAGGAAAGAATCCTTCAAAGCCAAGAACAAAGCAGCGTCTGTCGGGAGCAGAGCAATGAGCTAATTGAAGCGTCTCTCTTCGTTCTTCTCCTCTTCGGCCATCAGAGCACCTGCTATCACTTAAAGGCAGCTCTCACTGTCACTTTCTCCTTTGGTTCACGTGCACTTGTTCACCCTTTGAGCTTTAATCTTTTGCTATTGATTTCCACCCTGTTAGCTGAAATATTGTCCTGCTCTTTGAGAAAGGCAATCGCCCAGACCACACTGTTGCAAATAATATGTACTTTGGAAAACAATGATTGAATTCCCGTATTATCCGCTGAAGCAAAAAAAAACCCACTACACTGCCAAAAAGAAAATGCTCTGCAGAGATAAGATCATAGAAATTCATCAAACTGGCTTCAGGGGTTTTGTGTGCGTGCGTGTTGTCTTTTTTTTTTTTTTTTTTTTATTTTTTAAACTGCACAGACACTTATGAGAAGATNGAGATGCTGAGATTAAAAAGCATTATCCTTAGATATGGGGGATAGCCAACGCAGTGAATTCTGTCACTCAGAATTCAAACTATAATTCACTCTCTGGAAATTGAAGATCCACCCTGAGATAAATTTCAGGTAGAGTGCAAAAGAGCCAGCTACAGTTTTACATGCATATTTAGTTTGTATCTATGTATATACAAATCTTCTGATAAACTGCCATAAATCTGGTACCATATGTTTCAATGATTCAAAGGAGAACTGCATGAAAATAAGGGTTTTTATTCCTCCCTCAAAATGTCACATGAAAAATAAAATGTATCCATGTCTTATCTGGGTGATCTGTAGAACTTTTAAGGCCATCAATTTAGTTTATTATTATTATTTCACTAAAACATGGCACATTTGATATCAGAAGCTACTGTTAAATATGACTGCCTCAGATTAGATATCTAAATCCATAGCTAAAGGTACTTCAATGAAGTTAGGCACAGCTTTTTGGATGAGTGTTCCCTTTTTTGGGGACATCTGTACAGTCAGATTAGTGTTCTCCAGATTTTCACATTGGAACACGTAGCGCTCCCTTGCTCAGATGTGAACAAACTGCTTTCCCTGGTGAGGACACCCCAGCGTAACTTTGGATATTTCTGTTAAAGATAATAGAAAATCAGATTGAATTAGCAGATCAAACTCCAGGGAGGAAGAAGAGGCTTCCAAAAGGGGCATAGGCAATACAGCACTGGTAGTAGTAGAAGTGAAACAAGTAAATGAGCTCAGTCCCTTCCAAAAGCCCCTTCTTTCCCAGACAGAGGCAGTTTTTGCCTCCAAAGGCACCATCACCGGGAAATCAGAGTCTGGGTGGGCATTACATGATGGTCAGGGAGCAGAGAACCATTGCCCCATCCTGCTCTTCAGATTTTCGTGTGAAGAATCAAGCTGAGAGGATGCCCAGCCCAGGCTCTAGTGGCACCTCTCTCCTGTGCTCCCTCCCTAGGATATTTTTCCTCAGTTTCCTCAGACACCAGGCTCTTTGGCTATTTGATCATGCTTGTCTTTGTCACAAACAGTTCCTGTTTTGATAGAATTTCCCTCTTCCTCATGACATTTCCTGGCTTTTCTTTTGTAATTATGTAGTAGTAATGGCCTCTTAAAGCTTTCTACAAGAGTATTACATCCATTACAACAGCAATTCCATTTTAGTAGCAATGCACGTATAATGGAAAGAGATATTAAATTGGAGGTGATGTTACAATAAAAATCATACCATTATAAAAACAATAGAGAATTAAAGCTGGTATTACAACACAAATATTTTAATAAAGGCACTAAATAAACCAAACAAAAGAAAACAAGGAATGAAACAGGGACAATAAGAGTTTTTTACTGCCACACTGATTTTGCTTTGTTTTAATGCATTGATGGAATATTTCATTGCAACAGCTCCATAATTTTATCATAAATGTAAGCCATAAAGCATGCTTCTTGCAGGCAGTGTAATTATTTAATTTCCTTTCCAATAGTAGGAAAGGGCATGTGCAGTACATGGAAACAGCAGAATGAATTATGGACTGGATGGAAATCCTTCCCTGCTATGCAGGAGGCTGTATTTCCTACATTTCCTCTGCCACAGGAGATGGAGCGGGAGCAGGAAAGCTGGTCCACAAGGACCTAGCTCGGAGAGTGTGAGGCATGAAGAAAAGTGGTGGCAGCGTTGCCAGGAGTCCCCACAGTGCACACACACACAGAAAAAAAAGGTCTGGGTAAAAAAAATCCCTTATGGAGAGAAGAAAATGATTGGTAAAAAGTCTGCTCAATTCTGCAAAGATGGAGTAATAAAATGTGGTACTGTGTCAAACAGCTGCAACTTTACCTTTTTCTCTGGGAGCTAAGGTCCTCTCCCCTTGGCACAGAAAAGTGTGGAGAAATCTCCTGGTTTGAGATTTACACATGTAGTTTCTATCCAGAATGAAGATGTGCTCAGTGTAAGTGAGATGGGGACTGGAGGGGGGAGAGAAGACTTTTTAAATTGTTTTCAAAATCTTCCCAACAGTTTATTTCGAAATTTTGTAAATGTATTTTATTCAGGGAGCACAAGTGGCAGGTTTTCCATCTCAATTTTGGGGCCCTGTTCCTGCGAACCGCAGCAAAGGTGGGACTTCGGGAATTTGACCTTGTAGGAGGAAGCTTTTCTGGACCCCTGGTAGCCTCTACAGTTCTGGGGGACCAAAATTCCATATCCCCAGTTGGAATCTTATTGCCCTTATCAACTTTTTTACTCTTTTCCACACAACCTCCACAGATTCCATCACCTCACTGCTAAGCTGGGGTGAATGAAAACTTTAGGACATGGAAAATGTAAAAGTTATGTGTTCACATACAGTGTTTTCCAGCTCTTGGTAACGAGTTTTTTTTTAAGTATTTAATAAACAATTGAAATATAAGCAATTACCAATGAGTTTAACTGTGGGGATGGCAGCCCTTGTGATAAGCTTTATTTTTAATGAACTTCATTCCACCTCAGCCCCTAAATTTTTTTCTTCAGAATATTTTATAGGAATTACCAGTCCTTTAAAAGCCTGGAAAGCCTAAGAAGCCACTGAAATCTGTAATTGAAATGCAAATGGAAACCCCCCGGCACATCAAATCAATTTTTCTCCTAATAAGAGACGGAAATAGAATGTGACATGGAAAAGTCCTGATGCCCTACATAAAGACAGAGCTTTCTAAATGGTCTGGTGCAAAACAGAAATTCCTGTTTGCTGTAGTCACACTGTTAAATCGCTCCATTATCGAGTGATAATGTGATACAATTAAGAGGCTGCTGTTTGGTTACAGAAGCCATTTTCTTCAAGGTGCAAATCTCCCTCAAGACCATAAAACAAGCATTCGCAAGCTCGGGTCTGCAGTGTCTGTCTTCACTGTATTTACAGCTCCTCCAAACAAATTCACTGCAGGGTAAGTGTCAGCTCTGTGTCTCATTGCCCTGGTTTTGCCCCGGTATTGGGATACCTGGACTAGAGATAACCTCACTGTGCCCGGACTCATTATCATTGCTTGACTCACATGATCGTGTTTCAGTGTGATCCAAGGATCACAGAAGTTAATGGAAAGATTCACCTTGACTTCTGTTCATAATTAGGGTGGAGGAGAGCAGAGAGGATTGACTTTTTAGGAACTGAATGATTCATGTAATCAATAAATAGATAGAGTTAGCACAGACAAACATTCTCCTGAAAAGTTTTAGAGGAAACTTAACTTTCTGTCCAAAGCTTCTAAGGATAGAAAATTTTGAACCAGAAACAGGTTTTTTTAATGTTTTATTTGTTTTCCAAGAACCATTCCACCCAGTTTTATTTGAACTAACCTGACTTAAACTGATCTGCTGTAATGTCATTCAGAGCACAAACGTGAAGTTAGGCAGTGGTATAGATTTTCTGATGCTTCCAATCAGAACACAGATGATTCATTTCAAAAAAAAAAAAAAAAAAAAACAATCATNAAAAAGAAAACAATCATTTAACAAACAAAGAAATAGTTTTTGACTGCAAAAGTGATTTCTGCTGTATTGATGTAAGAACCAGAAGGTTGTGAGGATGAGAGTCCTGGCAATAAGGATTATATGTGGTCAGAGCAGGGTCAGTGGAACCATCATGATATTTGAAATCTGTCATGAGGTCAGCCCAGCAAAGCCTTCCCAATTTCTGTCCCCTGCCCCTAATTCTTCTCAGGTCAGATGTGGTGCCCATCCCCCATGTGCCCTGATGGCCCCTCTGCCTGAGGTACAAAGCATCTTCTCTCAGCTCTCGACCAAAACTCACCTTGAGTGGCAGGAGGGAGGCTGTGTTGTGATGCACTTGATGCATGTTTATGTCTGGAAAAGAATAAAAGCTCTGTACAGGGCCATTTAAGATGCTGAGAGCTGGCTGGTGTGTGTGACCTCGATGTACAAAATGCCATCTTCACTTTTCCATTTTCCTCCCTTAGTAGGGAATAATTACATTAGTGGGAGATTTCAATCCAAGTGCAACCTGCTCCTCTGACATGAACAGGAATATTCTGGTGATTGATTTCAGTGGCTTTTAGATCACACTTGGGAGTGCTAATCCTGCATGATGCTGAGTACCATTCCCTATGGTTAACTCAGGCTACACTTCCCATGAGGACTCTGGGAAGCTCCACAGCTTTTAGTACTTGGGTCTCAGAAAGGGTTGCAAGGTGTTGCAGAGGAAGGTGTGACAGCAGTACTGGGGGCCACACACCTGGAAAACACACTGGCACAGGTTTTTCAATTTCTGTACATCCTGCTGGTGTGTACTCTTTTGACTCTCACTAGGACAAGGGATAATGGCTTTTAAACTGACAGAGGGCAGGTTTAGATTTGATTTTAGGAAGAAATTCTTTACTCAGAGAGTGGTGAGGCACTGGCACAGGTTTCCCAGAGAAGCTGTGGATTCCCCATACCTGGCAGTGTTCCAAGGTCAGGCTGGATGGGGCTTTGAACAACTTGATGTAGTAGAAGGTGTCTGAATGCATGGTGGTGGGAGGATTGAAACTGGGTGATCCTTGAGGTCCCTTCCATCCCAAGCCATTCTGTGATCAGTGGAAGCTGAAATCCTGGCCATTATCCTGAATTCAGCAAGATGAAACAAAACTAAAACAGCTGCTTTTATCTATATGTGATCATGCCTTTCCTCTCTGCACAGACATGTTTTAACTCTGTCATTTGCATCATTCCCCAAATAGCACAGAAAAAAATCTTTATTTATTGGTCTTGCCTCATAATGATTTGTTAATTATAAGAGTTAGCGTTTAGCTGCTATATGTCATTAATTTGTATAAATTCCATTAAAATATTCTGCAGGAGAAAAGGAGAAAGAAAGAAATGAAAATGCCATTGTTTCAATCCTGCTGCATTTCTAATATGAACAGTATTTTACCTGGTAAATGACTGTCTATTATGAACTGTGCTGCATAAGTTTGTACTCTCTTAGTACCCGTTCAACAAATTAAATACCTTGCTGTGGGTTAAATGCAATGTCAGATCATGCTGTCTCTCAAGAGAAATATATAAATGGGTGGTTATTTCACTGGAAAAAAATGATGCATGCTCCCAGGCCATTAGGGAAATACCAGCAAAAGTTATATGGTATAAAAAATACAAGAGCTGGGTTTGCAAGCCAGTGTTCAATCACTGTAGCCTTGAACAGCAGGATAAAGTCAGAGAGGGCAGTAAATCCAGCCATGGCTCTTTAACCAGTAGAGCCAGAAGCATGGATCTTGTGCCAAGAAATAATTTAAAGGTGAGGAAATTCATTTCCAAAGCTTATTCAAAGATAAATAGGAGAAAAACCGACTACATGTAGAGGTTCCAGCCCTCGCAGGTTGACAGCTATGAATGTGGCTCTGAACAGGCTCTGAGATCTGTGGGCATGAGAGAGGACCCAGGCACTGTGCCGAGCGAGGCTCTGACTTCTCACATTTGAGTGATCCTGGGTAGACAAGCCATGGGAGAGAGAATTTTGGAAAGGGTAAATCGCTCCCATTCCCCAAACAACATTTAGCTGAAATGCGTGAGAATAAGCAACATAAAGGCTTCTTCCTCTGTAAATAAAACCTCTGAACTGAGTAAAAGAAGATTACTGGGAAAAAGAAGAGTAAAGCAAAGTTTAGCCCATTAGAATAGCTGACCACACGTATTCCAGAGTCCTTTGCTGCAGGTAAAGCTTTAAGTTAGTTCTTTCTCTATGTTTTTTTGGGGAGGATTTGCACCTCCCTGTCCTATACAGAACAACACCGTGGAGTTTCATTTAAAAAAGACCATTAATCTTGGCTGATCCTAAACTTCACAACAAAAGTCCACCCTTGGTCCCACTCACAGCTCACTTGCTCCTGCAAGGTGATGTACAGCTTGGGGATCAATATAGCAGGGCAATAAAAATGTATTTTCCCATAAAGAGCAAACGTAAAATTAAATATAGAAGAAAAGGAGCTGGATAGCTGCTTTGCTATGACTGGATTATGTATTTACCCCACAGACCATCCAGTCCAAGTCCCCTGATCAGAACATGATCAGTGAGAGCAGGTCACTCAGGGCCATCTACAGTCAGGTTTTCAAAAACTCCAAGGATAGAGACTGCAACCTCTCTATTCCGAAGTCTGACCACCCTCTTAGGAGCACAGTCCTGAAAATTACCCCCTGAATCACTACATCTGGTGCCTACATCATAAAAGATCCTTCATCAACTGGTACAAACCCAGTTTGAATTTGTACAGCTCTATTTTTATTACAAATCTGTTCCACTTCTTCCGATGGCAAGAAATCTTCTTGCTATTTCCAAGTCGAGTGTATTCTTAGCCCAGTTGTTCCTGTGCCAGCACTGCTGCTAGTTTAGGTAGCTCATCCTGCTCTCTGGCACTAAACTCCATTATGCTGCAGAGAGTTGCCATTTCCCTCCTTCATGCCCCTGTGGGGCCATTCTCTCCTCCATTTCCCTCCTCCACGCCCACCACGCCTTGCTGCCTCCCAGTCCTGGAGACTGCTGGCCTTAGAGCAGTTTGGAGTGGGTAAGTGTTGGTCTTTACATCTTTATATCCTGGCACACAGCCTTGTACCTGGGGGCTCTTGATCACAGCAACACAAAATTGCCTCATCAAGATCAGTGCATGTGGTTTAGACTTTACTTTCTCCTCACACTCCCTCCTGCCTCCCAGGTGAGGATCATAATTTATGCAACCCTTGACCGCAAAGGCCTGAAGTTTTTGTATGTAATTAAATCAACATTTTTGCAAGCCTACTTAGGTTCAAGCATTGGTTGGGTTTTTTTTTTCAATCTTCCTTTTTTAATGAAAAATTTCCCTTTTGCCCCCAGCAGCTATGGATCTGCTGGAACTACTTTGCACTAAGTCTGAATGCAGGTGCTAAGTGTGAATGAAGGCCTTTAAGAAAAAAAAAAATCTATTTATTTAGCTAAACCTCATCAAAAGAAGCAAGTTCAGTTCTAGGTTCATAAGCATATACACAGAAAATAAAATTCTTTCTCTGGCAATACCTGGAAAATCCTGCAAACCTGCAGCTGGAAGCAGTGCACAATGAGAACAGACACAAAGCCGGGCTGCAATAGCCGCCAAACACCAGCAAGGGGAGATGAGGCTGCTCCAAAGCATTTCCAGCTACTGACAGTCAGGGTTTGCTTGCATTCCTCTCCAAAAAGAAAGCTTACGGTTGGCACAAAGATTCCCTCTTACACAGGTGTTTGACAGCAGCTTAATTGTAGCTAATAAGCAGTGAGAGTTGAAGTTTTCCTGGATTTCTGGGATCCCGGTTCTCTCTCTCTAAGTGGAAAGAAAGCTTGTCAGACCTCACGTTCGGATGGTGACACTAGGATAATGTCTCACCTCACATCCCCACCACCCCATGCATCTACAGAGGGGAGCTGCTGCTCCTCCTGCATGCTGGAAGCACTCCTGGTGCACCCAGTGGGACAGTGGGTCCTATATCTCAAATTGTTCTCTCCAAATGATACGGGGTCTTGGAGGATGTGTACAGCCACACACAGCAGTGCAGGGCTGTGGCACTGAGACACTGCCCTCCACAGAAGCAGCTCCATTGGGAACCCACAGGGACAGAGCAGACACAGCCTGGCCAGGAATGCAGAAGAGGTGCAGCAGGTCTCTGATCCCTTCCCTCACCAGTGCAAAGCCCAATCCTTCATATGCCTGAGTATGTGAATGAGACAAGCACAACAAGGCAAAACAATACCCAATGAACCCTTTGTAACATGTCACAGGCTTCTCTGGGTCAAGAAACACCAAACATGTAACTGAGTTGTAAGTCAGCCTCCATCCTGTGGCTGCACACTGCTGAACCAGATGTAAAGCATCACCTGCTAGTAATGCATCTTCTCATCATTTCTGGCTAACACTAAGGCGCATAGGCCACAACCTCCTACTGGCTCAACCTAGTCACAATTCTCACTACTCTGTGTCATCCAACTCTGATACCACAAGAGTTGGATAAGCATAAACAAACCTGCTATAGACAGTATTGTGACCCTTCCATAGAATTTCTTCTGCAATAGTTGACTAAGTCCTTCAGTATTTTCACCCTCACTGATCACTTATGAGATAATGCAGGCACAGAGAGGTCTGAATGGCTTGAGGACAGCCGTGCAGGACAGCCTCAACTTTCATGTGCTAATCAAAGGATCAAACTTTGGACCAATCCTTTATATCAGAACTGCACTGCAAAAATATTGAATTCTGTGGCAGCTTCCACAATCTTCGTTATTTGATCAGCACTGGTTGTGTGCATTATTGCAAGACAAAGAAAAGCAATCAGTCAATGCTATATCTCTGTTCCCTTGTTCACAATGGTATCACTTCATCTCCCTCTCAATGCTTTCAGCTCTCTCATAACAACAGCTTGTGAGCATCTCACAGCCTTTAATGTACATGTCTTAAAACAGTCCAGTGGGGTGTGACAATATTATTATTGCCATTAGAAGACTAAGCACCAAGCAACAAAGCTTCATATTCACCAAAACTGTTAAAAGCCTTAATCCCTGATAACTAATTCCCAGGTATAACAAATAAAACACCACTGTGACATCAGTGTGACTTACTTTCTCAGACAAAGTTAGGCACCTGAATACAGAATTGCAGAATCACACAGAATCAGTCACAGGACAGGTAAGCCTGGAAGGGACCACAGTGGATCATCTGGTCCAACCTCCTTGCTCAAGCAGGGTCATCTCAGAGCACATTGCACAGGATTGCATCCAGACAGTTCTAGAATATCTCCAGTGAGGGAGACTCCACACCCTCTCTGGGCAATCTGTTCCAGTGTGTGGTCACTGCACTGTAAATTAGTTCTTCCTTGTGCTCAGGTGGAACTTCCTGTGCATCAGTTTCTGACCATTGCATCTCATCCTGTTGCTTGGCACCACCAAGAAGAGCCCAGCTCCATCGTCTTGACACCCTCCCTTCAGGTACTTATGGTGAGGTCCCCTCTCAGTGGTCTCTTCTTGAATACTCCTGTGGTTGTAGACGGGCATGACTTGTTCAGGTCTCATTATGAGGTCTCTGTGGAAGTCAATACTCAGCCCAATGTCATGCTCCAGGTCAATGTCTCGGTCACCAAACCATCCTCTGAAAGCAGGGTTAGCAAAATGCTCCAGTGTGAAGGGGAGGAGAGGAGACATGGGACTTGCTATACTTCTGGTGACACACAGGGCTGGAGCAGCATGAATATTGCCAGTGATTTTAGTTAAAGGTGACAATCTCTTTTTGCCCAGTTAGCATTCACACTTAATGTGAAATTTTCAGGGAACGGAGAAAATTTCAGTATTGTCAGCATTTGTCACCATTATTTTAAAAAGTCTCTTCCCATTCTTCCCAGAGCCATACAGTGTCACGCTGCACTTGCCACTCTTCTGAGGCCATTTGGTTTTAAATGTGAAGCAGTTGTCCAGGCTGAGCATCAGGGCAGGGTGACACAGGGGACAAGGGAACGGGTTCAGCGGGTCAGACCTGAAACAGGAGTCCGGCTCCTTATTCCTATGAATGAAAGGCAGCAGAATGCCCATCTAACGGGACACCAGAGCTACCTTACCCCCCAGGTAAGCACTGCTGTCATGGTTTGCATAGACTGGCACGGCCGAGCAGTCTGGTGTCTGTCTCAATTATTTGTATGGCATCCATTGCAACAGTAACTGAGAAGCCTCATGATCTTTCATGTATTGGTCCATATAGCAGCCAGGTAAAGAGGCATAACAATTATGCCCCTTTTCACAGGAAGAAGTACCAAGGATAAAGGAGATTAAAAGTATGTCCCCAGCAATCGATTGATTCGATACACAAACAAGTTTGAATTTTCTAAATCAGACACTGATGATTATAATTTCAGGGGTGGGTTGTTTTATTTACTGAAAACCTACCCAGCAGTCTAGGTGGAAAATACATTAAGATTTATGCTTGGATGTAATGCCAGTAATGCGAGAAGCATGGAACTGCCTTGGCTGGATAGATGTTGGATGAGTCCCCTTTCCAGCAGGCATGCGATTAGTTCAGCCTCTACTGCTACAGCCACCCAAACCAGGTTAAACCTATTTACACAACCCTAATCCACCTCTGGCCAAACAGAGATAGTAGCTTGCCCAGGCCGGAAGTAAAATTTCCAATAAATTGGAGAATTGTTCTCAAGATTCCCAAAATTCCTGGACACCTCCTGCACCTCAGCAGAACCAGACAAACTCCTACCCATTTCCAGTAGAAGATAAGAAGTCCAAGAGTGCTGCATCAGGTTTTGAAATCTCCTTGCTGAACGAAGGTAGAATCTTAGTGATTAAATATTTACTAGTTGTCTCATCCAGATCACACATCTGGCCTGAACATTTCCCTTGAAGCTAACCTTGAATATCACAAAAATACTCAGGTCTCCTTGATTGAGCTACATTGTTTAAGGTGATAACATGCAAGCAAAAACGCAATTAATGGACTGATTGGTTACATATATATTCCTCCTTAAACTATTATGGTGACATTTCTTCTCTTAATGCCTGAGTGATTTTGTTGAAGTAGATGAGTATTGTTTATGAATTAATTTGAGGTTGGAGGTGGGAAAAGAAATATTAAAAAACAAAATCAATTTCTCATTTGGCCCAAAAAGCTTTCTGTAGCAGCATTACCTCCTCTCTGAGGACTCTACAATATGCTGAGAAAAAAAGATTTTGTGGGAGTCTCTGGTTAAAATATAGGCAATACTCCACTGAGATTTTAAAAGTGGTATGAGGAACAAGAAAAATTAAAAATAGGTACAGCAAAGTTCTGGATGAATTTTCCAGGACTACAGCTAATCAATTCTGCACACATAAGACACAAGCAGCTCACCAAGTTGGTGAATGTGTAGAATCCAACCCTAATTAACTGTGTGTGTGAATTTTGGATTGCTGAAAAAACATGTGTTGTTAATTTAATAAATCTTCATTAATGTGGCAGGTAGCAGCAAATACCACAAGAACCATTGCAAATTGACCCTTCTCATATCCTCATAATCCTGCACTGGAGAGATACACCTAATTGGGCTCATTAAAAGTAAACATTGATTGGCAGGACCACTGGGATCCTTAAAAGGGCTGTGCGGTCGAAAAGAATCACTGCATTCCTGATCTCTGGAGCAGCATCCGGTTGTTTGTTGCTTCTGGTCCACAAAACCAGCTGGAAAACTACTGGCAGCAAGTAGTGCATAAGGCAGCAAGGAAAGGGGTGGAATTACATTTGCAGATAAAAGGCCTTAAATACGGAACCTTACCACAGTCAGGTCACGATAACCTCCACGTGACTGGTGGGGGATGAATACCACAAATAAATGTGGAGATTAGGGAGTTAAGGACCTCTGAACTGTGATTTACTCTTGTTAGGACTTTGGGGCTGTTTCTCCAACATTTTATGTTTTGTAAGTCATTAGCAACTGCAAAATGAGTGTAGGAAAACATGGGCAAATCAATAGCGTATTACATAGGCATCAGTAATTACATAGCAGTGGGGAATTGGGCCTTGGGACTTTTCAATTATTTTCTGTTGCAAATGATGTACAGGCACCATTTGGGAAATCATGTTTTGGTCAAACACTGTGTATTTGCTCAGTGTGAGTCAGTGTTATGGAGGTAATCAAATAATATGAAACTTTCTAGGCTTAAAAAGAAAATCTATCAATCTCTAAACCGCCATTTCTGAGTCCAAGACCAAAAAAAAATTTATTGGCTTATTACATAGCTTGAACATCATCTGACTGGAAAACTCATGTCATTGTGAATGCTCAGACATTGCCCCGGACATCTGATTCAATGCACCCTTTTTAGTGAGTAGTTTGCCTGCTTTTAAAATCAGTCTCCAACGTTTCCTTCTATAGAACACGTAAATGTAATTAATCTTTTTGTATTCTAGAGCTACACAGACACATATGCACTTCAATGACATCTAAAAGCCCTACTGCACATCAGGGAAGTTCTGGTAGCAGCCCACAATACACGTTCCTAACCTGCAAAGAAAGAACAATAGTATGACCTAGTGTAGATCTCTCAGAGCAGCATCAGATAGGAGAGCATCATTTTACATGGGTAGATAGTGATAGGACAAGGGGAAAGTTTTAAACTGAAGGAGGAGAGATTTAGATTAGACATTAGGAAGAAATTCTTTACTGTGAAGGTGGTCAGACACTGGGATAGGTTGCCCAGGGAAGCTGTGGATGCCCCATCCCTGGAAGTGTTCAAGGCCAGTCTGGATGGGGCTTTGAACAACCTGGTCTAGTGGAAGGTGTCCCTGCCCATGGCAGGGGGGTTGGAAGGAGATGATCTTTAAGGCCCTTTCAAACCCAAACCATTCTGAGATTCTGTGATAAGCTGAATTACCTTGCAGTCGTCACGATCAGTGAGAGCACACATGAGCTCTGGTTTACTCTGGACCTGCTGATGTGCAGGCACTTGCTCAAGTGCCAGAGTTTCGCAGCTTGTCTGAGACCTTTTTATCATCTTAGTTTCCTGCACCAAAAATCTCTTGGGTGACTAGGAGCCACAGGAGGTTGTCCCAGTTTGCCCCACCACTGCTTATGCTGGTGGCACACAGACAAAAGAAGCCCAGATGCAGGGAATTCCCACGCAGGGATGCAGCAGCTCTGCCTCCCCCAGGACATCAGGCAAACGCTTCTGAGAAGGCTGAGGTGGAAGCCTGGGAGGCACTTCATGTTTCATTGGAGCTTGACTGCAGTAAAGAAGTGGAAGTGTCAAAAAGGATTAGTGTGTCAGTGGTTAAAATGATTGTGGCACGAAGGGACTGAGGGCTGCCAAAACCAAAATAACAAGAAAGTGTCTCTGAGGGCATTTCTGATGCATCACTTTGACAGATGTGAAGCTCCTCGTTAACTGTAAGAAACAAGGGAGAGCGGGCTCCTTTGCAACAACCTCCCTGGCCTGGGATCAGGAGGAGATTTGGGATGGATCACACAGAAACTGTATTTAAAACCAGCTGACTTGGTCAGGTCAGAGACATTGCTGCTGCTGCACCATTGCAAGCAAAAGGGATGGGGCTGAACATACAAATAACACACCTCCTGCAGCTTTAGACCTTAGCAGGACCCAGGCATGGTGGATATCAGTGGCCTTCAGCATGAGAGTTCAGACTATCCCACTATCGGAGCGTCTGCATTCTCACTGGAATATATTGGGGCCGTCACACATTGAAAGTTTGGACACTTTTGTTAGGAGCTCATAGAGACCCATCACAGGCACTTGCTAGAGGCCAGTATTCCTAGACTACCTCAGCTGCTGAAGGAGAAGGAAGGATTTATCCAGCAGACACCCTCAATTCAACTCACCCTTTCTTCCCATGCTTGCATGTAGCACACCACAAGAAGAAATTTCCACCTTGAGCATGCAAAAATGTTCATCCATTCCTGTTTTCCCCAGTTCACTGCTCTCACAAGGATCCTGCTCCCATTCAGCACCAGCTTTGACCCAGACTTACCTCTTTGTACTACTTAGTCAAAAAGCTGTGGGACTGTGAGCCGTGTTTGATAGGGGCATCTCTGATGCACATCTGACGCATGCCATACATCCTTCTCCTGTTTTCCATACCTTTGCCTGCCTGGCAGGTGGGCTCTGGACCATTCACCAAGAATGTGATATCCTTGAATGCCAGCTGGGGTTACTCTCATCACTCAGACGAGCACTTTGCAGGAATCAGAAAAGGAAATAGTGCCAAAAAAAAAAATTAAACACAAAAAGATAAATGCAGTTTGTTATTATTGTCACTTGTGTTTCTGCCTGATTTCTTTGGAGCTGTTTTTCCTAATGAAAATGGAGTGAAACCACGATGTTATATGTGCAGTGTGGCTTGTTCAGTGGTTGGACTACCTGCTGCTTCGCATTTATTAATGGAGAAATCCTTGGGCAAATTGCCACTCAAGCCACAGTGTTGATAAATTCAGGAGCTGCCGGTACTCCAGCAGCATGCAAAAAAGCTGAACGAGACTGATTACAGTGTGCAGCTCTATCTGCAGAAGGTTGATTATATGGTTTGCTTCCTAATTAAATATCTAAGCATCCATTTACTGCAGAAAGTGAAATTGAGGAATCGCCATTTATGGCAGCCTTGTGTGGAATAAGAGAGTCAATGTGAAAATCCCTGGATCACAAAGACATTGCATTGGCCAAGCCCTCTTCAAAAAGCTGGTTGGGGCACAAATGCAGTTTTGCATACTGAATATATCCTAAACCTTGTCACTCACAAGGGTGAGATGAAATCGCATGTGGAAGAAGCAGTAAAATCAGCTTCTGTCTCAGCTTCTGGTACGGGCTGGGAGGGAGCAGTGATCATGAGCTACAGTTGCCACAGCATCATCTCTGCTGGCACCATCACAGGGACTGCTCAGAAAGCAGCAGTGGGACTTTCTGAAATGATGCCTCAGTGGATCAAAAATCTCCATTCCAGTAATTACTCCTGAAGGATCGCGTGCAAGACGTTCACCGTTTACAGGAGGAGACGCAAGGGGGAGGGAGGGAGAATGTCTTTGGTAATGTCTTTTCTCTTGTTCTCTCGCTACCTTGTCACTCCCTGATGCTGAATCAGACGTTTACAAGCATACACAAACACAGAAATTTCCAAATGGGCTCAGCAAGATATCTGGGAATGATTTCCCCTGTCACAGCTACACATTAGGTCTCATCCTGATCTTTAGCACTTAACAGTATTATTTCTGATGTGCATAATTAAAAATTAAAGTAAAATGGCACTGCAGTTTCTTCTGTGGAGGAGTTGTGGAAGATAAAGGATATTGCCATGAGAATAAATTACTATAAATTAGCCATCAATAACTTTAAACATGATGATTAGAAGACAAGAAAGTCTGGAAAAGTTTTCTGAAGGATACTGAAGACTGAGAGTTACTACACTGTGTGAAGTCTGATGCATTTAGAAATTTAGACTGTCTGTAACAGGGAAATCAGTTTAATGCCTATTGCATCTTTTTGCTTCTCAGTTCAGCATTTAGCAGGTCTCCATTTCTCCACTGCTGATTTTAAGGACTGTCATTTTGAGACAATATAACCTCCATTAATCATGTTAATATCCTGTCTGGTCAAATGGTGCTGGAGGAAAAAAATGTCCCTGAAAAGTTTGAAGACTGGAGCCAAAATAAGCTTTTATTTCATTTTCATTTAACTTGGGTGGACCTCTGCCTTGTTGTTGGTTTTGCTATTATTCAGCTCAACCTGGTATAGTTGATGGAAACAGGGTGAGTGAAAGGTTAAAGGAAAGAAAGACTGAGCAGGACCAACATCACTATTGGTGATCCCAAGTGTGATTATTCTGCTTTATGATTGTACTCAAGTACGTACTCAAATTCATGCTTGGCCAATTTGGGCTAAATCAGCACCTTTTCTTGTGTTTAACAAGCTATTTCCATTTGGAACTGAGGCCAGCTGAGGATCTACTGATCTGTTTCTCAGAAATCCACCTCTTATGGCAAACGTACAATCTAACCTCCATTTTCCATATAGCTCTTTGTTAGAAAAAAGGCCCCCACATAAACACAGCCCATCACTGCAGTGTCTCTGGTACAGCAGATAGTGTTTGCCAAATCAAGGGAATGACACAAGCACCAAATTATTAGGAAAAGGCACAATCAATACATTGAAATGCATGCAGTTTAAGTCCAAATTTAGAGGTGAGAAGAATCTGCTGCACATCAGAGATAGAAAGAAACAACAGAGATAAACAAATTGCATAGTACTGAACTGCAAAATATTATTATCCTACCAGGAGCCCAAAGTAAGTAATATTAAGAGTTGTGCGTGTGACTTTCTGTAAAAGAATATGTGACTTTCTGTAAAAGAATAGCCTATGGTTTGAAGGAAACCACAGTCACTTAAAGTTATCAAGTTTATGTAAATAAACAGATGCAATAGAGACTGAAGGGCAAGTTTCTCTAAGAATAAAGTAGAGCCACAGAACCACAAATGGTTCAGTAATTCCCCAGGAGCTGGTTAGGGCTGATTGTGCTATTTAAGCGATGTTTCTCGTATGTTACTAATGCGAGCAACAGTCTGCCTGCTACATTTTAAATTACCAGCCACTGCCAGCCCATTGTTTTATGTGATTCCCCCTCTGAATAAATATATTTTTTCATAAATAGCTGGCTGTTCAGTGAGTCTCCACCTGCTTTGTGGAACTCACTAAACAGTATATTTCTTTCGTCAGCTCTCACCAAACCTGCTCCGTATGAGCTGCTGTGACCTTCATTCAGATGTACCAACAGTGGGGGTCACTATTTAGATGAGATTTTAGGAAGGAGTTCTTTACTCAGAGTGTGGTGAGGCAATGGAACAGGTTTCCCAGAGAAGCTGTGGATGCTCAATCCCTGAAAGTGTTCAAGGCCAGGCTGGATGTGGCTTGAAGGTTGGTGGAAGGTGTCACTGCACATGGCACTGAGGTTGGAACTAGATGGTCTTCAAGGTCTCTTCCAGTCCAAGCCTCGCTATGATTCAATGATCTGTGAAGCCTAAAACAGGGTCAAAAATCAGTCGCTAAATGACACTGCTGGTCACCAGACCTCTGTCAAGAGCAGAAGGAATACACAGGGGCATTAGAAAAAGCAGAAGGGATAACACTCCTGTGTGTTTACTGCAGGCTGTTATCTGAGGTATTTTCCTGCACTACAGGTGTCATTGACTTCATTAAAAAAAAAAAAAAAAAAGAGGCTTTCAGCAAATGAACACTCCTGGTGAAGGAACAGATGTGTTGCAGAGGTGACTCGGTGGCTCTCTACAGACACCACCAGAGCTGAGCATATTTAATATTAATCATATTAAACATTAAGAACAAGTGACCCCCGTGGTATTAGTGTTGTAGGCAGCAATGGTGTCAGCAAAGCAAAGGCACTGGGACTGTGGATCTGACTGTGATCTCCCTCTATCCAAGGGCAATGAGCACTGTGCTGAGCCCATGGATCAGGAGCAGTGCCAGATGCCACCTCTCCATTGCACAACCCACCAGGCGAGGGGATAAAGGCAAGAAGCAGGGTCCATCCCTCCTTTAAGAACAAGCATTATGGCTACTCTGAGGGCTGGAAGGTGACAAAACCAGTGTAGTATTGATAGGACGTTGGCACCTGACATTTCCAATGCTGTGACACTGTATCCAAACCTGAAAATTTCATCACACACCGACACCCTCAGCCATGGGATCACACTAGGAGAAAAAGTTCAAATGAAAAACATCAGCCTGCACTGGAAAAAAAATAAGAGCTATCACAGGGCTGGTAAGACTAAGGATTAATTCCAATATTTATTCTCTTTTGCTTCCATCCTGGAGTTAACAAGAGTTGAATGCTTTGTAAGATGATGACTTGAACATACAGTGAATTTCAGAGCTGAGTTATTACCTCTGGTGCCTGGAGCAAAAGTGTCCCTTGGGATGTTTGGCAAGATATAATGTCTGACTTGATGATGGAAACAAAAGAAGCCCTCTCCATGGCAGATTTAGTCTCTTGAATTTACTGATAATGCACTCTCCTCCAATAAATCAAAATTCCACTTTACACACTCAGATGTTGGTTCTGTGCACTGCTGACATAGATGGAAATGCAAACCTCTCATAAAAGTAAAAGAAAATGTAAGTTATGTTCTGCTAAACAAAGAGGGACTTCAGAACAGGAGAAAGAGCCTTGGTTTACATTTAAAATTAACTCTCTGAAACACAGTAACAGAGAGAGAGGTGTAAGTAAGTGCTGGTACAGGGTATATACAGCTCACCTGCATATTTCTGCACAGAGGCCTCAACATGAGGGTCAATTTTCCCTTTGGCAACCCCTCCTTGCCTTTCCCTTTGCAGCCCAACAAACTCACCATAGAGAACTCACATTCAGTTCAAGGTTATCCCAAAGAGATCTCCCACACCCCTGCCTCCCAGCAATATGTATAAGAACATCACTCTGACCTTGAAGAAATTACATTTTCTCTGCCTTAGCATAGGGTAGGTGTGATCCTGCTGTCTGGGTGAAGATGTGTACATCAGAGCCAGTCCTCCTGGCTATAGAGAGAGGAACAGGCACCTACAGGATAGGGCTCACCTGCAGCTTATGTAGACATTTAAATTAGGGTGGATGAATTGCTCCTAAAAGCACTTGTTTATCTACCTTGACAGCTGTGGGAGCCTGGGGTGATGTTCTCAGCTGTGCTCAGATACAAGAGCAGCTGAATCCTGACTTAGCAGTTAGTGAGAGAAAGTATTTCCTGGGGTGGGCGAAATCCTACACAGGGTGAAAGTGCTTACGTTTTTACTCCATCCAGATGAGCATGGATTTGCCTATTGCTGACACAAAGAGGAGCTGAACCTTCTGGTAAATTTTCTTCTTGCAGCTTTTCCAGTTCAGGCTGGTGAGTGTGGGAAGGATCAGGAGAGAAAGGAATGGGACGCTGCCTTCACAGCATGGTAGGTCATGTGTGATAAGCATGGTAGGAAATAAACAAAAGTCCTGGTCCGTGCCTGGTTTTCAGAGCACTTGAACTCCAGAGCCAGCAGTTCCCAGAGCAGCTGAATACGATGTGCACCCAGCGATGAAACCACAGACACTGGCTCCTGCACTAACCCGTTCCCCCCCACACCAGTCCATGTGTCTTCTCAGCTACATAAAACTCGGGTATCTGATCTGAAGTAGCCATCGTGGCTCCCTGGAGAAAGCAATTAGCTCCCTCCCATCCCCGGAGGGAGCCTATTATCTCATCTGGTTTAGAGCTCTTAGAATGGGCTGAGAGTGGGGCTCTCTGTCACTGCCTGCACCTCTCCTGGCTGCTTTTTCCATTTATTAAGAAGGATAAATTCCTCGAAATGAAACTCAGCAAAATACTGAGAGTCCTTCGAATATACCTAACTGCACCAAGCAGGTTGAGAGCAAATTTAGCCCATCCACCCACAAGATGGCAATCCTTGCTTGAGGGCAAACCCTCTATTCTTTCCTCTCATGCCAGACCTTGCAGGGAGTATGGGATGTGATAGGGCCTTCCCAGCTCTCAGTGAAGGAAACCGGGCTGTATTAATTCATCCTGGGGTGTCAGCTCTCCCTAAATCAGCAGTCTGTACAGCCAGCCACAGCCTGCTTGAATGTTCCTATATATCAAAACTGAACAAAATGTTGACAGAAGAGCTGAATTTTGTGCACTAATTCAAGAAGCAGCCTGTGTGAAGAGATGTCAAATTAAAGTTTCCCCTTTCCTCCAGCTCCACATTTCAGCCAGCTCCCCTGTTCCAGGGGCAAACTGGTGCACAGTCAACCTCCCATAACACAAGGCAGGGTGTGGAGAAGCTGGTGGTGACGTGTGGACCAAGGCTGCAAGCTGGGTGCAGCCAAAAAGAAAAAGCCTCCGTCCTCTCCGTGCACGCACTTTGCATGGGCAAGGAGCTGTTTTGCATGACAGATAAGAGCTGCAAAGCAGGCAGGTCAGTGCTGTGTCAAGAGTCAGTGCTATTTTGATGTCTGGAGATGCTCTAATTATAGTGTTGGGAAGGCTGGAAGCTGCTAGATTTGATATGGGAATAATGTGACACAGGAGTTCCAAAGTAAAGACACTTGTTGTTTTGATCTTTATTTCTTAACTCAGGGGAAAAGCCTTTGAGGAAGGAAAAGCAACTTTAAGGTTATAATTCTGTCCCAGGAATTCTGAATGTGTATATATCAAGGCAGCCTTGTGTTTATTGCACTGGCTCCATCTCCAGTGCTTTTGGCACTGAGTGTTTGCAGCTGAGCTTCAGCCAATTGACGGGGCGGTTAAATATCCTTCACCAGGATAAACAGTTGAGGAAGTTCTGCAGCTCACTCACACACAGTGCCTTTGGTGGGTGTTCAGGCAAGTATGTGGCTTTATATATATTGTGCTGTTCCTCTCTGCTACCTGCTCCATACTCTGCTCTGCCTCACTACGAAACTTTCCTAGGGTTGCTCTTCGGTGTTACAGGATTTATAGCAGCATTTCCCGTAAGTTTTGTGCTCTGGTTATTTTTAGGGTGCTCTCCCTGGATAGTTGTGAGCTGCACAGCCTGCAGAAGCCTTTGCTTGAAGCATCTCAGAGCACTCACCTGTCCCTGGTAGCAGGGAAATTTTAAGAGGTGGGATGAGTAGTAAGTTGACCCCAGCACTCAGCTCTGCTGTTCCCTTTCTGACTGGCCTTGGGCGTGTCACTTTGCAACCTGGTGCCTTTGTTTCCCATTCTGACAGATGGGAAAAGCAGTACAGAGCCAGCTGGGTGAAACATTCTTGGACACTTGGACAAAAACAGCAATCAGAAAAGGGAAATAGATTCCTCGATAACACTTATGATCCACCTCCTGGGACTGCTGCCCACTTCTTGTCTGCACCAGCTTTCCCCATGCCTTGCTGTTCCAGGGTCTCCTAGTTCCAGAGATCCTCATGCCTCCATGACACACCTCCACCCCTCCTGTTCTTCAGCAGCCTCTCCTCCAACTATCTTTTTTCACGATCTCAGTGGAGCATATTGCCTCCATTTTCTTTTTCCTTTCCTCTGGAGATCACTCCCCCCCCACCCCCATCCTTAAATACTGGCTGCTCTTTTCAGTTTAGGCAGCCTGGCACGCTCCCCGTCCCCTCTCTTGTGCCCACCACAGCAGATGGGGCACTGCCTGCTCCCCCATGGGCGGCTCGGTCAGTGATTTCCCTCAGCTATTCTTGCTTAGGAGAGAGGCTGTTTTTTTTCCAATTTTTTTCTTAGTTATGAGAACATTTGCACCATGCATGGTGATGATTTTATTTATTTAATTATTTTTAATTTGAGCTGTAGGAAAGAGTTGGGAACCAGTATCTGGTGTAATGCCAGAGCAATGGAGAAGCAACAGGGACAAGTTTTGATCTGTTTACTCTGATACTATTCCTGAGGCAAGGATCAATCACCTAAAATCAGAGACACTGTAAATACAGCTAAAATCAAATACACTGATACCCTTTTATTTTATCCAAGACTGGGTTTAGTCGAGTCTGGGCCAAATTTATCCCAGGTGTAACTCCAGTAACAGCAGTAAACACTGGACCAGAGAGGAACTCAGTTCATTTGCTTTACCTTACTGACAAATGGTTTATGGAAACTGCAAAACTGCTAATGCCAGCACAAGTGCAAGGGAGGATGCAACTTCACAGTAATCCCCTCTCCATGGTCACCGTAGCTATTTGTGCTTTGTTCCACTCTATTTACAAATTATTAAACATATTGACCGCAGCTTTGTGTTTTGAAATCAAGAAGGCAAAGAATCCATTTTTATTACTTTATTAACCTTTTTTATTTAACCTGGTAATAGAACTACTCAACTGTGTGGTAAAATCTCAATTAAAATTTGCCTCAGCTCCAGGAGCCACACAGGCAAATGCTCCAGCAGTTATCGAAGTTGGTTTCCCGGTAAAAGCTGTGCTTTATCAGATTCTGTTATGCAGTACATAGATCCCTGCTTTCCAGCCAGCAGCATTTCAGGAGATGGTTTGAAAGCTTTCAGGCTCTCCCAATGATTGCTTCACTTTTCTTTCACAGCAATTACAGTCTCTTCATTTAATTTCAATGGAAACTTTAGCATTTCAGACCTTGCCCATGTAGCTGAATGCTCATCTCTGGATCTTATTTCCAGTCCTCAGGAGGACTGGTTTTGATGACCTAGTCTGATTACAGCATCTTTGACAGCTTTAAAGGAATTTGCTCTGGGGAAGGAGACAGCTGCTGCTCTGATGAAGGATTTTTCTGAGCAGGCGTCCCAAGCTAGATATGTCAGCGTGAGATGCTGCCTACGTTTTTCATTGTGACCAACAGGTATGTCTAAAAAAAGTTGTGTGTTCTTGCCTGCATAGGCCAGTGTGCAGAAAGCCTCTGTCGTTAAACTGCTTAACCTGTTTCCGTCAAAATGGTGCAGCTTCTTGTCTTCTTTTTCCTTATGTTGTATATTCAGCCTCTCTGAAAACTGTGGGCCAAATAGTTTTTCTGGTGTGCAGTGGTATTGATCCTTCAGTTTGTACAGACATCAGGTCAGGAACAGTCTCTTTACCAATATCTATAGTTCTCGTACAGCTCTGGTCTTAAACAAGACTTATGAATATGAGCACATTATTTATGAACTATCGTAACCCTTATTAGGAGCTGCAATAAAATCTCTTAGCAGACTTTTAAGAATTGAATCAGTATAAAAGCAATATGATAACCTCTTTCCCTAGAGCCCACTTTTCATGAATGTTGCAAACAAGATAGATGACATTTCAGTTCCCAAACAACCCTCTTTCCCTCCAGAAAGCAGGTCTGATCTGCTTAACACAGTGTGGATTAGGAAAGCTCTATGTTCCCTTCCTAATGACATTTCTAAACCTGGGAATTAAACTCCATTTTACTCAGATAGGGCACTTAGAGGGAATGGGTCATTATTCAGACAGGACTATTTTGCAATAAAATGTTTTGATAAGTATCTGAATTTACAAAGTTCTTTATATTCATCCTGGAGCAGCTACTTTATTTTTTGAGGAGCAAATAAAGCAAAGATTTCAGATAGGAGGGCCAGAACTACCACTGCGTGTAGTCTTGAGCAGAGTCAAGATTTGGGAGAATTAATCCCCAAGACATCTTCAGCCTTGGTTTTGTAAAATGGGTAAGCAGGTAGCTTGGGGGTCTGAGAGGTTTTTGGTGCTCTGGAGTGATACTCTGAACTGACAAGTAAAGGTGAAAACTACTGGTGCCACCTGCTCCAAATTCTCCAAATTCCTCCTTTGTATTGTTTATTTATGTTTCACATCCCCAGAGGGGGGGGGGGGGGGAAAAGAGGGAAGTGGTGCCATTTTGCTGCCTTGCAGTTATTTGATTTGTATTTGGCAAAGACAAAGGAGCTGAAGGTGTCCTTTCTGAAATAACAATGGGGAGCACAGAACAGAGAGTGTATTTTGGCCATACAAACCCCCAGCTTTGATTAGCCTGGCACTTCTTGGTGTCCTTCTGTAACACTGATGCTGGCTCACACGAGATCCTCCTGAAAGACATGACAGAGTGGTGGCTCCAGAAGCCACCTTCCTCTGGGTTAGTTTAAAGAACTCCTCTCCCCTTCTTGTCTCAGATGTGCTTTTTGTACATGCTTTAGCCAAGGGACATGTTTTGCATCCAAGAAAAATTTGCAGGTTTCAGGAAAGCATGTCTTTTGCGATATACCCACCTACCTGAACCAGGAGAGGCACCCAATACCTGGATCACTCGTCAGTCTGGTAGCAGGCTGCAGACGGGTCTTCAGCATTTGCTGCCACCATGACAAATGACAGGCAAAGCCACCCAGCACAGCCTGAGACTGGAGGAGCAGGTGAGGAGTAGGCTCGCTACTGGCCTTAGAAATGGGAACCAGGTGTCGTGCAGAGGTGGCTGAATATGAGGATAATTCGTATGAAGTAGACAGATTCTTTCTTCACTCATGTGCTTTAAGCAGAGTATATTACTCAGTAGATTATTCAGAGTGTATTATTCAGAAGTGTCAGTGCATTAGGAGTGCCAGAAATGCTAGAAATTCACCACTTCTAATAGGCTAGTGGTAGCAGTCCAGGCAGTGAGAATGTGACAGTGAAATTACTTGGTTTTTTGGCAGAAGCCAGTAGAGCCATAGCTCAAAACAGCAGAGTGCCAACCTTGCAGTCAGATTTTGCCCCTCGTGGTAATGTTCCTTTAAAGAGAGAAAAATAGAAATTATTGCTTTGGTCACAAGAAACTTGATATCTGTGTTTTGTAATCAACAATACTTTGTCCTGGTCTTTGTGCTTCCTATTGCTTTACTTAACAAGAGAGAAATGCCATTACACCTGGACTAACAAATTTCCATTTGCTGCAATATTCTGTCAGGGCTCTAAGGAGAAAGGCAGCTTGGTCAAAGTGCAGAGATAAGTTTTGCTCACTTAATAGAGATCGATCAGTCCCCTAGATGTGAGTGGCAGAGGTGAAATCCTGCCTGGGTTCCACGTGCAGAGCTCTTCACTGGAGTCACTGGCATCCCCTGACTGTGGAATGGGGACCAAGTGTCCTTTTACTTTTTTTTAGAAGTGCTGCACAAAAAAAGACTTGTAAAGAAAATATGACAGTCAAACAGAAGGCAACTTATCTGTAAAGAAGTCTTATAGCATCCCCTGCTAATAACCTTTTGATTTGGACTGTCAAATATACCATCAAAGAAGTTGACACTATTTCCCAGCCTTGGCATATCCATGCATCAAATGAGAAAGGCTGCCAGAAGCAGGAGTGTCAGTAAAAGGTGACACTCTGGAGCCTCAGAGGTGTCAGAGAGGCAGGAGGGAACTTCTGGGGAGGAGGAATGGTGGCATCAGCTTTCCATCATCTTCAATTTAGAGCTGGAAAGAGCCTTTTGTCCCAGTATGCTCCAAAAAGGTTCTCATATTTTCTCAGCTCTCCAATACACAGAGAGAAATGCTAACACAAGGTAGGAAGTATAGGAACACTCCAATCTCAATACTTCTCCAAGAAATGCTTGCTAGAGCGCGTATAATGCACAAAAGAGAGAATGTAAGACATGGGACTCACTCTCTCTACCCAAAAGTTTTGCCTCTGTCAGGGAACAGTCATATAGTCAGAATCACGTAATAGACCAGGAGCTCAGCTTTGATGTTCCTTCCTTCAGACATTATTAATTCAGCATCTCTCCAGCTGTCCCATGAAGCTTTATTCCTTGCCTTTGTATTTGTCTGGCTTTAAAAGAAAAGGCAATATAATTTCCATTGTTTCACTGAAGAGACTGATTGAAAGGCTCATACATTTGAGATGATGAAAAATATGCTGATGAAAATGCTCCATATTGGAAAGAAATGCATTTGTTGAAGCAGAGTTGATTCTGACCAACTTATTAATTTAAGGTTAGAGGTTTCCTGGTCTCGGACCAAATTTCTGATAAGAATGAAGGAGAGAATGGGGGAGAAAGAGGGAGATCTGAGCTGTTACAAGGCAGCTAATAACAAGATGTATTCTAGGGGCATTGCATTTGAAGGATCTGATTCAAACCTGCCAGGGATCAGAGCTGGACCCTGGTTTCCCACTCTACTCTAAAAGCACATCCTGCTCTCAGATACCCCATTGTAAGACACAAATTGTCTTGGTGTGAGCAGGACCCTCCAGTTCTGCTGCAGTAATGTCAAAGGATGCTCTGCTTTGGAATGAGAGCACAACTTAAATTTTCAGCTTGCCTGTGCAAAACATAACTGGCTTTCAGCCTGACTTATCTGTATAGTCTGATGTCCGCTAGTGTTCTTTGATGTTCTGCCTGAACTTGCCCTTGCTTATTTTCCTTGCCTCAGTTTAAATTCAGAAGCAATAGAATATAGGCTCCAGAAGCACTGAGCCAGTTTTGGAAATTGTACCAATTACTCTTTGTTAGACTGACTTGTTTTACTCTGAAATCACCAGTCTCCAGGGCTTGCAGAGGTGGAGGAGAGAGACTTACATACTAATTACAAAAACAAATATCATCATTAAAAGACTTAATGTTAAAGTGGCTGACAATGACAGAGGGATTTGCCACTTGCTTTTTAGAATCTTTATCATACAATATCATTATGCAAACTCTTTCCAATTCCTGCATTTTTTACTCATTTGGGCTTTTCTTACACTTCAATCTGCTATTTTCTCCATTTTTCTGTTCTTCTTTCATGTCATTAATCTAATCTAATCCCCTTCCAAGGTGACACTGCAAATGGAGCTCAAGAGCATTCACATCAATGCCTTCAAATCATCTTATGTAGCAGTGCCTGTGTCTAGGTGCTTTGCGATTCCCTTGGCTTCTTCCCTTCCCATTGCTGTCAGTCCCACTTGCTGTGCTTCTCAGGGCCAGTTTGGCATTAGTGGCTACTAGGCTTCTAAAATCCTTTAAGGACAGACAGTGGCTCACAGAAGTCAATTGGAGTCTTTTGATATCTGGGATTTAGACAAAACCACTAATCCCCTTTTGAGGCTATATCCTGCAGTCATCCTAGCTGGATTTCTCCTCAGGTCAAAGCTCACCTAGGAAAATGGGCAGAAAACCCCAATCAACACAACAGTGAGCACAAAGTGATTACTGCTAAAATGGAACTTCTGAAGATAATTCCACTTTTGCTGTTTCTAAAGGGGTTTTTTTACATGCCTTTTCTCTTTTATGCCAGCTCGGACGTCTGCCTGCTGGCAGAGGGTTCCTCCTTCTCATTCATCTCATGGCTGATGGCAGCCCTGCCATCAGTAGCAGACCAAATGTTTTAGGCAGAGGTTCCAGTTCCACTCCTTTTTGTTCCTAAAATATAATAAGTGTGTGACAAAACCTGACTCAGAATGACCTCACTCACTGCAGCCCTGTCCATCTCCCACATTCCACATCAACAGGACTGGCTGATTTGGACTCGGTGAGCCAACAGCAGATATTAGCATTTGGTTACTTGGTAACTCTTATTTGATCAATACATGCTTTACATTTAAGATCCCAGTGACAGCGTGATCAGAACAAATTGGAAAGTCTCAAGTGGAATAAAGCTAATGGCTATAGGACATTTCTAAAATAAAAATGCATGTTGAATCACAAATAATAGCTTGGTTGCAATCTCAGGAGTCTAATTATGAAATGGATGTGGAATCATTCTGTAATTATTTAGAAAGTTCATTTCAGCAGCCAAAAATTCTCTCTTATGTTTACTATATATCATCACAAGTCCTTTGTGGTTATTTGTAACATCTACCCGGAAAGACACGTCAGTAAGAGAGGCAATTTTGAGAAATGGAGACAGATCTATGCCTTTTGTAAGTCAGTGGATTCATGCCAGGGATGAATGAAGACCAGGTTCCTTAACAGAGTTAAATCATTTCTAGTCAGTCCAAATAGAGCAGAGTTCGCTGTGCCCTGCAGTGGGGACGTTCTCACCATATTGCAAAACCCTACAACTCTTCTTCTCAGTGCTTGTATCTTTGCCTTAGTTCAAAACCAGTACAAACCTGTGCACTCTGGATTTGAAACTGGTGCCACAGCTCCAGGAAGACAATTATCGTTCTAAAGGCCCTGCTACATGGTGCCTCTGTACGCAGTAGTGGTGAGGCCACATCTTGAATCCTGTGTTCAGTTTTGGGCCCTTCACTACAAGAAAGACATTGAGGTGCTGCAATGTGTCCAGAAAAGGGGAGTGGGGCTGGAGAAAGGTGTGGAGCACATGTCTTATGTAGCTGAGGGAGCGGCTCCAGTTTAGACTGTGGAAAATGAGGCTCACTCTCTACTGAAAAGATGAAGCCAGGCGGGGATTGGCCTCTTCTCCCAGGTAACAAGCAATACAACTAGAGGAAATGGCCTCAGGTTGCACCAGGGGAGGTTTAGATTGGATATTAGGAAAAATTTATTCACGAGAAGGGTTGTCAAGCGTTGGACCAGACTCCTCAGGGGAGTGATTGAGTCACTGTCCCTGGAGGTATTGAAAAGATTTGGCACTTGGGGACATGGTTTAGTGGTGGGCTTGGCAGTGCTGGGTTAACAGTTGGACTCATTGACCTTAAAGGTCTTTTCCAACCTATTCTATGGTTCTACATCGATGTATAAAGCCATGGCTCTGCCTTCAGAAATGAGTTTGGTTGTGATGGATCAGATGGCTGCATGTAATAATACCATCCCTAATCTAATTTTTGCAGAGATTAGCAATCCAGACCCACAGCTCCTGGATGAATGGCCCCAGGTCTGCCTGCTTGCAGCAAAGAGGAACTTACAGGTCTGTGTGATCATGAGAACTTCCAGCACAGGGTAGTAATATCTAAAGGGCAGAGAGGTCTCACTGTGAGGATAACCTTGTGGGTCCTGCACAGAGCACCACAGGGACTGTTGATGCTGCACTTTGTGCTGACCACAACTGCCCTTCCTTGGGGAAAAATGCATCTGGATACACAGATCTCTGGGCATCCCAGGAATTAATAGATATACAGAAAACTGTTTGCTTTCAGCCTGGCTGGCTACACATGCCAAGTGTTATCAGAGCATCTTCCTATTCAGTGCTCTGTCTCCATTTTGCTTTGTTGTTACTCTTTTTTTTTCCCCAACTCCATCAAAACTCCCCATTTTGGAGTGACCACCAGACAACAGATTAATCATGACTGTTCAGCGTGTGGAATAGAAACATGCAATCCAAAGAGCTGAATTTTGTCTTGAGGCTGGGATTTACACAGTGCTTTCTCTGCTGGAAGATTGAGGAGCAGAAATGGTGTCATACGACACCTCATGGGTGTCCCACAACTTTCAGCAGTAAATTTGTTTCTCCAGAGACAGAAAAAGGAAGAAGACAGCAGCTAAATTATACTCTGTGGGGCAATTTACCTTTTTATTTCCCAGTGTGCTCCCTGACTAGTGGAAAATCACTCTTGGCAAATACAAAACTTACCTTGCTTCCAAAAGATGCATCTCTAAATTATTAATCAAGAGCACACAGGACCGCGAAAGGTGGAATATTGAACAAAGGCTCAATTAACACTGTGGAAGTGAAGGAAGATACGGAAGACTCCTCTCTAATTTATTTATTTCTTTTCTGTTCTGTTATCCTGATATGCTGCTTCCAGTTACCACTGCACCCCGCACTGTATGGTATTACGTGATTTTGTTTTCAGATTGTTGGAGATAAAGTTACTTCATTATTAATATATATGCACTGTGCATATCCATAAATATTGAATACGTCCGCGTGTGTAAACGTACTGGAAGTGTTAATAGTTAAGATAAACGAAGTCCATTATTGCAATAAGTGACTATTTCTGTGACCCTATTTGCAATAAAAGCAGATTCAATGATATGAGAAAATTGCTAGGTTTCAGAATAATTGAACCGGGCCAGACGAATCCTCACAAAGGCATCATTTACAAAGTACTTTGCTTGTCTAAAATATTTATTCCCGCAGAAGGAAATGGAAAAAGAGTTCATATGGTTACACAGCTATCCTATGAGTGTAAAATTGTTTTATCATGTTATGTTTATTTCCAAGACATCTTCCACTGGGGCATTGCAGAAAAAATATTGGCTATGCAGTTAATTCCTTTGTGTGGACTGCTCATATTTATTCTCTGGGAAGTCAATCGTGTTCTGTTCAGGCTTGTCTTGTTTTTCTGCTGAGCAAACACTTAAGCAACCCCTTTCTTGTAAAAACTTATTTGCATATACAATATGCACCATTCAACATCAGTGCTACACAGAGAATTGAAATGTCTTTGCTTTCCCTCCTGTGTACCATGGGAAGTAGTGGAGTTCTTTCTGAAAATGTTCCTGTTGCTCTTTAAGACTGCAGTATATTCTTCATGTTTAAGGACTGCATCAGTAGTTATAGATAATTTTAGTTTGTCTTGTATTGAAAGCCTGGATAGATTTTTACTATGAAATGTTCACAGCAAAATGCTTCCAAGCAACCTACAGACAAAGAATTACTCCCAGCAATTATCCACTGAATAAATCTGAATAATGAATACATTCACAAAAGTCACTATCTATTTGTGAACAATTAGCTGAAAGAAATAGAGGTGACACTTGCAAGCTAAATAATTCATTTATGAATTATTTGTCCAGCTTTGCTTCTCACATATGTTGCATGAAATGAGATCAAAGCTTAGATGAAAAATTACTTTAAAAAGAAGGGCAATGTTAAAGGAAATTCTTCCAGCTTTCAGTGCAGAAATCATCCCACTATCACAACTATTATTTATTATCAGTAATTTCAGAGGCTAGCAAAGTTATTTTCCTGGAATCTTTTACTTCATACATTAAGCTGTTTTTTATTCCTAACATATAACCAATTTTAGGTTGTTAGACTGCAATCAAAAGCACTTAGTAGGAATGGAGCTGTCCCTGTTATGAGATTTGAACTCCTGACATCTTTATCCACTGGAACTTGAGTGCCCAGGTAACTACTAATTATTCAAGCATTTACAACCATTACTATCAATATAATTAATACATGGTGGAATAAAAGTGAGAATGGGACTATGAAATGATCATTCCTGGCATTTAGATAACAATCTTTAATGAAAACATGTATAAGTTGCCCAATTATTTTTCAATCAAGTGAACAGAAAATTTGTTTACATTTAAGGGAAATCTAGAACTGAAAAGAAGTGGTTTCTGGCGTCAAAAATTATAAATGTTGTCTCCATGTATCCGTTTCTTGAAGACAACTACTCCCATCGACTGTTCTGTCTGGGGTTTTTTGAGAAACTACCAAAAAGTTTTTGATCAATTGCTTAGGAAACTGTGAGACCTTTCTTTTAACAAAACCAGGTTCAGTGAAAAATACAGGAACCAGGTTTTTCATTCAGGTGTAAAAGTTTACGAGCTCACTGCCACTCTCTGCAGGAATAAGAGGCTGCACAAGACCTTCTTATGTGCCTTGCTGGGTGACACTAGTAAAAATAAATGAGACAATTCCCATGGAGAAAGTGAAAGCTAGATGAAGAATAGAATTTTACTTCCTTCTTCCCACCTTCATCAGTTTTGCTGGCTAAAGCAGGCAGGTAAATTCTATCTTACATTAATTAGTAACAAGTGATTATCACAATAAGAGGAAGGAGGAACCAGAGAGCCAGGGAAGAAGCCAGGGACCACGGTTTGGTAGGATTTTCTGTCTAGGATCTACTACGAACAAAATTTGAAGAATGTCTTTTCCGTGCCAAAAGCGAGCTTAGATATTCCAAAATAACTTCTGTGAAACATTTGCAGGACACACCAGAGAGGGGATTTTGAGAGCATTTTGCAAGCCCTGCAGCTGTGAGCTGGTTTCAGCATGAGGAAAAGCCCTCCATCACCCCAATGTACAGGAAAGAGAAGGTAAGGTAACTTTCTCTAGGTGGGTTTTAGATATGGTACATTCAGTGAAGTGTCCTAGACCAGCAAAATCTGTTCTTCCCCATGTTGATGCTGATGCCTCCTCTACTATGCTGGCCCAGTTTTCTCTGGGGGAGGATCCCAACCCATTCCCCAAAATCCTGAAAGAAGGTTAAAACAGTAAAGCCCACAGAGCTTCTGATTCCTACTGTCGACATGAGCATCTTCAAACCCTTGCTAAACTGGGTAGGTGCAGAACAAGGGCCAGTCTGAGCATGCCATGGGAGAATCCATCCAACCCCCTGTTAAAAAAACAAAAACCATAGTATTTTAGACATGCAAATAAATAGCTTCAGGAAAAGAACAACCGAAAAAGCACAAGCTTGTGCTTGCAGGGACAGTAAACCACCATATTTCAGCAGTCATGGCAGGTATTTCTGACTAAAAATTATACATTTGATGATGACCAGCCTTCAGCATTTGACAAGGGGCTGTTAAAGCCTCTTGAACAGTAAATCACCTCTTTTCCTGTCAATAATTTTATTATGATATCTGCAGAAATGTCAAATGTTAAAATCCCACTTTATTGCTATAATAATGGATTTAATTTGTAAAACATATAAAATGAGGCCATAACTGTACTGGAGGGAGATATATTTGTGATCCCACTATATCTATATAATTTCCTGATGGCTTTACACACATATTTTGAATGGGCGAAGGAATAAAAACAATCCCACTTGCAAGGATTTTGAGATTGGGATTGGATTCTGAAAAGGAAATCAATGTGATCACAGAAATGTAGCAATTATGATAAAAAAACCGGCCTAAATTTCACATTTATGCAAAAAAAAAAAAAAAAAGAAAAAAACCAACGTAGGTGTTTATCTGTGATTTGCTCCGTTCAGGCCCTTCCCTGTTGCCAGGAAAGCCCTGCTTTCCAGCTGCACAATCAGTATTATCACTGTGTGCTATTTTTGGCTACTGAGTACATTTCATGTACGTCATCTTTCCCACACCAACACTGGTATGAAGGGCAGAAACTCTTCTTTCCACTCCTCTGTCGTTTGTTGCTGCTCCGATCTGCTCGGTGGCGCTGCCTCCTCCGTCCTCGTTGCGGAGGGATCCCCAGGTGCTTTTCTCTGTTCCTTCTCATTTCCTTGGGCAAGTGGGTTTCCCTCCAAAGCTTCACGTGGGACGCTTCATGTTGGCATCCAGAGTACATGTCCCAGATATGTCCAGTCCCACCTTCTGGTCCTAGTGCAGAGGAGTTGCCGGTAAGTAATCCTTTGATGGGCGACAGAGTCCTTGTGTCCAATTCCTGAAGCTTTTTACAAATGGGCTGTTTTTAAGGTCATATAATTTCCCAACTATCACTTTGGTAGGTTTCCAGCTCTTGTCATGATATGTTAATGCCAGGTTCCTGTCTGAGTGGAGAATGCATTATTTCTTCTGACACTCCGTAGCTTTGATTTCCATAAGTTATTGAAGTCTAGTAAATATCGTAAAACTACTTCCTTTTCAAGGTCTTCCTTGGCTAGGTGCTATACTTTTCTTTCCTGACATGGTTAAGTGTTTGGAAAAGCTCATATGGACAAAAGCTGCACTTGGAGTTATAAATCTCTTCAAACATAAGGCTCAGCTTCCTTGCTTGTGCCACAGGAAGAGCCCTCATAGCTAAAGCTATAACCACCTCTAACCTGAGCTGGGCTGTGTCTCCCGAAACCTGTTTAATTTTACACGGAATAATCAAATATTCATTACGTGAAGTAAGTGTGTGTGTGTGTGTGGCTGTAGCAGAGTGATTGGGATACTCACCTGGCAGATGAGAGACCCTGTTCCCAGTGACCACTCCAATGAATATTTAAGTATTTCATATTAAGTATTCATTGGAGCAAGGATAAGAGCAGACTTCTGCCACCCCCAAGAGAGCACCCAAACACCAGGCTGTAAAGTCACTCTTTCCTTCTTTAGCTCAATGAATATTTAATTATTCAAGGCCAAACAAGACGGCTTTAGTGGCAGAAACTGAGATTTCCTGCTCCCATATGCGTACTGTAGCTCTGATGGTGAGGGCTTGTATACATGAGATGTGGATTTGTATTTCTTTGGACTTGGGAAGAAGTTGAATCCAGGTTTCCCGTACCCCGAATGGGGCTTCCAGCTTCTGAGCTGCTGAATGAAAAACACAGACACTCCAACACACACTGCCCACGGTCACAAGACAGAGGTGTTATGACCCCAAGATCAGAGAAAGCATCCTTATCAGTGATAAGGCTGGTTTTATACATCTCTCAGGAGAAGGTATCAAAGCTGAAGATGTTCCTCATTCCATGGCAATTCCAGCTACCTATGCTGTGTGCCTTTCTGAGGTTATTCAGAGTGTGATGCATAAGAAAATGTGCTTATCTTGTTTACTCCGGGGTCTGACACCCCCAGACTGTGGTTAATGGCACCTAATCCTGCTTCTGCAGCCCAAGGAGTGGATGTGTGAAAAGATGACTTTGGGGAAAGCATCCAAAGAGAGAAGACAAGGCAAGGGTATTTGAATCTAAAAAAGCACACAAGTAGAGAACTGAGGAGTAGAAGGATAAAAGCAAGAAGAAAAACATAGAGTAAGGAGCAAGCAATCACCAGGTGGGGAAATAACACACAAGGGGGAAAAAAAAGGAGCAGGAACAGTGACCAGAAGGCACAAACAAATCATCACAGAAATAATATCCTTTACCTAGCAGAGGAACAGAGGGAATAGGGAGAAAGGGCTAGAGAAGATGACTTCAATCTTAAAAATAAAATGCGGAGAATCTCTACCACACACTTGAGTCTTTGAAAAATAGAAAATTTGCTGTCTGCTCTCCATTTCCAGAGGATGGTGGAGATTCATTTTGGATTCACTCTGGGGAGTTGACTGTGGGAGCATTCCTATGCAGAAGAGTCACTTATTACTGTTATTGCAGCTCTGTTTCTTGTAATTTCAAAGAATCCACAGCATTACAATTCTGTTGTTAAAAACTGTAGCTTCCAAGCAAAAACCAGAACAACAACATAACTGCGATATTAAAGTGCAAATAAATTACCTTTTTGTACTCATCAGGATTGTGTCCAAACTCAAGTCTGCTGCATAGTCCCAGCTGAAATGGCAACACTGCATTCCAAATGCAGCTCCTTAGCTTGGAACATTTCAAGGGTTCTCCAAATGATATGGTTCATGTATTTCATAACACATTTTTGTCCGTCTACCCCAAGGCTGTTGAGCAGCCACCTTGAGAAACTGTTCACTGCAATTTAGAGAAATGCTTTCTGAACACTTTGTTGTCTGCTACTTTAACTAACCTTTTCCCTGAGAATACAGTTTTAGAGTACTGAATGTGTACGACAATGAAGGAATACCCCAACTGTCTTGCCATAAATAACACAGTGGTCTGACAATAAACGTCCAAGCAGATGTGTTACATACCCATAGCCACAAAAGCTCAGAACTTCACCCAGGCACATTAACCCCGTTTGAATGGCCATGTGTTTTGTGTTTTGATCAACTCTTTAGACAGATGACAGTAGCTATCGTCCTTCAATACTGAGGAAAAGGCCACCTGTGGACCAAGCTGTGGGGGAAAAGCGGAAAGTAGAGAGGAGGGTTCGATTCCGTGAGCCAGAAGTCATTGTACATGGTATGCTCAAGCTATTAAGCCCTTTGGCATGACCTTTCTAGCTTTTAACATCCACCCTGTCTGTCCACATCAGCTTCCTCCTCTGATAATGTTATTTGTGATTTTCAGCTCCTCATGGAGCAGAGGATGGACAATTTTTGCTCTGTGCTCTGCAGAATTGCATCTGGTCCGTTTGCCTGCCTGCCCTGGGAGGAGACAGGCTCCTGCATCACCCTCAGCTGTTCTCACAGTGACGTCCTGAGTCAACCCCCACAGGGATCATTGTAGACCGTGGGTTTGGCTGAGCCCCAAGGCTACTCCAGAACAATGTACCCAGTCATGAAAAGAATCTCAGACAAATTTTAAACATGTTTATGTCATTCTGGGTACCTAGGATGTAACGGGAAGGAGGGAGCCAGCCCTTTCATGGTTCTGAGCGGCGTACATGCCGCAGAATACAACAGCAGAGGCCTAAGCCTAGCAGCCAGGATGTAATAATTTCTGCCAGTGAAGGCACCCAAGGAATGACACAGCCAACAAAACCTCTGGTCTTTTCAGTCGTGAGCTAAAATAGCAGTTTGCAGATAGTTCAGCTGGGAGTGACCATATGCAGACATCTGGCACAATGATCCAGTTTGCACTTCTGCATGCGCTATATGCAATACCAAATAAGAACTGTTGTTACATTCTGACTTTCCCCAATTTGAGCCAACTAAGAAAATTGTATTTATTGGTAGAGAACTAAAATTTTATGGGTTTGATACATCAGTCAGTAAAAACACAGGTGACAGAACGGTAACATTTATATTCCAGCCACCTGTTTGGACTGCTACAGCTTCTGAAAACAAGGCTTGGCATCTGCTGATGTGTCTGTAAACAGAATTTTGTTTGGCAGCACATTGTTTGGGATGCCTCCTGACACAGGAGGGGAAAGCTGTTTCTTGATAACGTTGTTGCCATGGCCTGGGCTTTCCCATCAAAACTGAACTCCCAGAAACACTCAGTGAGTCAGCCCTAAATTTGCCCAGGCTTATCTGACTGCTCAAGAAGATTTTGATGGGAGTTATTAACTCCCTCAGCTCTCTGCCAGGGTCACTGGCCCACATCAGTGCTCATAATCCTGCAGTCAGTCTGGCCCAGGGGGACCAGGTTGGTCTCCCACTGGCTCTGATTTCAGCACAGCCATGCTGGAACTCCAGGGAGCTGCAAGGATGGAGAAGACTCTGACTCTTTTCCATGAAGACATGAGAAACATTCCAACCCATAATTAATATTCTGTGATTTAGATTATTTACTGTTTGTCCAAACATCTTAAGGCTAGTAAGATGAAGGTTTCTGGCACTGAAATTTTTGCATTCTATGGACTTTTCATCCTCTGTTGTGTCTGGGGCCTGGCTGACAAGCAGAGGGATTTCCAGGATATTGTTGGATGAAAGTTAATCTGACAGTGGGCCTTGCTTTCTTAGCTTTCATTCTTCTGTCAGCCTGCTGGTCTAAAAATTATTTGGAATAGGAAGGTTTTCTTTGCAGGAGCTGTTTTACTGACCGCCTGCAAGAGCAGCAAACTCTGCCTCTGAACTCTTCCATACAATAATTTTTCCTCACTTCCCTGAAGTGCACCTGCATCTGCATGTTTGCATGGAGTGGATAGATCCTCATCCAGAGCCAAAAGTGTTGTAAGAGGTGGCTCAGCATCTATTAAGTGACAGGCAATTTCAGAGACACCACTTGGTGCTTGCTTTTATGTTCACCTGCTGCCAAGAGACCTTTCCAGGGGTGTAAGAACATTTTCATTCTCTTTTCTAGCCATTTCCTGCTGTGACTACGTAGTGGGTAAGTTGAATTTTCACATTATAACTGTGAGCCATCCATAGCATTAACCTGAGTTTGCTTTTGTGGCTGCTGGGATGCACTGTGCAAATACACCCTCTGTGTACACAGCATTTCGTATTGTCAGTGGTTGTTGCTTTTTCTTCTCAGCGTAAGCAGCACAAGGTGCTGATGAGGTCTGGTGCAATTTTAAACAAGACGTCTAGTAAGACAAATAGTGGAAGCAAAACTGAAATCCCTGAAGCTATTTTTAATTTAAATATAATTAATATATTTTATGGCAATAGAGTAGATACAGGTTTTTCACTAAGATATGCAAGGAAAGCACCCCAAGCAAAACAATAGTTCTCCCTGCTGAGTTTTGTGTGGGGGGAAGAGACAATTCATTTATATGCTGGCAGCAGGGTAGAAATAATAAACATAATGTGGGTTTTTTTTGTTTTGTTCGAGGCCAGGCAGCCTTACAGACCCCGAAGCAAATGTATCTGGATGTTCTTACGATGGTGATCATTTCTAGAGGCCCTGGCCAAAATCCATCCCCTGCTATATGCAATGCAGTGAGAGGAGAGGGGTACATGTATATACATGTATATATACACACCCAGACCCAACCCTCCCAGAAAGATGTCCCCATATCCCCTAGCTATTGCTGTTGTCCAGGAAAAGGGTTTGTGTGCTCATGACAATGGAAGCATCAGCTAAGGCAATTATTGGGCTAGAAACGAGGTACTATAGGCAGGAAAGAGACAGGTGGAAAAGCGAAGATCAAATATTCGTCAGGGGACAGCGTCTGAGGCAGGAACTGAAACTAAACCTCCTGTGTCTGAGTCCAGTGCTTTTCTCAGATGAGTTGCCATGAGACTGGGCACATGCCTGTGGCTGTGTGCGCTCTTCCAACAAGCAATTTAACTAATAAATTTAAGCATTAAATTTCTATCTGTAATCTAGAAAAACGAACTTAGATTTCAGCACATCGCTGCAGTGATGTGCTGAAGCTGTTCTGGGCATAGCTCATCTCAATTCTGTGAGTGGAATTATTTTTGCACATTATTTTTTTTTTTTCTGTTCATGGACTGAATATAGTTGCTAATTTTGAGGACTGGAAAACTCAAGTTTGCATTTGAGATCACCCAGAAATAACTTTTGCAAGGTTGAAAAAGGTTATAAGAAAAGGTTATAAGAAATTCATAGAAAAGGGCTGATGTGAAAAGCTGTTCAGCTTTCACAGAAAGGTTTCACTGCTCCCATGTGTGCTCATCAGCCAAGTTCCTCACTGTGAGAGGCAGGTGGGCACTCGGTCGAGAACTGTAGTGTGTGGTGTGAGAAATCACACAAGGGAAACACCAACTTCCAACTCACAAATCTCTGCAAATGCAGAAAGTGGTGAGCAATTCCCTGGCTAAACACCTTCATATCAACCATTCATAGAATAATGCCAAATAAACAAATTTATAAAAAATGAAGTCTGCTCACGGATAATTTGCAAACAGAAAGAAAGGCTAAATTCAAATGAATAAATTATTTGCTGCAAATAATTCACTCAGATCTATTATGGGACATTGATTTGGTTTCTGGTTAGCTGTAAAATGACTGCCTATTAACATTTTACCTTTTCCCCATGCACTTTTTGATACATTATTATGTGTTTCCTGCTTGGTTTTATGACTTTTACCTTCCTCTCTGTACATCTGTATGACAGTTTAATTGACTGGTGTGTATTCCAGGGCTCGGAGTAGAAGCTAATTTAAATAGTTGCAGCTAATGTTGGCCCTTTACCCATAATAATACACTCCACATTTTTAGCTCCTTATTGATTATGTGCATATGGCAGGAAAATAGCTGCACACTATGGGTTTTATTCAGGCATGAATTTGGCTTTATACTGCGTGTTTAATACTCTGAGTGCTTTATAAAATAGTACAGACTGTGCAATGGCCATGAAGTCAAACGGAGCAGCCAGATCTGAATCAAACTGGATCCCCGAGGCACATGGATGGATAAACACGTGCAAGGATTGGGGCACAGATGTCAGCAAGCTAAATGTAGCCCTCTGATTTTCACATGTGTGCTGTGCCTGACCCAGGGTGCTTTAAACAGACTTGAACTTCATTTTGAAGGCAAGAAAAATGTTTACGGGATGTTCCTGCCTTAGAGGAAGTGCAGAGGATGTTCCAGTGTAATTAGCACACGTAGCACTTAGAGAGTGGTTAAAATTGCCAGGGCTTTCTAAACATTTTCTAACCCCTTGGTTATTGGAGCCATGTTTCAGTTCTTACCATAATTAGCAGGAGTCCCAAACAAGCTGAGTTACCAGGGAAAAGAGTGGAAATGAATATCTTGTCTCTTTTATGGAGCATTTGTGAGCATTAAATATTGGATGAAGTAGCTTCATATTTTCCTAGTATTCAACTTAACATTTAGCATAAAAGTATAAAAAATAATTGCTGGAGGGGAACTTGAGATCACACATTAACTATGGTAATCCTGTTCCTATTGTATGTAATTAAACCCTTTAAATGCTCCATTAGATGATATATTTTATACTCACCACCCTCCATCAGGAGGTGTGACTCACTATTGCTTAACTGATGTGTATGGAAGTACTTACAACCAGAGCCCTGTGTACCCTGCTGTTCCCAGAAAACTGGTACAAATGCATCAGCAGGGGATCAAACTTAGAAAGTGTTTAAGATGACACTAAAATAACGCTGCTTTCTCTTTTTTTCTCCTCATCACTGTTCAGTAGATGACAGGTCATCATCTGGATTGCCTGTGCTCCTGTGGCTCTCATTTTGTGCAGTGCTGATCCTTGCTGTGAGTCTCTACTACACCAGCATGAAGCAAGATGTCAAAGTCCTGGAGGAATTTCAATCCCGACTTGTTATCTTCTTTCTTCATATAAGACACGTTGCTCAGAGATGTTGGACTTGGTTTGTGAAGCAGTAGCAACGTCCTCCAGCCTGACACTACTAAGCACCATGAGTCAGTGCAAAGCTCCCAGTTTACTCCAGCCACATGCAAGGAACACATGATCATCCACTTCAAAGAGCAAGAAAATCAACCCTGTTGTGCATCATCCAGCAGCCACTTCTCCTTTTTATTCCTTTGGTGTTTTTTTTCCACATCGATGAACAGTCATACTAGTGCCTTGAGTTCTCACCAAACTCATGCTCCATCACCCTGAACAGCAAACAAGTATCTCAGTTCTGTCCCCCATAGTTTATGAACTGCTGATATGAGGAGCAAAAGTAGAGAGAGAAACAGATTGATCTGTGCAGGCAGCAGCAAGCTCTGAAGAAAAGTCTCCTGAGTCTCAGGTCAAGGCTTTAGATATCAAACCACCTTTCTCCTTAAGTCTCCTAAGAGCTATTCTGCAAAAGTTAAAATAAAGCAGAACTATTGCACCAACACTTCTCTGGTGGCCAAAGGCTTGACAAGCTGCTATATTTACACACCTGAAATGTTTATTAGTAAAATCCCAGCAAATGGCTTTCTTGTTTCCCTTCATGCATTTTTTTTTTACTCCATGGGCAAAAGCTGTTTCTTACTGATTCACTTAACTCCCAGGAGTGAAAAAGAACACGAAAACTCATTTAAACAGAAAATAGTTTATTTGCCTAACATGAAAAATAACAGCATTGAAACTCAGGCTAATCATCAGATCGGTAGTTTAATCCTCTGGGTTTGATTCAGTCCATAAACTCCACGAGCTGACTTATGGGATTTATGATAATGGTAGTATTCAGTCAGAGGTTATGCCTCGGTATTCAGGGCCTTATGTCATGGCAATATGGACTGGCTGTGAAGAAGTGGGAGGCCAAGTCCCTTTATCCCTCCATTGCCCCCCACACTATGCAGGTCTCTGAAGGGAATCCTTTTAATGGAGATCACGTGAAATGGTGCTCTGGGTATCCGAGAGGAGAGCAAATGAGTGCAAGCTTGTGAGCTTCAAAGAATGAGCACAAACAACTTTTTAGGCCTTAGATTCTTCACAAGTAGTACCTCATATGTGCTTGGAGTTATTTAGTATGGTAAAACTGACATCAGAACCTGTAAGAGCTGAAGAAAAGGAAGCAGGATAAAAAGGGGGAAAGAAAACACTGCAGAGAAGATTAAGTGATGCCTGCAAGACCTTGGCTGGAATTCCCCTGCCATGACAACCACCAAAAAGAAAAAAAAAATGGTGCTTTATTTTTAATAGAATTTTTTAAGAGGGCCATACCTCTGCCCCAGCAACCTTCTCCCAAGCAGCCCGAGGACTTTAACCAGGAGAGGATAAACAGAAACACAATATGCAGCCTTCTCTCAAGAGGAGAGTAGGCAGCAACTTGATTGAGAACAAGTCAGAAAAATTGCAGCCCGAGAGAGAAAGAAGTGACTTCAGTGGCTGTTCTCATGCTCCTCCTAAGCTGTCAAAGCCACAGGCATTGCATTTGACACGTGCCGGTCTGGGAAGCAGAGGTTGCTGCAGGAGGAGTATTTGGCTCAGGGGCTCTGTGTGCAAACCACTCAGGTTCCTCAGCTCAGAGGGTAAGTTTCACCACTGCTTCCCTCCCCTCTCCATTGTCTCAGCCCTGCTGTTTAGGTAATAAAAAAGAAAGGTTTCAAACTCGTGTGCTGGTGAATCTCTGATGAAAAGGTTTAGATTGGTACCTTCACAGGGCAAGGGGGTCATTGCAACTTCTGCTTGCATCTTTTAATGTTTAGAGTCTTTTTCATGTTCATGTTGAAACTCTTTGGCAAACCAGTGGTGTTCCTTATTGGCTCTGGACTGACATGTCCTCCCAGCATGTAGCAATTAGGCCATTCCAAACAGGAGCCTGTTTGAAGGGACAGTTCCCTCGCTCCAAGTCATAGCACATTGCAGCAAAAATGGAAAGGTTGAGCTGACAAGAGCATTCTCGAGAGCAAGAGCAGTAGAGTGAACCCTTCCAGTATGTTAGCAACCTGGTTTCAGTAACTTTAAAGAAACTGATGGTTAAGGTAAAACAGGAACTCCTCTTAGGACTGTGTGGAAAAATGTGGTGGTGGTGTGAAGATCATATCTGTGTCCACCTTCCTGCACAGCTCCCCAGGAGGTAGATGTAGGACCACCTTTCCACTGAGTCTGCTTTAAATGTCAATGTTCCTCTTGCTGGGGCCCAATTTTATCAGTGTGAGTGAGAATAGATATCACATCTGGGCTGTCCGGGACATTAAGCAGAGGGATGGCTATTCTTAGCTTTTGTGTCAGCTCTGGTTGGGACAGTTTTGGGCATGGACAAAGGCAGCACTTGAGTTATCTGCTGAGGTCTCACCATGGCTTTACAAGGTCTCCCAGGTCAGGATTGTTTACTGTGGTGAGTCAGGTACGTGGAAGGCTGCAAAAGGCCAAATTAAATTTGCCTCAAAGCCAAAAGATTTGAAATAAATAAAAGCTAAATTCCGTTCCAGGGAGAGTGATGGCATTTCACAGGTGAAGAAACTGAAACTAGGAAAGCCAATGCATCTGTGGGAGTGAATGAAGCAGATCAATAACAAGGTTGGGAATAGGAGGAAAAATTCCAGCTCCTGGGCCTGCATTTGTTTACTGCTTCACAACTTCACTATGGACTTACCTGTTTTATTTCCTTCTCACGCTGAAGCTCTCTTCCCATTCACCCATCCTGCTTAAACACACACACACCCACACAACACCCTCTCTGCCCCTTCATTCTGTTCTTTATTCATCACAGCTTTATCCTCACTGCTGTGAGCTAGATGTGATTTCTCCATGTTCAGTGGTGTTTTTTCTGTGTGATACCTTTGTGAGTTTGGAGCCCTAAAGTTACAAAAAATCAGATGTGTTGGGTAATAATCCCCTTGCTGGCCATGCTGGGTAATATTTCCCTTCAGTACAGCTCCTGAGAATTTCCCAAATGAGATAAAAAGGAGAGGGAGTACAAAATTTATTCTAAGTGGTGGAGATGCTCACCTGAGTTCACACTGGTGCCAGTTGGTTAATTGCCTTAGAAGTCAAGAATCCTGCAGCTAATCACCTCTGAGCAATTGTTTGATCCAGCTTGGAAATAGTCATGTTTTAGACATAAAGGCCTGAAAGAGGAAGCAACATAGGACAGGACTCTTGCAGCAATTTTTGAAGCAGACAGTGGGTGGGTGTGGGCTTCCCAGGAGCTATGTCTGGGGTGGCAGGAGTCAAAGGGCCAGAGGAGAGTAGAAGGAAGTCTGTAAATGACAATGGACTAATGGCAGGGCCTAGGGGTAGAAGTGCTGCCTAATACCCCTTGTGCAGTGAGTATGTAATTAATGCACAGCAGAAATCAGCAGACCTCAGCAGAAGGGTAGGTGTTGTTTTGACAGTGTTCAGTACATCCCTGCAGTGTGAACGGATGGAGGGCAGCTGCCAACACCCTCTTCAGGCAGGGCCACCACATCAACAGCACCTGATTGAACCAGCAGCCGTATCCATACGCATATGATTAGAGGAGATAGAAAAGGACATAGTGAGATGACACTAGATGTTTTTACGTTAACCTTTTGATGCACTCAGCATTAGTGCTGGTAAAAAGTAGCCCCAAAGTCTGCTTCTAGTTCCCCTCCCTCCCTTCAGCTGTCCAACCCTGATAGTCTGAAAACAAGTTAATGGAGCAGGAGAAGCCCATAGCAGGAATTGTAATTGTCATTTCTGCCTTTTGCCACTTTGAAGCAAGAAGAAGGGCTGGCAGCTTGTGACTATAAAAAGTGTGTTACCAGCTTGCCCTCAGGCAATAACTCAGGAGCCTCTAAGATAATAGTGTGGACTTGTTTATTATTAATTCCTTGCCCCAGGATAGCTGTTGGGAACCTTTAGGCCCACCTCTGAAGGGAAAGACCGATGCTACTTGAAGAAAATTAAACAGCTGACATTTAGAAAATTAGCCTGATCATGCAGCCTGTGGTCCCCCTTTACATTTGCTAACAATCTGCCTTTCAGCTGCATGCTGACACAGGACTATCTTCTCCTTGCCTCCTCTGGCGTTAGGGTTCACTGCTGGAACACAGTACCAAAAGGGCTCAGGCAGCTTAGGATGGTTGGGCATATCCTTGACTATACAAGCTGTGGCATGGAGATGCTGGGGAATGAGTACATGAACCAAGACACTGCCACTGACTTTGAGAACAGTTTTTTATCTTGCATTGTAACAATTTAAATTCACCTTCAAAGAACAGGCACAGAAATATTGAATTTTCAAATAATTTATTTTTATATATCACCAAATCATAAAAAGCCAATGCACTGTCCAGCAAAAAGCATCAATATATAAAACACATTAGCTCATTATCAGTAATGCTAGAGTATGTCACTTACACTGAACCCAGTCCAGCTCCTACTAATGCCAAAGGAAACTGTCAGTGACTCCACTAGCAGAAGGACTGGATTCAGCTAGGTTGTATTAAGGGCTGTACAAAGGGCTGTATTAAAATGCTAGTAAAAATTTCCCTTTTGAGGCTGTATCAAAACAATAATAAACCTCACTCCCTTTCTGGTTTTGTCAAATACATGCAATTAAAGCTCCAAATCAGCAGTCATTACACTGCAAAAGACCATACAAATCAAGAGAGATAATATTCAAAACAGGCAAGGCTCTACCCTCAGTTTGTGTGGACTGGCATCGTTGCTCACAGGCTAATCTATATACACCATCAAGGGATCTGCCCCTGCTTTCAGTGGTTAAAAAATTATGAAAAAGTGTTCAGTTTTCTCGCCAAAACGCCCATTTTTGAGAGACCTCTTTAGCAGCATAACAAAATAGCTAATCTAGGTGCTTAGAAAGCTTTTTCCCACATGGCTCTAAGATGAGACAGTAGCTCACGAACACACACGTCACAGGACATACATTTCAGAGAGGCTGAAATGCTTTCACAGGCTCTGTGCTGACTCACAAGCAGGAAAGATCTGCTTCAGATCTTTGCAGGTGGTACCAACACAAAAAACCCTGGCCCTTTTAAAACTATGGGTGCTAATGAGCTACTTTCAAAAATGGCAAGTCTACAGAGATTTGGGAACAGTGTTTCCTTGCCCACGCAAGTCACGAGCTACACAGAGCAAAGGGCCAATTGTAGCGTTTCTAAATCTGCCAACATGGAAAGAAGAGCTTTCCAAAGAAGCCACTCCAAATCAGGTGACACTGTCAGCACCTTTACCCAGATACCTGCATGGCTGGCATAGGTGGCTCTCTCCAGAAGCTAACTTTAGGTTAGCACGTGCCTCAAGGGGAAGCCAAAATCCCTCACAGGAAATGCACCAATGGTTCTCCTCACTATCTACTGCTGCTTGGATTGATGTTACTGTCCTGCATGCCTCAGCTGTTCTTTTCTCTGGTAGGAAGAGATGTGAGAAACAAGGCCTAATCAACTTGAGAGCAACAGAATCCTCTGTGAAGTTTGCAGGAATGTTTTTGAATATTAAAAGGATCCAGAGGGAGGAGATGTCAGTGGAACTGTTGGTCTTTTTTGTTGTTGTTTTGTCACGTTTTGTTTATAACCTTCAAAAACCTCTCAGGAGTGTACTTCAGATCACAATATATTGATTTCTCAGTTGTGTAGCTTGAGCTGCTTTAATCAGAGAATACTTGACCAGAATTGCTGTGGACCCCAATGCAGTGGTCCTCCCCCTGGAAGGATTCTGTTCAGTACAGAGCTTCTTAGCATCATTTAGCAAAGGGACTGCTTGCTACTCTAAAAGACTGTATTTTGGTAAGAAGACTGCCAGCACCTTGTGAAGTCAAATGCTGGACACTATTTTAAAAATTATGGTTAAAACTGCTGCAACAACTCAGAAAGTGGTTAACTGATGCAATCTAGATCCAGTGTGTTGCAGAAAGATGTGTTGTATTTCAGACACAAATTATTGCACTTCACAGTGTTAACATGGAAAAATAATTCCCGCTGCAGGAGGGATTGGGGTGAAGAGTTCTGGACTGTGTTATGTGTAATACCATGACAGACAGTTTTCAAACATTTCCCTGCCTTAAAATGTGCGGTTTAACATAGTACTGATCTAACTCCACCACATTCCTTGAGAGACTGCTGGCACCAGCCGTAGAGACCACCCAGAGTAACCCAGTCCCAAATCAGGACTGGCTTATATAAAGGGAAGGATTTAATGTCACTCCCCAGAGAGCCTGAATAAAACCAGGGAAAATCTGTGACTGTTCTTCTTATTTTCGGACAAAAGTTCGCCACAGAGACTGCAATTTTTCTCACACTCATAAATACCCTTCAGAACCTGTATACAGACTGGAGTCAAACTTGCTCAAATCTGGGGGAAACAAGGGGAAAGTAAGGAGGAGATGAAGAGTACTTTTGTCACAGGACTGTTTACTCACTTGCGTGAGAAATCACCCAAGATGTCAACAGTAATAATTACGGATCGTCATTCTCACCTCCTGGCAGGTTGTCTCAACAACACAGTTGTTTACAACACAGTCAAGTGTAAGGGGGGAACAGAAACTTCTCACATTGGGTTTCCACCATATACAAACAATTCAAGCTATTTCAGTGAGCAGCTCTTGCTGCCAAGTACCTTATCTCCTTGATAAACACCAGAACCACAAGGTTAAAACATTGTTGTTTAGGAATAGCAAGCCAAGTAGAAGAGCTCCAACAGGAGGATTTGAGGGCCATCCAGGATAACCTTTCATGTCTAACAAATCGCAGTTGTTGGCTTTTTATTTTGGTGAGGAAAAAAAAATAAATTAAAAACTCCCAAACCAAAATGAATTCTTTACTTGACCAACGCCAAGGGCTATTCACACAGCCCCTCTTGGGTGCCTGTGCCCATTTTTTAGGAATGAGGATCTGACAGAAAGCTAATAAGCGTTAAATCCTAATTCCTTCAGCTATCTATGGAAATAGGACTTAAAGTCTCACATGGATTCAGTTCTTTTCACTGTTGTGTGCAATAACAGTTCAAGCAGTTACAGTAGCAATGAGAGGTAGAGAAATTTAAGCACTCGGGTGAATACATTTGCTTTAATCTATGTTTGCAATAGCAGTTCGATTACACTCTTTGGCACGGACAAAAGAAACTAAAGACAACGCATTGCTATGTAAAATACTCTTCCCAACAACAGAATGGGAAGAGGGTATCCATTATGTGCCTGCACTGAAATAAGCGGTACTAGCAATACATTAAGTAAATTCTATACTAACCTCTCAGAAACAGATGTTAAGTTTTCTGAGAGTGCAGCTCCATTCTATGTCAGGATAGCATCAAAGTGCTGTCTCCTGTGCAGTTGTTATCTTTATAAATTACTGAGTGGAATTTTGCCATTTCAAAAAAAAAAAAAACAACACAACACCCCCCCCCAAAAAAAAAAAATTAAAAAAACCATCTACATGTGTATCTCATCCTAAATACAATTCAGAATAGTTGTCCTCTTTCTTATGGAGGACAAAAATAAAAACATGCACTTCAAGGCATTAGTACCATGAACAGAAATAGTTCTAAAATAATTTCTGTGCTTATGAAGCTATATGAGCATTTTGTCACTGCAGGTAAAACCTTCCTGTCTCCCCAGACTGATGAAGCACAAGGAAAGGACATTTGTGGTCTCCAAAGCAAACATTCCAATGAGATAAAAATGGGCTATTTCCATGAGCAAAGGAAATGGTTTGAGGCACAAATTTAGGATCTAGACACAGACAGGATTCTCATTAGCTCAAGGATGTTCACACATTGATATAGAAAAAAAGACAAAAGTTTTCTCAGAATCCAGATTAGTTTGTCATAAGTTACTGTAAGTGTTGCCAGTATAAATTATATCTGGATTTTCCTTAGAGTTATAATCTAAATGGTAAAAGTGATTTTACATGCAAAATGTTTGGGAGGGCTTTGGAGAATGGAAATTAGAAAAGTCACATTCTCCCAGTGCCAGGTTTGTGTGTATTTGGCAGCTGGCATCCATTTTAAATTTGCTCATTTGATATTGCATTTTCTGAGACCCATCATAGATCAGTGTTGAGGTTGTGCAGAAATCTTCATTTCCCAAATGAAGCCCACACAATGGCCTGCGGCCCACACAGAATCACACTTCTCCAGTAAGGTGACCCCATGTTCTGCACCCAGATTGGCCTGAAGAGACTCCTACACATGTCCCCCATTTTTGAGAGATGGTCTAGGACTAAGGACTAAGTCTAAGGACTAAGCTGTGTGAGGTGCTGACAACTGAGGTTGGACCAACAGGCGATCCAGGCTAACATCAGGACATTACCCAGATATAGGGGAGGAGTTAAAACACCTACAAACCCTTATTAGAAACCCATTTCAGCCCTTTGGAGGTTGTGCACTGGCCAGTGCTTTCCTACTATCATACCACTTCTAGGTATGATAACCTGTGTATTATTGCACAAGTCCCAGTACTAAGTAAGTAAAATGAAGTGTAGAAAGCTAAGGAATCCTAACAACTACTCCAGTCTACGCTGCCTGTTAAGAGAAGAACCTATATGCACATCACAGAAGAGCAGTGGAACTATTTCTGGCATTTACCTGCGTACATTGTACAAACACACATACATCCACTCCCTGATGCTGAACTGAAGGCCTGTACACTCAATCATCCAGCACTGGTTATTGTAACACCCCCTTTCTTAAGGGACCGTAGAATCACTGCCATAGCACATCTTTCAGTTTTTACAGTAAATCATCATACTCTTATTTCTGTGATTCTTATTGAAAGTTCCCAGATGAAAGATGCCTCATGAATTACTGGGATAAGACGTTATGAGCGTTCATGCCCTCGTGAGGAAATTCTGTTCCAAAAAATGGCTTCAGCTGCTACTCTATTATAAAAATAGTAATAAACAGCATTGATCTAAAATCTCAGATGACACTTGTTAGCTTAGATTTTTCTAGCCCAGTGCGGACTGCTGGCAGGGAATTGGTGGGGAAATTAACCACAGATGTTAGCCAGGGAATATTCTGATACAACAGAATAATTGTGTGGCAACACCCCGGTGCCTTGGAAAGCAGCATCCAGCTGTATTCAAGTACGTGAGGCTCTCCCTGGGTTACTAGCAATTTTTACAGGCCAAAATAAAGACCTTTTGACTGTGGTTTTGGCATTACAGGGAACACAGTGACTAAACAGCTGCACTGCACATTCTCCACCAGAACAGTTCACAGCTTTTCAAAGGACAGCAGCAGGAGGGACCACACAGGCAAAGGCCACAAAGCTTTGTCCCCTTCCACCACGTGACAATAGATAAATGCAAGTGTAAGTACCACACAGGGTTCTAGTTCTTTGAATACAACTCTTGCTAGAGGGTTCCCAGAGGCCTGCTTTTGGAGATGGTAAATTAAAGGTATCAAAATATCACAGAAATGCAACATTCGACTCAGAGAAACTCCTACTGTAGCCACACACTGTGCAGGATCACTAAAAGCACAGGTCAGAAATGTACAACAGAGAGAAGTGTGTGAGAAAGAGCATAGGTATGTAGGTATGTGTGTATAAATTATACCACGATTCTAACACATTTTCAGCCTGGCATCACCAGGTTGGCCTGAGTGTCCAAGCTTTAGGAGAAAAGGTTGCAGAAAAGCAAGTACAAATAGAAAAGCCCAAGTGGGTCCAATAACTGGGAGTTGCAGGATACCCTTTTTCCCCTTGAGTCAGACAGAGAGATTTACACTACATGTTCTGCCTTGTGACTGAGGCAGGGGCTTCCATCAAAAATAGCTTTGCTTTTAAGCATCACTGATTCTTGAAAACTGGGTGCCAGCCTCACCTCAGCTGGCCAAGTGAAGAAAGCTGGGGAAAACAGACTGAGATTCACATGGGACTCAAAGAACAGCCTCAGCCTTCTTTCAGTTTGCATGACAGCTCTAACCCCAGGACCAGTGTTAGCTCCTTCTCATGGAATTGGAAAGGAGATAAAATGCTTTCAGACAGGAGAGATAGAAGAGAGCATGAGCTTCACACATCCTCACTTATGAGCAACATCTTCTGCCTCAGAACCAGATACAAGGCTTGAGTCCTGCTACCTCAGAGCAAGGATGATGAGGAGTCACTTGCTGTCTTCTGCCTCCTGGTTCTTAAAAACCTCAGACAAGACCATGAACAGTGGTCCCAACCCACATGTTACTTCAGCCTAAGCCTAGTTTGGCACGTACATAAAATACATGATACAAAGCAGCAGCATGGTTCCACATGAGGATTAAGGCATGAACAGAAGTAATTTGTGGGAAGAGACACCACTGCTGAATGAAAGTGAGACTCTCTAGTTGGAGAAACAACTGGGGGAACATAGGAAACAGGCTAACTTTCAAGACCCAAGCTCTTCTTTAGGGTATGAAGAGGAAGGTCATTCCCTGGCAATGGGCTTAGGCATTTGCAAGATTCTAATTCCCTTATTAGAATCATAGAATTGTTTAGGCTGGAAAAGACCTCTAAAATCATCCAATTCAACCACTAATCCAGCACTGCCAAGGCCACCAATAAGCCGTCACTAAGTGCCATATCTACATGTCTTTTAAATACCTCCAGGGATGGTGACTCAACTGCTTTCCTGTACAGCCTGTCCCAATGTTTGACAACCCTTTCAGTGAAGACATTCTTTTCTAATATCCTGTCTATTAGACTGAATGACTAAAAAAGGCACTCCAACAATCCTGATGCCTGAATTTTAAATTGGTGTTAACCAACTTGATCTCTGACTCCCTCTTCATGAACTCCTCCTCTGATGCCAATTCACAGCTACAAAAAAGCCACCACTGTAAAGCTTTCAAAGGAACCGCGTTCCCTTGTGGGTGGAAATCATGCTGAAAAACAAGACCTCTCTACAGAGAGCTGTGGCCAGCTGGGGCTATAAGGGATGTTCACAGGGCTGGCTCACTGCTTTGAGCCCCTGGGGTTTTTTTTCCTAAACCTATGAGAACATTTTGACCGTTAAATACAGTGTCAGATTTTATGCCCTAAAATGCTTACTAATTCAGGGATTTGTTTTGACATCAAATTCTGTTTCAATCAAATGCTTAAGACGGTACTTAACTATGCATCGGAGTCCCCAGAAGGCAACAGTAAATCTGCATGGTTGTGCTAACCCCAGGCTTGAGCTCTGATGTTGTAGAAGCCTGTCTTCTCTCCCCTCTTTCCAATTTACCAGGTCCTATAATTGTGTATGATTCGCACTCCTGTTGCAATAAATTCAGTCTCAACTCAAACACAGATGCCACAGACAGTGTCAGTGTACTCCCAAAAAAATCTTCTTCAGTCCAGACTTAATTGTTTGGTTAAGTTTTCTGCTGATTTGGATAAATGCTTAATTCTAGGACAACTCTACTTCTCTGCCATGCAAATCCCACGCTCCTCTGAGTGACTCTTCTTAATTCTTGGATCTACATCTCATCTCAACCATCCACCTTATTTGCTGAAGCACTGGCCAATTGAAACTGAAAGCAACAACACAGTCACTAGTGAGCTTTGTGGAAATAACAATTCTTTTTCCATTCCACAGCAAAATTCACCTGCCCTGGAACTCCTGGCCAAAAGTGGGGAGAATGGGCTCATTCAGCACTGAACTACTCATAAAATAATTCAGCTGTTTGAACTCCTTGCTATGTGTATAGATATATAGAGATACCTACAATGCAAATGCTTACAGTAATTTTGCATACCCTTTTTGAAATAAATATCACAAATAAATTCTAATACTCAAAAAAGAATAGTATACAGTGTTAGGAACCAAGTTACATTTATAAATGCACAAGCATTAATACTACCTATTCAGCTTAATTTCTTAGTATGTAAGCTTCAGCAATTGCTAGCTACACTTCACTTCAGGAGTCATAATAAATGCTGGTCATGCCAAAATCTAAGAAGAAACCAAACCACAAAAGTTCTACACCATCCCTCCAAATTATACACAGTTTTTTTGACAGACACTGTAATAATATAGCAGTTTCATGGAATTCATTAACACTGTCCAATATTAAATATCAAGTCTGGTACAGAGGTCTCTGTTCTAAACAAAATCAGAGCAGGAGCATCATGTTTGTCAGCGCTGCATCCTTACATAGCAAAAGCAGAGACAGCAAGAGTCTGTACCCAGACCAGAGCTGCAATTATCAGAATAAAGAGAGAACAGGGGCAGCTTTACTGGCAAGAGGGAGGAGAGGGAGAGAAGAGGGAATGAACACAGCTCTAGTTACAACTATTGTTGAGGAGAGGTTTGAAGAAATAGCCTGAACACTGTAGCCTGGTCTTGCCAGCTCAGTCCTCAAAAATGGCCCCTGTCCCAAAAGCCAGTAATGACACGTAGGAGCTCTGCTAGCAAGAGCAGGTTACAGATTGTGCCTGCATGGGACAGAAAGTTTGCTGTGCCAAATGCACATAGGGCAGTTCATTCTCTTTATCCTAATATAAGTACTTCTACCAAAAAATTCTCATGGAGGAAGTGGGTGATTCACAAGTACATCTCTTTTCAGGAAAGAAAAGACCTCACACACTCAATACCCTGACTCAACTTCAGCTTACCCTACTAAATAATAAAATCTAGATCCTGCCCTAGAAATCTGCTTACACTTTAGATCATGCCACTTTTCTCATCTTGCAAAGAGGATCGTGAAGAGGATCTTCCTAGCAACAGCTCCTTCTCATGGATCAGGCTATCTAGCAGGTCCTCCTGTCTGTAGTTGTGATAAACCTTCAGGAAAGCCAGAATGGTAATTGCCAGCCAAGTCAGCCAGGCAGCCCAGAGACCAAACTAGAGAAGAAAAGAAATCATGAAGAGGTCAGTACTGTATTCTAAAAACAAAGTCAACTCTCCAGCTGAATATCAAAACATGAGCTGGACCAAAACCCATGGAGTCACGCCAAGTTGAACGCAGTGAAGTCCTGGTTCTTCATGTAAAGGAGTCACTTTTATGGCATATTTCTGTCCTAAATGCAGATATGCCTGAGCTGGGCATCTAGATGCCAGTGCTGGCAACGAAGACACAAAAGAACTTGTGTCCAAGAGGCATTGCTACCTTCAGGGAATGCCCCAGGCAGACTAATGCCTCTTTCCATGTGGGAAAACAAGAAACCTGTGCAAGGGATGGGGACTACCATCCCTGCAGAATTAGTCCATGCACAAGTGCTCAGGTCCCAGTGCTGACTGACTTTATCATTGACTTAGAGCTAGAATAGTCAATAGAAAGGACTGCCAGCCTTAGAGGTCTAGTTCGCATGGATTCATCAGAAAACAGGCCTATTTACATTACATTAATCTTTCATTATTTTCAATGGTCTGATATTTACATAGCTCAGGTGACGTCAGACAAACTCATGGAAGGCAAAACTAGTAGTCTCATGATCTGGTGCAGGTCAGACATTATTCTGAACAGCAATGAAGAGCTCCAGGACACCAGAGTGTTGCAACTTTTGCAGACCTTATCCTTTGGATAAACAATGAATTTTCCATCATGACCACGAGATCAGTGCTAGGGTGAGGTTTTGACATGTCTGCATTTAAAACTATCTATTTTGAATTTACAGTGCAAAAGTGCCCATCACTATCATCCTGATTCAGCACTTACTGAAGTCAGTGGAAACTGACTTCAAATTCCCATTGATTAGTTCAGCTCCAGCAATACCAGATCAATAAGCAAATGGCAAATGAACTGAAATAGAATCATGGCCTAGTCTGACCTACCTGTGCGATAGCAAACTGGTCATAGAAAGCAGAGTTTTCCAAGTTCAGTTCAAGATCTATATCCTGCAATTCTTCACAGCTACCCAGAAAGGCATTTGGAAGGGGAAAAAGAAGAAAATTATTTCAGAGATTGCAAGTAAACTAAATATAAAATGAAGCAACATCCTAAATGTATTTTGAACAGTTATAACAGCATGTTTTATCAAAAAATACTTAAGTTATTGCAATTACCAGGTTGCTTTCCAATCTTCTTTAAAACTAAGCTGAAAAAGGCATGTAATTACTTTCTTTAAAAAAAAATAAATGTTTAATTATGTAAGCGATAACACCAATCTTACATAAGTGGAATTGCAATAGTTAACATGAAAACAGTGTCCTTAAACCCCTCTTTCCCACTACCACCTTGCCTCCCACAGATATGCCTCTGGCATCACCCCAGGCTGGTTGCTTCACCCCTCAATGAAACAAAGTGCATGAGCCTCTGTTACCTTTTGACTTCATCAGGAAAAGCCTCAGAAGAAGGAATTGTGTTTTTGTTTCGGATGCTCCAGCAAGGAGACGATACTCTGATGGTAAGACAGAGGCTGCCTACAGATTTTACAAATAACGTGATCTTTATTGCTGTGAAAAAAATCCCAGGATACTGAGGTTGCCATTCTATCTCTTGGTTGATTTCTGCAGCCTCTTCTCTCTCCTTTTCAGTGCTGTCGGTCATCTTGGGTTCTTACCCGAATATTCGATTAGATGTTTTTTGTAATCGAATTTTTAACCGAATATTCGAATAATTCGATTAATCGTTGCAGCCCTAAACAGAACATTTACTATGGCATTTTACAACATATGACAATGTGCAACATAAATGTATGCTTTAAGTAGTACATTTATTCAATATCATATGACATAAAATGTCACCTTTTCCTATCTCTTCATTGTTATTTGTTTGATAGGAAAAAATCTTCCTCAACTTATCACGTTTCCTATAAGGAGCATAAACACCATGGGATACAGTAGACCATTTTAGGAGCTGTACATTTTGTGCACTGTAAGAAAGCTTCAGCCACCTGTACTTTGCACTTTACAAAGTACTTTCCATTCTGTGGCTCTCAGGGCATCCACAGCACCATTATAAGGCCAGGATCTCTGCCCCAAATTTTTTGGTTGATGGTGCAATTGACACAGGCATGATGAGTGACTTACCCAGTGCCACACAGAGCCAGGACGGAGAACCAGAAGCCCTGACCCCCAGTCCCCTGCTTTGCTTATAAGACCACACTCCCTCCATTCTTAGAAAACTTCCAAATCTAGCTTTCCTTCGGAAATAAACATTTTTAAAAGAATGAATTTCTTTTGCATATGTTCATGGCTCAAAGAGACCATGAAACACCATGGAAACACACTTTTCTCTGTGGGCTTCTAAATAAACAAATAAACAAAAAACTTTGATTAGATTTTTTTGTTCCAGATGAAAAAAATTTGGATTTTCACATTATAGATGCCTTCTCCGCCTTGCTCACCTTGCATGTAATAACTACACTTTGTAAGACCACTGTTAAATTGTGCATATATGGGGGGAAAAAAAAAAAGGAAGAAAATGTATTCTTCAATACTAACCTATTTGGCATGCTTCCTTTCTCGGTAATTGCATCACACCACATGTTAAATCCTACACTCACTATAGTGCTAGCAATAAATGTGATGAACACCACAAAGGCGCTGATCAGCAGATTCAGGAAGGCGTAAAAGAAAGAGCTGTAATAAAAGGGAAGAAAAATGTAACTCATAAACAGCTGAAACACAACATCAGCAGTCTCTGTAAGCAGCATCCACTGGGCACAAAGACATCAGTTTGCATTTGAAATACATCTGCTTTAATTAAGAACACCTAATACATTGAAACACTATGGATTATGATTTTGAGTCATATTATCTACATTTGTAAGTGCTTTTGCTTTTGGTCTTCTTTTTTTCCACCGTAAGAGAATGGGGCTTTAAATATAAGTACTGAGGGGCGATTGTTCATACACTGCATGGCTTTCATTAGCTGTAATGATGAAAATCACCATTGTTAAAATAAATGTCATTAACTCAAATTATGTAGTAACTGGAGCTAAAATTATTTCATGACTAAAGTGATAATTGGGACAAAAATTGCTTAGGAGAGGGAAACTAAAAATAAAAACAAGCTACTGATAGCTATAATCATTTTAAGCAATGTAACACAAGGTACTGCCACCATAGGACACGAATCCCAGCTTTATGGGCAATTTGCAGAGCAGGCCAGCCTCTCCTGGGACTTCTCTGGCTTTGGTGTCAGTATGTTATTTCTGCCAGCTGAATATCAATTTACCTCAGTCCCATTAAGTCTGCCCAACCCAGGCCAGCTGTTGGCACACACTGTGTTTGGAGTGGGATGGGGTGGGATGCCTGCAGTGGTCCCAATAAGGCCATGGAATCATTCACTCATTTTCCAACCTCACTGTTTAACTCCTCCTCTTAACTCTAGCTACTGTAAAGTTTCTAATCTCCTTCTCATTCATCTGACCAAGTCCTTCACAACTTGAAACTGCTCTAGGTGGCTGTTTAGAATAGGACATCTTGGAATATCACATTATCTAGAAACTGGATATCTACTCTAGGTTGTAGAAAGACTGGCAACTCCAGGAAGCTGATAATCCTATTCAGGTTATATGGTAAAGTTGAATATGACAAATTTCCCACCAGTGCCACTCATTATGCTGGGGATAGAAGGAGTCTACTCACCCCAGAGACCACAAAACTCCCAGTCATTTCTTTTCCCTGGTTGCTCATTAATTGAAAAGCCAAGAGGCTTTTTGAGTGAGTGTTTGAATCCTGAAACGTTCTGAGCTGGACAATCCTAATTTCTACAGGTTATGGATGGTGATACATATGTGGCCTCAGGAGAATTCTTTAAAATGAGATGAGGAAGCAATTATCAGCAGGATTATGATGTTTGTTCCTGGGTTGATGTGGCTTTAGAGGGGCTGTTTAGGCTGTTTCCAAAGTGATGGTTGTCTCATCCCAAGACTGACAGAAAAGAAGTGAAATAAACCACCTTCCAGAAATGCCCTTACAAACTGTGGTGGGAGGTGGATGCCAGGACACCTGACTTTCAGATGAACAGTAAGCTGAATCCTACTCTTTGGCTCAGCTAGACTTGGTGAACCACATCAGCTCACCTCCACTGAGTGCTGGGGTCATTTGTACAGGGGGAACTGGTATGGACCATGGTTTTCCATCCTCTCTGCCCCACCCTGATTTCACACCTAGCCTGGATTTCATCCCAAGTGTTGCTAAAGTCATATCCACTGTGTGTGCCTTGGCATGGCATGCTGGCCTGAGAGGCAGAAAAGACTTGAGCTCTTCACAGAATAAAAGAGAGTTGATACCACAATTAGTAACAGCTCTAGACAGGGAACAGTTACCAGGACTATTTAGTGGTTCATCAATCGTGTAACCATAAACTTACACTCAAAGTTGCTTTGCAACCCTAGTAGTGAAGTATCTGAGTTGTATTCAGTGGTATTCAGCTGAGCTGAATAGTTCCAGGCTCCTGAGGTAAGGGGTGATGAGACACTTTTAAGAAGGTGTTTTAGCAGTTATAACTATCTGACAGCAATCATTGAAATCCACTGCACACAAAGGATGCATGACATGAAGGAACCCTGGAGCTGGCCCAGTAGCACTGATCCTCCTCAACAGGATCATCAGTGATGACATTCTGGTTCTTCCTCAACTGCCTCTGATCAGAAGAGACAACTATAATTTATGGCAAGGAGCTTGCATTTATCTCTCCATCCAAAGAGAAATGTTTTCACATCCATTTTAAGCATTAACAAATGGCTGTCTAAAATCAGAACAGCATGTGTCCTGCCCACTTTTCATATACACAGTGGCAGATGTGGTACAGGACAGACCATCCTTCTTTTTAGGAAACTGCTGTTCCCAAGCAGCTTCCCTCTCATCCTGTTTTACCCTTCTGTGATCTCATCATCCCAACTTGCTCCATCTTTGCTCTCCATGACCCCACAGCCTTCTGCCTTTCTTGCCTGGAGCAACTATGAACAGTGTCAGCTCAAAGAAGCCTGAAAGCTACTCCTAAAGGGGTAATTTTCAGGGGCCTGACCAACAGTTGTGAAGTAAATAGCCAGATTTGGAAGCGGGCCAAACATCTGATCCAAAGTTCACTATCAAAAGGTTTTTACTGCTGGTTTCTTCTCAAAAATTAACTACCTCTAAACTGCAAAGCATCTAGATTCAATTAATCCTCTGTAGGTGTTGGATCACCTGAGGAAGCCGGATTCAAAGATAGTAAGAAGTACGTGGTTGTATTTAGTCTTAATATGGAAATAAGATTCTGGTCTATACTTACTACAGGACATTTTAGTATTAGGCAGCTTGAGAGTGGCTGGAAAGAGCCAGAGAGACAACACTGTTACACGGTCCTCAGTATTATCAAGCCCAGATGTGAGTAACAGCCCCTGACTCAAGAAACCTCTATTCCAAACAGACCTGGACAGGAGTGATTTACCCTTGGAATGGTCCCTAAACCATAAGAAAATTACTTTCCTGGTCTAGACAGATGCCAGGGCCATCCTCCAGTCCTGGCCCTGTAGCACCCGGAGGCTTCATTACCTGTGCCAGGGGCTCTGGCCTCTCATGCCACCAGAGAGGCAAGCACAGAACACAGAGCTCCTGAGCTGCTGCCTGGTCCACCAAGCCTCTCACTACACCTGCTGGGGTCAGATCCCCCTTTGTTTGTCTGAGCACAGGAACCAGCTCCCAGTGCAGACCTGAGCTGCTGCAGAGAGTGCTCAGTGTTGCTCTCATGTCGTAACCAAGCAATAGTTGTTGCCTGCAGTAGTTGCCATGTCCACAACAAATGCAGGATAGAAAATGGAGGGGAGTCACCAGCTTCTCCCTTCTGTCCCCCCCCCACACACAGCCGTGTTGTTTCAAGGTTTTTCACACACCTGGGTGTGTACCTGGTGTACACCTGGAGAAGGCCTTCCTGGGACCATGGTCGAGTTACCTGCAAGCTCCAGCTTCCAGCATCACCCCACAGCCCCCAGCACCCTCCATGCCCACTGCAGCTGATCTGGCCACGTGCTGCTTCCAGAGTGCCAAGGACTGCAGGTGCACAGCGGTGGATCTTGGCCCCCACCCCAAACCTCTGCAGGGAGCACCCTCCGAAGAGGGCCTTGCTCACAGGTGGGGAGGTATGTGGTGCATCTGCAGACAGATGTGGACAGTACACCACCTCACTCCAAACCCCTCTGGGGAGAAGGATGACTTGGATGGTGCAAAGCCCAACGCCTCACCCCCAGACTGCTCCCACGTGCCCCAGCCTGCGGGAGGGATGGGCTTGTCCCCAGGGGATACTTACTCCTCGTGCCCTTTGCAGAGGAAGAAGAGGGTCCTCCAGGCCTGCACTGTGGCCAGCAGCAGGGACAGGAGCCCCGTGAAGATGCTGAAGCGGCAGGCGGCCTCGGGCCCCCACTCCTGCACCGTGAAGCGCTGCCGCTCCACGGTCAGGTTGGCGTTGAGCCACATGCCCTCGGTGAAGAGCAGGCACCGGCCGTGGAAGTCGTTGCCATTCTCGGAGAGCGGCACCACCACGATGAAGCTGAAGAGGAAGGCCAGGAAGTAGCAGATGCACTGAGCGAAGAGGAAATTGCTGAGCGCCATGTCCGCGGCTCTGCGCAGGGAGAGGGAGGGAAGGAGGGAAGGAGGGAGGGGAGGAGGGAGGGATGCAGGAAGAGGGATGCAGGAGGGAGGGATGCAAGAGGGAGAGACGCAGGGGGCGCGATGCGGGGTGGGAGGGGGAGAGGATGGAGGGATGAAGTGAGAAAGGCTGCAGCAGTAGGCGGTGGGGAGGGAGGGAGGATGCGCAATGCAATACAATGCAATGCAATGCAATGCAAATGACTCCTCCGGACACGGCTGCTGCCTCTCCCGCGGCCCGAGCTACCCCTGCTGATGGCTCCAGGGTTTGTGGGGGAAGCGGGGAGCGGAGGGGAAGAGCTGTTATGGGGGATCCCTCTTCTTCGGGAAAATCTGGCCGCTACTACACCCTGGCGCCCAGGGGGTAAATCAGTCCGTGTGTCTCCAGCAGGGCCGGGTACCACGGTTCTGTGGGGGAGACTCCTAATGACACAGGACACTGATGACACCCCTGTTGATGGTCATGACACACGGCCCCTCCACCAAAAAAAAAGAAAAAAATAAAAGAAAAACAAACAAACGAACCAACCAACAAACAAAACACCCAGCAAACTGGCTTCCTCCTGGCTGCTGGGTTCCAGCAAATTTTGACCTGAGTTTCTAAAACTTTGGCCACCTGCCTCAGAAGGTGGCAATAACAGACGGTGCACAGCCAGCCCAGGACCTCAGCTGTAGGGCCCAAGACTGCAGGCCTGGGATTCAAGAAACAAAAAGCACCAGAGAGAGGAATGTGACTTGTGCTCAGATCCCCCCCAGCACAAAAAATCCAAATTAAACTGACCCCAAGTTATAGTTTCCCCTCAATCCCAATTTCATTTTTCCATCTAAGCATGAATCCTCTTTCCAACACAAGGCACCACAATTAATCTCCAGTTCCAGGTAAAGTAATTTCTAATCCAATTTCCTAACCATATCCAGTATGAGATCAGCTGCAGGTCTGAAATCGCTTCTTAATCCCAGGGCTGTTTCTGCTCATTTTATCACTGTGCCACTTCCTGGGCAGTGTTTAGAGAAGCAGATGAGGGACAGGAATGCCAAATACAGTGCACATGGGATTTCAGGCTTGTGTTTCCATGGGGCAACTGAACAATTATTTTTCTACACTGTTAAGAAGTTAGGTTACAGATGCAGTCCCGAGGCAGGCACTAGGGACATTCTCAGAGAAGACATTAATTCAGGTTCATTGCAAATCATTTGCAATGCACACTGTCTTGAAATCTTGCTCTGTCTGTACTAGGGAAGTATTTCTTGAAGAAAAACTTTTGTCAGTGTATATGAAATGCATCAGGCCAGTTTTCTGATCCTTACACAGCTCTGATCATCAAAAATTTTATTTCAATTTTGCAAGATGAGCACTGACCTGACCCTGTGGGTATAGACGCTTGCTCCTAACAGAAAGGATTTTGCTGATATTTCAGTCTATCAGTAAGGAGGAAAGTTTATTGCTCTTAACCTTGCTTCCAAGAAGTGCTCGTTTCCCAGTGGGCTTTGTCCTTTATCTGGAAAGAAATCAGACCTGGATTGAGCTGGAAAACTCTTTTCTTTGAAATCTGCCACATCAGATTTGCCAGAAAATGTTTTCTGAAGTTAACTTGGGAGGTCAACACCAACATAAAAGCCCAGTTATTGCTTACACTGGAGCCCACAGAAGGGGCCAGCAGATGCCAAAGGCTCTTTGCCTCAGGCAAGCCCCATGCTCAGATCTTACCACCAGCAACCACAGGAGGGTTATTGCAGAGGTGAACATGGGGGTCACTTGTAGAGCAGATAAAGTTGTCTTTTCTGAGGAACTAACTCAAGCGAGCATCTATTGGAGAGTTTCAGAATATACAGCTAGGCATTTACAAATGTGAACAGACATGTAAAACGGCTGCACTTAGCAGGCTGACAGCCACTGAAGCACAGGGCTTGGTCAGATGGAGTGACCACACACTGAAGTGAGCAAAGGGGTAGAAGTAAAACCTGTCAGCCATCTCTTTGGTAGTTGCCTGGATTTCTGATACTCTTCCCTCATGTAAATCCTAAAAAAAAAATTATGCTAGGCTGGAACTTGGTCTCTGAAACATACCGTTGTTTCAGTGGAGTAAATTTGATAGTGTTTTATAAAAAAGACTCTAATGGGCTTACTTTCCTCAACATGGTGACACTGGAGGAGAAAGGCAAGGTGAATGATTATTCATTCGTTCTTATAACACAGGGAATGGAGGACATCAAATATACAGGTCAGGCAGAAACTTTGAAACAGAGGAAAAGATGCACATATTTCACAGAGCACGTAATTATTCTGTGGCACACTGCAGGGGCCAAAAATAAATGCTGGTGGCAAAAGATATTAGAGAAACTAATGGAAAAAAGAGCCCAGCAGGCACTGCAAAATACAGAGCTGGGGAAGTAACCTTCAGCTCAGGAAGTCCCTGACAGCAGATTGCTGGGAAAGTAGAGTCGAAATTATCATTCTGCATTTGCCAGAATGCTCTATTATTCTCTGAACCAAGCATCTGCTCCTGGCTGTCCTTGGAGATGGGATCCCTGGCAAGATGATCATTTGGTCTGACCACCTTCGGCCATTTCAGGTTCTCGTGACAACAGCTGGCAGCACTGGCCTGCTGTCTCAGCTTTCTCATCCAAGTAGAGAGACTTGTCCCTCCAAAGCATCCCCCATGTCTTGGCTTCTGTGAATGTCTTTAGGACAGAGTCACCACTGGAGAAGACACGTAGTCATTTTGTCCCTTTTGCCCTGTGGAGGAAGCCAGTGGGATAGTTCTTGCAACTGCACAGCACAGAGAGAAGAGAAGGACGTGTGATGAGAGAAGAGAAAAGTGTGATGAGAGAAGGCTGCACATTCGCCCAGCTCTGGTGATGCCATCACAAGAAGCACAGTTCAGATGTCTTCCTACTGTAGCCCCACAGTGACCAACATCACCTTGAACATGACATCCCGGGCCTCCTGCTCACAGCACAGAGGGGTCTCACCTGCTCCAGGTCACCCACCCAGGCTTGCTGTACCAGAATTGAACCCATCTCCTGCTAGGAAGGAACCCCAAGGGGACCATGTGCTGACATGGGACTGAAGACAGCTTGCTCAGCATCAGGGAGGGTGAAGTTCAAAGTTCGTAAATTCTATTTCTCTGAGAAAAAAAAAAAAAGACACAAAAATAAAACAGGCTTCACAATCAACTGCCATTGCACCTCAGTGACAAGCAGAAAACCAACCTGGATAAATCAAGGTTAGATATACAGTATTTGCCTGTATTCCCTTCAGCCCCATATCTCCTTCTAGCTGCTTGGCTAATCCTCTGTAGATCAAGTAACACGTATGAGTTGGACTGATGTGGAATGACTGATGGGGACTGTGGTTCTGGCTGTGCTGCTCCAAGCTCCCTCTCAAGTCATTAATTATGGCATCTGACATGAGCAGTGCTCTCAAGTTGATATTTGTGAGGTAAGTGATGAATTTGCTCTCCTCCTGATAGCTCATTAGGACATGTTTTATTATGAGAAAATTTGCTGTGGAATTAATTATTCAGACAAAAACATTTTCTGGGAGCAACTTTATTTGGTTTTATGTTTATTTTACCTTGGCTATATCATTTCTGTGGTCCAAGAAAAATAATGGCTGCATGTCTAGAAGGTGGCTACCATCTTGCTACCAGTAATGCACTGCTTATTTCTGGAGATGAGTCAAAGTCACAGCAGTACCTCTGCAGAAGGATGCCCAGGGAGTAATATGTCTGTATTCTAGGCAGAGAAAACCAGTCCAAGCAGCTGCTTTTGAGCCAGCCCTTCAGTCACCCGAAGGCAACTTCTCCCTGATTTGCTTTAACTCAAACAGCTGCCTCAGCCAATTTTACCAAATTGTTTAGCAAATACAGTATGCCCCAGGCTTTGGAGTCTATTTTATTCAGACTCTGGTCTATTTCATTCAGACTTTTTGGTCTGTTTTATTATTATATTAATCCATTATTATTATCATTATTCCACAACTCTTGACCTATGACATTTGTCCTCTGAAACTAATGGAAAGGATCCAGGCATGCCACCTATCATCTTATGATGGTTGCTGTAAATAACACTTTTTGGGAGAGGTTTCTCATGGTAATCACTTTATTTAAGAAAGTGTCTGCCACTAGTTCAGAAGGATTATAGACAAAGTACCAAACTGTCAACCACCTGTCACATCGGCATTTTTTCACAGCTACCACTGCGTCATGAATCTCTCAGGGCATCTCATCTGGGAACATCCTGCTGACATTTTGCCTTTTTTTTTTTTTTTAAGTATCTCCCTTCTGCTAGGAAAGCTGTCTTGTCTGCGATGAGGATATGAGCAGAGAAGATGCCATGCTGACAGACATTAATGGAGCAGTTATCAAGAAGCAACTGAATGTCATTAACGTGTACAGAGAGAATAACCTCTCTATTTTGGTATCCAAAGAAAAATGAACATACTCAAATATATTCACATTCTGAACTGGCCAAGTCCAGGCTGTGGCTAAAATATAAGTTACACCAAAAAAAAAAAAAAAAGATGCTTGAGCTTTTCAGAGAATCATTAACCCTAAGCTCTGAGTGATCCGTACGTGTCAGACTCCAGAGCACCTTACAGCCTGTAAGAGCTGTAACCACTGGTAGGGACATGGTCCCAAAATGGCACATTATTTGCTCAACTGCCCCTCCTGTCCTTTTTCAAGGAGTACAGAGGTAATGACAAGTGTAGGACGAACTCTAGCAAGGTTCTGACCCCAGGTTCTGCCCAGTTGAAGAGTGCATCAGAAAAACAGGCTTCAGGAGTGAATGTATATTTTATTCTGGCACCAAAGAGATGTTAGAAGAGCATGGGAGGGTTGGAGACTGCTTAAAACAATAAAAGGAATGAAAGGGAGGAAAAAAGATGACAGAAGAGAGATCGGCAAATTAGGAACCCACGGAGTCTGAATAATCAAAACTCAGCCTGAGGATAAATGTAACACTGCCCCACTTTAGATTAAATGGGGTCATTACATATTACATCAGTATCTTACATCTGCAGGTTAACCCGTGACTGCCAAAGACTGCAATATCGCCAGATCCAGAAGCCAAGCAGTCACTGAGGTCTTGTGTATCTGAATGGCCCTGCTTAAATCTGCTTAAAACTCTTTGCTTCAGAGCTTGTGCTTTCTGCACCTACAGACATTCACGTCCAAAAGCCCCTTGCATGCGTGTAACAAAGTTTGTCACAGCGTTCTGCTCCATTTGAACTGCTTTTTTCTACCTGTACAATTGTTGGAAGGCACTATTCCCCTTCATAAAATGTCTGTCCTGTGCCTCTTTCTAATGTCCCTGCCTGCTCTGTAGCACAAGGGGCACTGAGCAGAGCTTGCAGGCAAGGCTGTGCCTCACCAGCCACACAGCAGCAAAGTCCGCTGGGTTGTCTGCGTCCCCTTCTCTGTGTCTACCACTTGCAGATGGGTGTGTTTAACCAGGTTAATTCTTAAGACATGCAGACATCTAGCAGCATTTTTGAGAAAGACCTCCAAACTGTTTTGTCCTGAGGCTTTTGCTGGTGATGGACACTTTGAAGAAACAAGTCTGTTATAGGGGATGCCCAGCACTTGAACACTGCTAAACCAACTCTGAACCTGTTGAAAATGATGCTCAGGTTTTGGGGTTTTTTTTTCATGAAGATTACTCAAACACTTACCAGCCCTAATATGACTTTGAAAATGAACTTCAGCCTTTGCTGGTTTTGGTTTTCTTTGTAAACCCTCTTTTATGTGCAGCCACTAATTTGTATTTTAAGATCAAGTCATTTCCTTGGGAAATTTTCAAGGTCAATAATCAAGGATCCACCAAAAAGACAGCTGAAAAGCAGCAAAAAAAAAAAAAAAAAACACCACCCTGTAAACCACATCATGTTTTTAAATGAGATTTTGTGATAAAAAGCATTTAGGTTGCAGGAGAAGACATACCACAGACTATCGCTGCTCTTCATTCTAATTAAAGGTAGGAAAAAAAAGGCATCTCAAACCCTTCTCCAAGTAACCAGGTGCTACGAATCAGGATATCTCAATTAGTTCCAGCACTGCTGCATTACTTTATACCAAAGGAGGTTCTGACCCACCTGTCCTCACCAGTTTCTGTTCCCCTCACAGAGGCACATACTAAGAGCAGCTAATGGGTAGCATGCCAATTAATAACATGGAGTTGCTTTATGTCTGACATATTGTACCATGCACTGATTTTTAATCTGCTCATACTAGCATTTGTCATGCAGGGTGAAAGTCTGGTGTGAGAAATAGCCTCTTCATTTTCCCTGACAACTATTAACACCGAAGCCAGTCTTCAGTGCTCGTGCCGCAGGCAAGTGCTCCTGCCAAAAATAAACGCTAAGACCGAGGAAAGATATGCTTTGCAAAATTAAACTCTGTCTCAAAAGTGAATAAATCAGGATAGAGAGGCATATCCTTAATTCCTGGAGACAGAAGAAACTTCACAGTGACTGTTTACCTCTGATGAGGCAGTGGGCAAAGAATCCCAAACATTAAGACGTGGCTCTGCTACTGCCTGTGGATGGGGCAGTGCAGCTGTAATGGGGGAAAATGGGCTTAAGCTGATTCTGGAGCCATAAATACAGGGTAAATTACAAGGGTCTTCTGGCTTCTCCATCACACAATCATGTCATAGCCTGTACTCAGAATCCTAAATACTGTCAACTTCAGTAAAGTTCACCAAAATTCACCATCAAAATGCACATTGGGCAGGTAGCTGTGAAAGCTGAGAGCCAGCCCCAGTAAAACATAAGACACCAGGACTTAGAGGGAAACTAGATGACTATGGCTCTCAAATAGCTCCATTGTGTATTGTGGCCTCATTAGTCGCATTGCTCATACATGAGATAGAGACAGATGTTCCTCAGCTCAGCTCCTCAGCTGAAGGCACTGGTACTAACCTAATTACTGCCAGCAGGAGGTCTGACCTGGTACATCATCTCTCAAGGCTACTGAGAAAGAAGTAGAAATAAATAAGACAACAAGAGCCCCAGATTATCATATTCCTGGCTTGATGCAGTTTACAACTTAGCAGATAAAACAGCATAATCCAGGTAGTTTTGCAGAGATCGGTTTCCATATCTTAGTCCAAGCCCAAAGTACCTGCCAGCTAATCCACACAAGGTGACCAAAGACTATCCCACACTCGGATGTGGGGTATGAAGCAGTTGCTCTCACTGGATATAGTTATTAGCAGTCAACAGGAAATTGGATAGATCTATTTGTTTTGAAAACAGTAAATACCTGGGCTTTCCAAAGGTCAGAGGACTCTCAGCTGTCTCATGTCATTATCGCTTTCTTGTCATTAGCCTGTCTTGTAATGTTACGAGGTGTTTACAAAATGTGGACCCCCTCTAGCCTTTAGAAACAGTAAAGGTTCAACTATTTATTCCTCTTCTCATTAGGGTATTAGTTGTCTGTAATGTACAAAATGATGTGATGGCCTTTTCATTTGTAGCTCTGTACAGGGAGGAAAACACCCACTACTCGGGTAAATCCTGAGAACCCTAGAAGTTACTCAAAGGTTCTATAGGATGGTAGGAAAAAAAAAAAAAAGAAAAAAGGGTAAATAAAAATAGAGTAAAGAAATTATGAGTAAATCAGAGATCCATATGAAATCTCAAAATTAACTACTTTGCAGGTTCAAACAGAGGTCTTACCTTGTGTGAGGAGCACATACATTTTACAGTGATCAAAGCAGAGCTTTGAATACTTGACATAGGAGATTAAATACAAATCTGTGATTTGCCAAGTAAAAAGACAACAAAACAATAATGAGACATCAAAATAGATGCGTATGTCACGCTCCTGAGTGCAACCATAGTGATACCTTATCTTGTGGCAGAGATGAAAAGGCAGGGAATTCAAGCTCATTATTGTAGCAATTACTTTAATAAGCATGTAAAAATGGGATTTGATGGGGGTTTTGCTGTTTGTTGTCATATTTGGTATTCATTTTCCTTGTGATTGTTCAAAAATTGATAAATAATGCCTTTTATTAAAATGCACAGTATGAGCAAGGTTTCCAAGAGGTGTCTTGTGATGTTTGGACATTTCACTTATGCTGCCTCTACACAGAAACAGACAGAACCATTTGACTGTCTATACTCTGAACTGACCATAACTATGACCAATTTAGCTAATATTTTCATTTGACAGTCTCCTGCTAGGACATACTAGTCAGGACACATTGTTATATGGCCTGCAGCGCAGAGACAGACTCTGTCCAGCCTGCTTGGCAGGGGGATTCATGTCCGTCTGCATCCTTCTCTGCTGCTATATCCTAATGCCTACACCCCAGAATGGGCAACTGAACAGTCTCCAAAAATAACCCCCTGTAGTAAACTCATATTGAGAATGGAAAAATGCAACATTCCAAATACCAATAACCTTGACCCAAAAGATTTCTCTCCTTGAGAAGCTAACAACTCAACTTCTGTGGGAGCTCCGATCCCTACCTCTCCCCAAATGTGCATGTCACAGTAGAAATGACAAAATAGTGAAGGAAGATAAACAAACAGAGCAACTGTTAGTGACGGTGCTGAAGGTGGTCTAAATAAATCACTTAACATCAATTTCTCCTGCTGCAAAGGCCAGAAACCTTCCCTGACAACAGCTGGCTGAACTCATGGGGCTGTTCTTTTCCTGCCCAACTCTCAAGCAAATATCTGTTGTTTAAGAAAATTCTCTGTACTTGCAATAAGTATAAAATTTGTCTCTTAATTAGGAAGTTTCTGCCTTCTGAAGAAAATGCTATATAAACGTGAAATATTTTTATTAGCATTTAATGGAGAAATGAGTGCTATATTGACACTAGAAAATGGACTGTATTATTTTTATACCATGATATGCAAATATACTCATTGCCATTGCAGATTAGGAGACCGAATTTGCTAATGTTTTTTAATAATGTTTATTATATTTCTCTGACAAAAATACCCATTAAAATACCACTTAAAGAGCATGAAGATTGCAGACATCTGAAATTAATTCTGATTTTTTTTAAAAAAGCAAGTTTTAAAAATTCAAATCTGCATTTTTCTGTTTTTACAAATAGCCCACCAAATCAATATTTCAGCAGAGTGAATCAATATTTCAGAACACTGTGATATAAAGTAAAAAAAAATTGGTCTATTAACATCTTTTTATTAGCGTGTCAATTGCAGTGCACAAAATTTGCACATATGGGTAAAGAAATTGTTTCCTGAAAATGTGCAAATTGCTACTTCACTGAATGTAAATGAAGTGCTAATTGCTCTTTGCAAACAATATTTATGCAAATTATGCCCTACTATTACATTGCAGTATGGAGTTTACATTTATATTTGATGCATTTTTTTTCTCCATCCATTTGACAGTGCCTGGACAACAGGACTTGGGATATTATTCACTTTCTTTCCAAGACATTTTATGAAGACGTGAATGGGTGAAGAATGAGAAAGGACCTGCAGGCAGTAATACATCATGACCTAGAGGAGCAGAAGATCTAAATCTGTTCTGTTATTCTGGTTCATCATTCACTAAGCAAAGTATTTGCAATAAATGATTTATATAAAATTTACCTTTTATTCTGCTTGCCTTTTGACCTATGATACATTTGGAAATTCTCTAGAAAAGCCATTTAAATAAAAATGTCTGCTCTTTAAAATGGAACGTAACTTAAAGTAACAGATGCCATCAGACCAAATATTAAATTCAAAAGGCATATGTTTGACCTTTGGGGATTTTTTTTTTAATGTTAACCTAATTTTAAGATTTTGTTAATTTCTCTTTTTTTCTATCATTAATGTTTTATTAATTTGGAGAATTCAACACACCTTGTCTATAATTTCCCAGTCACAAGCAAGAAGAGCCTTAAATCACTTGAAGAACAACTATTCCATAATATTCGTGAACATCAACTGGAAATTTTCATGTTAAAACCTTTGAAAAATACCCTCTACCCTTATTAATATTGTATTTCCTGAGGTGAAATCCTTGTGCACTTGATATTGTTAGTTTTCACACCAGTTTCATAGAATCATAAAATAGTTTAAGTTGGAAAAGACCTCTAACTTCATGGAGTCCAATCATTAACCCAGCACTGCTGAGCTCATCTGCAGGGTTCAGATTAGTCTCTCATAGTTTAGTTTCCCAAAATTTGTTCTCTGATCTATGACACGATTTTTTTTTTCTTTCTTTTTATGGAGGTGATTATTGTCTACCAGAAGTTCAAGATCTCAAGGCTGCTGGTAACTTGGTCCCAAAAAACAGAAGGCAAAAGTTCAGTGTAAGGGGTTGGTTTTGCTTCTTTTCGGGTTGAACAAATGGGACACACCACCACAGCACTGAGGAGTCAGACACAGTGCAATTTGAAAATAAATATTTTTGGAGGGAGGAAACAAATATGCCTAGGTGACCTGCCCAGGACTCTCACTCATGGCAGGAATTAGCTCTTCTTGCTCTCTGGAAGCAGGCAAGCTGCCTTCCCAGGAACTGTGCAGCAGCCTGACTTCCCCTTTCTAGGTCCACTGATTTTCCTGGTTCTGAAAGTGGCCATACCGCTCATGTCCATAGGATGAAGTGTCAAGTCCTTCCTCTTTTGGTAGCTTTGGTGGGTTGTGTTGCTTCTCATGGCCACAGGGCCCAGCCCAGCCCTCAGGATCCGCTCTCCCAGAAATGGGTTTTCAGTGAGATTGACCTTTCTGCGCCAAGGGCAAGGCAAAGCAGTAGCACATCAGGAAACCCTGTCTCATGGGGACTGAAGAGAAAAAAGAAGCAGAAAAAACAATGCAAAACTCCAAAGCCAACCTGCAGTCTGCTGTTAATTTTGGGAGAGCTCTTTGAAACAGAGAGATTGTGTAAGGCACAACCCAACGCAAAGTGGTAGGGCTCCAGGCTTTTCGTTTTGGAGCATCTCTGAAGGTTCCTCACTTTGAGAAACCTTCCTACTGTGAGTACTTTCCCACCCAGTCACTTCTTCCTCTTGGGAGAGATGGGAAACAGGAATCTTCTCTCTTTTTCACAGAGCTTTCCATGATGGGTTACTTGAACTTCCCTAAGGAAATACTGTACCTCTCTATCGCTACTAAAGAGAGGCTGTGGAATACAGCTCTTTAAGAGATACATAAAACCTCTTCCCTCAGTCTTACAGATTGCTTCTCTGCTCCAGAGCTATCCAGTCCTCAGATGCTTTCCAGGGAAATTCTCAAGCATCCCTCAAATTTAGCTCTAGTTCAGCGATGATAATTTCTTAGGGCTTGGATACATAGCTGAGTTCCTCTGGCTCAGTGAGCTACCTCACCAAGCTGAGCTGCAGCAGCCACTTCTGTCCACACCATAAAATGTCTTAATTCGAACCCCCTGAATACGTTTTAATTCAAACTTTCTGGGGAGTGCTTTAAGCTAATGTGGCTTACACCACACACGTCTCCTTTCTTTTTCCTGGTGTCCTCCTTACCAATGCTGAATGTAAACTCCTGCACTCTTACCTGCACTTGGGACCCCAGGTAAATGCTCGCCTCTTAAGCACTGCCTTGACTTCAATTTTCCCCCTATTACAACATTCTACCTTCAGTGAGTCAGACTCTGTTTATGATCACATCTTTAATTACTCCAGGGAACATATGTTAATGCTCATTCATCTTCAGATTGAGGAACGTTGCGAGAGTCGGGAGCCATATGGCTCCCATCTACAGAGAGGGAAAAGGTGTGTCAAATTCCTCACTCCATTAGCTCCCAACAAGATTAAATTTACATACAAGGCTAGGTACAGATTTGGTGCCAGCAAGATGAGGGCTGAGACCCGCAGCCAGCACAGCCTGGGCATCCCTCCGAGCTGCAGGGTTCTCCAAGCACAGATCACAGCCACAGGGCACTGCAAGCCTACTCTGCCACCTCTAGGGCATCAAGAACAACCTGGATGCCTGCAGGATCTGTTTCAATAAAGGATTAAATTTTAGCATGTTCTGTGTCAAATGCTCATCAGCTGCTTAAGCACTCTGAATAATCAGGTGGTTTAGCCGGTTTTCTGCACTGGGTATGTCCTTTTTGGGGCCAGGAAAGTGGTGTGAGGAGAGAGAAAGAGTTGCAGCCTGAGGGAGAGTCACTGGAGTTTAAATTCCTCGGATTTAAAGCCACAGATTAGAGGCTTCAGAGTTAGTTTCCTCTACTCCCTGGACCTAAAAGACACTTGTTGGGGACAGCAACTTTGGCATTTGTCAGTCCAGGTGCATTGAAGTGTCTCTAAAGACAAAATCAGCACCTTCACAACAGGTGAATAACACTGATGCAGCACTACATCTAGTAACAGTGAGGTAATGCCGCATGTAATCACATCCCCATCCCTTTCATTTTGAAAGTAATTGTTTTACTCTTGCTTTTCTTTTGCTGTTGTTGAAGACATAATACAAGCAGCAGTCTGGGTCCGGCCCTTTCTCAGGCACCCAGGACAGAAGTGCTGGTAGGATTCCAACTGAGGGATGATCACTGGCAGATAAAGTGGTTGTAGACATGTCACCAAGGGCACACTTTGATCTTCAGGTTTTTGTTACCGGTGATGACATGTGAGAAGACAAGGATGTTGTTTGCTCTTGGACCTGAGACTGAATTTCTAGTGCTGGCAGTTAGGAAGGAATAAACCCAAACAAATCCTTGGGAACACACAGAGTCTCATCTGGCAACCAGAGGAATACAAAGGCATATTGCTATTTTAAAGTCAGATTTTCCGAGAACAACTGCAGTTTAAAATACATGTATAAATAGCAATCCCTAGACCCTGCTAATGCTAGTCTCCTCCCGAATCAACAGCTTCCAAATAGTTTGTAGAAGGCATCAGATTCCCTAATACCTCTTGCACTGGTGCAAAAACAGTCTCACACACACATACACAGACAAAGCAGCTACTTGGGGTTTGCATCTCCATCACTGAGAACAAACTCTGACCCATAGTGCCCAAGAGTGAGGGAAATACGTGTCTCCCAAACATATGAATATTTGATTATCCCGTGGCAAGGCCTCCACTGTCATCACCCCGGAGCAAGGGGGCTGCTGCCAGCTCTGCTCCCAGAGCTGGCCGTCAGTCTCCCAGCATATGCCAGCTCTCAGCATCATCACCCCACTGCTACAAACCTCCAGTATGGAGACAGGAAAGTCTTAAGAGATGGCAAGCATAAAACAGGTCCAGCCCCAGTGGATATTTGATGGTGCTTCGCAGTTAGGATACCCTAATTCGCTCTGTCTTTGCTCTCTGGGGGCTACCTGGGTAAGGGTGCTTTCCCCCACATGAACTGCCATCTGCTCACTCCAGTGCACCAGGAAAGCAGCTTCAAACCAAAGCAGCCTCATGTTCTTTTCTTGTTTTGTTAAAGTGATTCAAGATTTCACGTTATCAGTACCTTTTTAAAAAGAAATAGAGAAGGAACAAAGGAAGCCATTTTACAGTGACCCAGGCATTGTGAGGGAGGTGTTAGATGCCCAGCCAGCAGTGGGACTACGTACTCCACAGAAGAGCCCATGCTCCCTCTGAGGGGGGAGGAATGGGATGCCTGAAGGCTGAGAGCATGGAGTGAGAAGCTGTTTGAATGAATGAAAGCACCCTGCATTTTGTTGCTGTTGTGTTAATTCCTGACCACTGGGAGAAGAATTACCTGGTGTGGTAAAAACCTCCTGCCTCCCTGATGGCATTTGTTCTTAATGGACAGTGTGAGTACTGCAGAGGCTGTTCCCATTGCCTTTCTTCCTCTGCCAGGCCGCAATTTTACTGCTTTGTTTGACTTTGCAACAGAAATTATTATCAAAAATGTGATGGCAGTAGTTCTGCTTTGCTGATGTGACTCGGGGTCTTCAATCCAGTGATACCTTCTCCAGTGTAAGTTATAATTTGGAGGCCAACCCTGTCAAAACCCAACACAAAAAATTCCAAGACATTGTGTAATTAATATAATTTAGTCAAATGACACATTAGTCTGCAGGGTTTTATTTATCCCAGTAAAGTCTGCCTCTTTTCTCCATTTCCATTTCTAAGCTGTAATCCTGGAGATGTTTTAAAACAAATATATAACCTATACATCACTGTTGGCAAACATCCACAAAAATCCAAACAGCCTTGATTTTAGTCTTAGAGCAAACATACAAATAACCCATTCCCAAAGGATGGTGTAGCTTTAATTAGCCTCAGTTTCTAATATTTTACTGGACATTATTTTCCAAAAGCCACTGTCTCCATGTGTGTTTTTATTTTTCCCGTAACAGTACCTAGCTGCACTTCACCCCCACATATGGAACATTTAAAACAATTTCAGTGATGACTTCTGTTGGCTGGGCTTTATGTTGCATAAGTTTTTTAATCTCTGTAATCAACTGCTTGTGAAAGAGACCACATTACTCAAATCACAATGACGTATTCAGTTTAAAGTATTCCCAATTGACACATCTGGGGGTTTTGTTTGCTTCATGTAAGGTAATCCAGGCAAGTAAATAACAATCAGTCATCTGTGTACCATGCTCAAGAGTTCCAGTCTATTTAATTGTTTTTCTACTTACCTCTTTTTGTATATATCTTCCTTGCTCCACAGGATTCAGGGCACAAATATAAAACCTTTCATGCAAAGACAGCCTTGAAGCTTGTTTCCACCCCAGATTTCCCAGCAGTGTGGCAGTAAAAATCCCCTTTCAGGGAGGCAGAGAAAATGAAGATATATGAACAAGAGCTTGGTGTTTCCAAAATCTCTCCCACCTTCCCCATTTTCAGTGAAAACTTCAGGGACTTTGGTTGCCCACTGTTTCAGAATAGAAATGTCATTAATGGGAGCAAGTACTCTTTTCCAACCTGCTCTAATAAGCAGCTGTGAGGTAACTACCTTTGCTAGTCAGGGACTGAGTTCCTAAAGTCTCTTCTCATACTCCTGGCAAAGCAACAATTTTGCTGTCATTGTTCCTGCAGCAGAGTTCGTATAAAAAATGCTCAGCAAGCTTTCTCAGGGTGAGAGTTGTATTTTGTACTTTTTATGGTGCCGAGTGTCTGCATTTCAAATAAAAAAACATTTTAGCTGAAAACATGGGACTCTTCTTTGTGTCCAGAAAACATAATGCTACAGCGCTTTCTTTGGCTCTAAATGTACGCCTATAAACACCTTAACCAGGCACTCAGCACATGCTATTTTTCCTCCCACAGCATCAAAAACTGCCATAGATTTGAACCTTGGAAGCAATGGAAATGTGAAGTGGATACAGAAAGGGAGCATATTTCTCTCCAGCTGACAGCTCAAGGTTATTTCAGAAGTAAATAACTTGTTGCTAAAGAGATTTCTTTCTCTTTTCTGATAATGAAGTTGCAACATGCTGGATTTGACTGCTTCTCATTACCGCAGAGCTGAACAGGTCAGAGGGTGGGCAGCTTCAATTTGTTGTTTTGGTGTGCAAGTGCCAAAGAGCTTGCTTTCTGTTATGCTGAGGGAGTTAAACCTTCAGTCTTCATAAGTACAGACCACACTGGGCAAGGTTTAGCAGAAGGCAGGCAATTTCTCCAGGCTCAAGCTTCCCTTCATGCAAAATATCTCCTTATGTTCATGGGTCATAAAAGTTGGAGAAAGGACTGAAGATCAAAATTTCAAAACTCTAAGAGCCTGTACAACTTTAAAGGATGAAGAGGAGGACTCAATGTTATCTCTGCTACAACAGGACAGCTGTGACAGACTACTCAAGCATAGCAGCGAGCAGCTGAAGACCCCAGGTCCTGTTTCGAGCAGTTGGATACCATCTGACTGACATATGTCATTTGCTGATGTCCAGAGCTACAGGACAATTTTTCTTTTGCACCTTACAGGCTTTTCCTGTAAAAGGGAGAGTATGAACCTTTCAGGTGATGGTGTCATGCTACCCCCTTCACAGCAAACAGTGCCAGAAAGAAACTAGACGTGAATATTCATCTCTCAGATCATTCAGTAGCAGCACAGAGGGACAGAGAGCATTGCACATGCAGAAAGGCCTCCTGTGAAGGAGTGTGTATTGCCACTTTTCTCCTTTTCTGCAGGTTTTGTAGTTACTAATGATAAAGAAGATTAAAATTAAACTGATTTACTGATTTTGCCTTCTAGGTTTAAGTCCCAGCCCTTCAGGTGGGTACTGAATTGCCCATTACAGCAATAGGAGACTGCTGTTTGCCTTGCAGCTGGCTCTCCCAGCTTCATGTTAAGTTTCCCTGTGTTGCACCTGTATACTTAAAAGACAGTTCAAAGTCACAGATGGGCAGCTTTAATGGTTCACTGCCTTGAGAAGGGATAGTCCTGTTCTCTCTTCCCCATCACTTCTTTCCCACCATTCTCCTGCTGCCTGAGATGCTCTGGTCCTCAGAGAATCTCTTGCTGATCTAACACAACTGGCAGAAAGTTAAGCCGTTGAAAAGCGGGTTAATTTATAGATATATATTTCTATCTGGGGATTTTCCAGATGAGTGGGTCAAATTGGCTCTGTGAAGACTGAGAGAAGCACTCCATCTCACATAACCAAGGAGGCAAGGCCACAGCACTAAGCCTGTGGGCAGGGGCAGTGAAGTAGGACAGGGTCTGCCAGGAACAGCAACAGCAAGCCATTTCAGCCCTCCTGGCAATCCACACAGAAAAGGTTCTTCATTAAGTAAGCTCAGGGAGACAGGAATGAAAGCCGAGGAAAACAGGTCCACAAGGATGGGAGATGACACCCTTCTCTTGGCAGGCAGCTGCTCCACAGGTCTTCACCCACCGCACACCAACAGCCTGGCGCCGCGATGTGGCTCACGCAACGAAGTCTGGTGGTAACCCCAGCCTGGGGGCTGGAGCCCTGAAATGGGATAACAGCACCCAATTTCCACACCAGAGGAAATGGCAGAATTGCCCTCTTCTGGGAAAGCAAGGCGATTTCCTGTGTAATGCAGGGGTGATGTCTCATCTGGGAGTCGCCATCTGGGAGAAGAGGGGCAGAGAACAGGGCAGCCATGAGGTCACCACAGCCCCACATTGCGGATGCTGCTATAGCCCTGTCCAGAGGCCAGAGTCACCAAGACAGGCTTCTGTCATCTGGGCTTCCCTCCCTGCGAATCCCAGTCCTTAGCTCCAGCACTGGAGGGGGTGAAGGACTTTGACATTAGTAAAAGGTCAAATCAAGAATGACTATTAAATTTATGGATAACAATGAAATGGAGAAAGGCAGGATCACTAGAGGTCAAAGATGTGGAATGAGCAATTCCTTACTAATTTTTGTTAGAGCATTCCTAGGTTGCATTGAAAAAACAATTAAGTGGTATGCTTGCAGTATCTAATATTTTAAGTTTGCTTTAATAGTCCTTTACATCATTATGATCAGCACAGTGAGTGCATAAATATCCCCATCTCTTCAACATTTTCTTCTTGACAGGTTAGTTTTCTACCCACAGAGATATTGATGAGACACTTTTGTGCTCCAGATATGTGCATTTTTCTGCATTTTCAAACAGGAACCACCATTATCTTTTTGCAAGCTGAATATTTTTTATACATCATTTACTAGTGACTAATGTGTGCTTCACCCATGGGCTCCAAGGAGTGTCATTTATCTTTCATAATGACCACAAGTTCTTAAACAACCAGCAACATACTGGCTGCAAAAGATGATCACAGAAATCTCTTAGTTACAGCAAACGGAAACAGAGCAAAATGTTCACTTTGGAAACAACAAAAAAAGGTTTATTTCTCTTGTGTGAAATGTTATTTAAAGTAAAAGAAGGTTTTAAATAATGCAAAAATGTACAGTTTTATTTCTGTTCCTGAAGTCAGTTTGTCATCTGGGAAAAAACAATGTATCTGCAGTAATAATCAAAAGAAGCCTACAACACTAAACTTTCTAGTGTGCTGACTCCCTGAGAGTTTTTACTGCCACTGAATATTTTCCATATCAAGGTTATAAGCAACAATAATTGCACGTTATATTTAGGACAAAGCCACTGTGGCCACGGAAAGAAAAATACTAATGTTAAGTCAATGCCTCCATACAAAAGCATATTGGATCAGGTTTCTGCAGCAGAAGATGTATCCTTTAAATCAGTCAGATTAGCCATACAGTTTTTCGATGCACTGCCTTGCAGCAGCTGACCAAGTTTGTTCCAGAGCATGCTGCCACATCTCCTGGATGGAAGCTGAGAGGCAATGAAATCTTCCCTTGGGTTAAACACGAGCAAGAGAGACAGTATTGCAGACAGAGCTCACCCTTCAGGCCACACAGGCTGAATTTTGGGAACTCTGCCCAAGCTGTGCCAGTCAGAATGTTCAAGAAATAAATTCTGAGTAGTTCTGCAGGTGGTAGGAAACTTTTGGGTCCTTACAAACACATATTTCCAAGTGTTGTCTGAGTCATTCCCAGTGGCAATATGAGCTAATTTTTCACGTGTTTCTAATGATTTCAAGTGCTCTATTGGACCTTGATTTTCGTGGGAAGGAAGCTCAATGCTTGTTGGGATGTCTTCTTATAAGTATTTCCTCTTCTACAGTTTTACTGGCAGCTCAACAAATAGCTTCCCTAGTGCCAAATAAGTTCCAGCTATGCAACAATTTTTCCACATGCTTTCAGATGCTATAAAACAGCTTTATCTCCATTCTGTGTCTTGGGGTTGAGTTATTTTTTAGTATCTTTCCTCCTATTAATAAAAAGCAATGGAGTGATAAATGTGTTTTACGCAATACACATCACTGTGGGTGGATCTTGCTGCTTCCAAGGGTGCAGCCAGCTTCTGCTGTATGCAGGATCTACACAGCCTCCTCCTGTCAAAAGGAAAATTAACAGAAAGCATAACCCCAGGGAGCCTTTCGTTAGCACCATCGGCCAGGTGAAGGAGCAGGTTCTCTGCAGGGAGAGATCAGAGCCAAATCTAAACAGAAACCTCTTTACCTTCTTTGGAGACATTGCCATTTGATAATATCAAACCATAGAATCAGCTGGGTTGGAAAAGACCTCTGAGATCATCAAGTCCAACCCTTGATCCAACACCGCTGTGGTTACCAGACCATGGCACTAAGTGCCACATCCAGTCTCATCTTCAAAACCTCCAGGGACGGAGAATCCACCACCTCTCTGGGCAGCCCATTCCAATGCCTGATTACCCTCTCTGTAAAAAATTTCTTCCAAATATCCAACTTAAATCTCCCCTGGCAGAGCTTGAGACTGTGATCTGTTTTCCTACTGCTGGTTGCCTGGGAGAAGAGACCCAACCTCCACCTGGCTACAACCTCCTTTCAGGTAGTTGCAGAGAGTGATGAGGTCCCCCTTGAGCCTCCTCTTCTCCAGGCTAAACAACCCCAACTCCCTCAGCCTCTCCTCACAGGGCTTGTGTTCCAGTCCCTTCACCAGCCTGGTTGCTCTTCTCTGGACCTGCTCCAGCACTTCAATATCCTTCCTGAACTGAGGGGCCCAGAACTGGACACAGTACTCCAGGTGTGGCCTCACATTCACAGAAGGGCAGCATATCTTTCCCTTTCAGGTGTGCCTATAATCAATAGTATTATCGATAATATTGGCAACAGATTATTACAAAAATGGTCCCATTTTACATGTGTAAACTTGACCAATTTCTGGTTTCAAGTATCTCACAGTTTGATATCATACCAGATTCTATCTGATTACTGACATCCCTTCAATTCTTGCTCTCTCTGCCTTTCCATATCTGTCTGCAGAAGCCTGTCCAAACCAGAGAAGTGTGTCTGATAAAGACCCTGTTTTTTCCTACGTACACAGACTCTGTTCATTGCTTTTGGGGGCAGAGATCCACAGCAGTAGATTAAGATGAACCTTTTATAAGCTGATTAGTAGTTCATAATGCTTAATTTATGGGTTATATAGGCATAATATCTGTAACACATCAAAGAGATCTAATTTTCAGGGTTTAAGAATTTGGAAATGAAGACTATGGCAATTCAAAGTCCCTGAGATAAACTTTTCCCACCTTTAAAAGTTACTAATTGACAAACATAATTGCAATGAAGCATGTTTTCATATCAGAGCTTGTAAGTGTGTTTGCCCAGGTATGCTCCTTTGGCTCCTCCAAAATACAGTCACTGATAAAAATGGATGGCTTTTGACAACGAACATGAATCATTTTCAGAAATCTGATGAGGCAACTGTGTGCTCAAATGGTTTTGCATGAGTCCAAAAAATGCTGAGCTTGGAGAATATACTCTTGTCTCCATGTGTGTTTTGTAGCATGGGTAATACGTACCTTGGGAGCACTTAATCTATAGTATCAACACTATTTATGGCGGCTGGAGTTTTACATGGCTGAAGTAATTACTATGATAAATGCCAGCAATATTTTAAAATTAACATTGAAGTTTTCTTCGATCTAGAAGCATAAGACACTTAATTGGCAAAGATGGGATTACGGTAAGTTCCACTGCTAATTAGGGTCTGATTTTGCATAGCTGATGCACAGAGGGATCTGTATTTTCATCCTGAAGTCAGCTGGTTTTCTTGAACTCCAGAGCGCAGGAGTAGCCAAAAGATCAGGTGTGGTGACTCTTTTCCTTGTTCACCTCCTCAGTGATTTCAGCTTCACCTTTTCGTTCTGGTGTAGGAGTAAACAAGTCTTCTGTGCCTCTGAGCATAACCTATGGCTTAGCTGCCAGATGGACAGAGAAATCCAGCTCCAGCTCCATCTATTCCTTCACTGCTGTGGTAACTCACACAACCCATAACAGCAGAGAGGGTCAAGAACGGTCCCCAGCTTCCTCCAAACCACTTCCAAAGCACATGAGTGTAGATCTTCTTATCAGCCCGAGGTCACCAACGGACTGGGAAAATTCACAGGCATCTTGGAAGCTATCACCACCATCAGTAAGAGAGCAGGACTGAACAATGCTCTCCAAAGGAGCAGGTTCAGCCTCTGCCGTGGACTGCTCTGGAGCTGCAACAGATGATTTGTTGCCCAGGAGTGTTTTGGCCAATATAATGTTACAATATCACAGTCTAATTTTATCACAGTCTAATTTTTGTGTGGCACCCCAATAGATAAAAGCACTCTCCAAGATGATAACGCTTCCTCTGAACTGGTAAAGGAGTTTAGAGGAATTCCCAAATATTGAGCTATCAGAAAGTTGTGTCAGAAATTAATCATTCTGCAAGACCTTTGGATCAGATAGTTGACCCAGTCTAATGCACTACAATGAGAGAGGTCAGTCCTTGTCCCTGCAGCCTACCTGCTTTCTTTGTCCCATGCTCCCAGCTGTGTGTTCTTGCTTCTCTATTTGTGGCTGAGTTGATTTTTTTTGGTCCTTGCTGGACTGATTGAATTCTCCAACCTGGCAGAAAACTAATGCAACAGAAAGTTGTGTTAGTTCATGCAAGGGTCAGGCTGGCAAACAAGGGCTGCTGCTGGAGTGCAGGTGAGAGTGAGAGGGAAAGGAAGAGGAAAGAAGAAGGGAGACCTCTTTTTTTAGTGAAAATTAATAATTGGGTCGCCTTGACAGTGTTGTGTGATCACGCCTTCCATTGAGGAAGGGCAAGTTCTGTTTCAGAGAACAGCCAAGCACTGCAAAGTCTTTTCCTCCTTCATCCTTTCAAATCTGCTGTAAAGTCAAATGAGCTAAGAACTGCTTCTTGGCAATAAGATAATTTTGGGGAATACTCCATTTCAGCAGCTCTCTCTGCAAAAGATAGATATATTTATGCAGAGAAGGCAGAACATGGAACTCTCCACTTCTCTTAGTTCATCTCTTTTCAGGAACAGCTACAGTTTTTGAAACTCTGAAAAAAAAAGAATGGCTTCTTTCATCAAACCCTTGATCCTGCCTGCAGTACATCCCTGTACCACCCTCCAGGGCCACAACCTCTAGGCGCTAACCATGCCTTGCAATCATGGGAGTATTACTAACACATAAACTGCATAATAAAGTTAATATTAAATTATATACAGGCATAATTTCCCCTTCCCCCTCTTCACCACCAGTAAGCTAAAGGAGCCCATCTTTCATAGCTATGGTTCACGCCTGGGAGAAAATTGCAGGGCAGTTTTTATAGCAACTCAGTAAAGGGATGCCCACAATGCAAATAAAATGCAGCACATCCATGCAACACTTTATGACAGCCTGACCTCCTGCAGAGCCATCAACAGGCTACAGGTCTCCAGTGTGTTCCTACATGGGTTTCTTCAGCACATGGGAGAAGGTGATGGCACCTGCCGTGTCCATCCCTTGACCTCTCTCGCTGTGGTGCCTCCGCTCCACCAAGGTTTTTAAACACTGAGTTGATTAAGTTACGAATCGTGCTTTCTACTCAGTGTCCTCTGTTCCTGAGCCCTGCTCACAGCCTCTGATATTGCTAATAAAAGACTGTCTGTGCTGTTTCAAAATGAGCAAAAGTTTCAGGCATTGAACAGAGTCAGCAGACACCTGATATAATCATATATTCAGCTTCAAGGTCTTCATTTAACCTGAACACAAACTGCAGGGCCTTTCACTCTTTTCCTCAGGAATTACTCCTGTTTTGCATTCCAGAACACTTGTCACCCTGGTGAATATTAATTAAAAGTTGCAATTAATTAAAATGTCAATTAATTCCTTTATTTTATTCTTCAGGGTAATCTTGTATTCTGTGCAAGAGAGAGCAGCAAGTAAGCTTACCAGAATGAGAGAGAACAAATTTCAGTGTTAAGTGCTGCACTTTGAATCCTGGCAGAAGTTATTGTCTGGCCGAGGGAGAGAAAGAGGTTGAAGGAGTGCATCCATGACAGCAGACAGACCAGCATATTGCAACAGTTTGGGGACCACCTATGGCCAATTTACGAATTCCAGCTGTGAATTTATGAGTTGTGATCGTCATTTGTTGCAGGCTCACAGCTTGTCTTAGAGAGACGGGATTGCAACTCAGTGACCATCTCTGAAATAGGAGGTGGTCAGGATCTCCTGTGCTATAGCAGAGCAACATCTGCTTATGGCCTCAGTAAAACTATTTTTCTAGACCAAAATTCTACCAGGGTAGAAACCAAACAGGAAGTCACCACAATGATCACAAGGCAGGAAAGAGACAGAAGCTGAAACTACAGATTTTTTTTTTTTAACTGGAGTTGAAAACTTTTTGAATCAAGGAAAATGTGAATGTGGGGGGAAACTGCAAGAGTCAGCAGAAGTGTTGTAGTTACCCCAAAACGCATGTGCAAAGGAGTTAATTTTGGGATAGCAACAGCTTTGCCCTGTAGTCTAAACTTATCCCAGTTGTTGAAACAAAAAAGACATGTTGGTATATTAGCACATGGTAATTGAAAAGAAGTGAACTTTCTATCCTGAATGTCACCATGGGAATCATTATTTTTTTGTATATAACATGGGAATTCTGATCAGTCCCTTCCACAGACACTACAGCTAAGCTTTAACTTGTTTTAGAAGGAGAACACTAATCACAGCAATAGCCGTGGGAGTTTAATAACATAGGGATAAAAATTCCCATACATGTAAAATCAACATATTGGCATTTTGTTTACCTGGAATTGTTGATCTTCTACTCTGTTATTGTTTAATTTCCTTGCAAAGTTTCACAGGATCCATAGTTATTGTATCTTGCTTCCTTCTCTTCCTCTCCAGGGGCAGGGCTTTCCAGATCAAGGCAAACAATGAGTTTGCACAGCATCCTTACCAGACATAATTAAATGCTGCTTTGTAAACCTTTCCTGTCAGCTCACACAGATGACTCTTTTGAGAAACCTGAGCTGCTTTTTAAAATGTGCATTTGACTTTAATAATAACTGGCCACAAAATGCAGTGCAATATAAATACAGCCTTTCCTTTTCTGTTTTGTGTTTGCTACAGTATTTTTCTAAACCCAGTTACATCATCACCACAAGCAGGATTTTTCTTACCAAAAAACTCAGCAATGTGTCTTTTGTATGTAAGCAAGCCACCTTGACTCTGTCTAGAGGCAGAGAAGCACTTCCAAGACATCACTTATCTCATTCTAAAATAGATGATATGAACACTGGTCCATTCACTGTAGCAGGGGCCTTGCATTACCAGCTCTGAGGTAAACACAGACATTACAGGGCAGGTGGCAGGCAACTTTTTCTATGAGTCTTTACTGGACAGAGAAAATCCAGAAACCAGCCTCATTTTTGATTCTGATTTTGCATCTTTAATGTCAGTTCTGTAATGGTTGGGTCTCCCATAATAGAGGACGTTAATTTGAATAAAACTCCATGATTACTTTTCTTTCTGCTCATTTTGGCTTTTATACAAAAATTGCAGAGATAAAAGAATAACCTCAGATTTCTAAGGTGGTTTGTTTTCAAGTTCAGACTGTCCAGTGATGTGGTTACAGGTTAGCACATAGAAATCATGTGTTAGATTTGACCATGTACTATTTCGCTCAGGAGTTACATTCATCTAATGGAGAAACAAGGGGACATCATGACACAGTCCCAAAGACCCCCAGTGAGTTTCTCTTGGCAAGACCAGCGCTGTGTGTTCCTAGATTATAAAGAAGGAAGATGCTATTCCAGATGAGGACTTCAAGGTTTTTAACCTTCAAAGCCTGAAATGGGAGGTCTACTCAAACCAGCACTGCTGCTGAGAAAGGCACATGAAACTGGTCTACACTAGATGCTTCTTCTGAGGTTGAGTTTTAGTGGCTGAGCATTTGAAATTACTGTCTGTAAAGTTCCAGCTGGGATGTCAAAGCATTTCATTTCATCTCTGTAGATTGGCTGGTGGATCCTTTCACATACACCCAAAAGCATAATGCACATCTCATATACAAAGGAGATGATACTTGCAAGTTATGCCACAATTTGCAGCAGTATAACTGTAAACTGGAGGCCCAGGCAGCTGGAGTTTATTGGAGTGCAGTTCAGGCAGTGTGTTCCTTTTGCTGTCACCTCCAAACAGTCCCTGTCCCCACAGGTTTCTTCCCTGCTCTTTCAAGACAATCCACCCTGACAGTGCCCATGCAGTAGTGGGAAAGGAAAGCATGGATTGTCTTGACAGAACTCTTTAAATAAAGTCAATTGACTGGAAAAGTGAGTATCTGCCTAAGGCTCCTTACTCTGGAAGGACTCAAACTACTTTGCTGCACATTCTTGTAACAGTATTTGTCCAAGCTTCCTCCTGTGATAGCAAAAAAATGACTGTCTAATTGGGTAGGGCACAGCAGCAGATTAGCACACAGTACACTGAATAACAACCCAACATCTGCTGTCACAGATTTGCTGACAGCTGTTTCTGCAGAGTTGCTGGAAAATCTGATAATCCTAAACATGAAATTTCTTGTTATCTGTGTAAAGGCAAGTGCCAGTCTCTAATGTGACCCTAAAGGATGATCTGCAGTTTTTGAGTAAATGCTGCCAGCCATGCCTGGACGTCTCTTTCAACAGCTCCTCAAGAACACACAGCTGGACATAGCTACACCAGGGCTGCCTCCCACAAGGTGATACTTCTAGCAGCCTTCCAGTACCTAAAGGAGCTATAGAAGAACTGGAGAGGGACTTTTGACAAGAGCATGGAGTGATAGGACAAGAGGGAATGACTTCAAACTGAAAGAGAGTAGGTTTAGATTAGATATTAGGAAAAAATTCTTTAAGGGTGGTGAGACACTGACAAAAGTTTCCAGATAAGCTGTGGATACCCCATCCCTGGAAACACTCCCCTGGAAACACTCAACGCCGGATTGGATGGGACTTTAATCAACCTGGTCTAGTAGAAGGTATCCCTGGACATGGAGGGTGGACTGAAACTAAAAGATCCCTTCCAACCCAAACCATTCTGTGAGTCTAGCATATATATGAAGAGGAACTTCTGGTCCCCAAGGAGTTATTTTCATACTCCATGGTTTTATTCTACTGGAAGCTTCAGACAGGATCCAGTTGAAGACCTCTTCTAAAGTGAAGCCAGGGTAGTCTCATGACTGGTGTGGACATTCCATAAAAGTTCTGAAGCCTCTAGAATATTTACAAAAAGTTTTCCTTTACGAGCTCCTGATTAACATCGGTGGGAATGAACCACTGCATGCCTGTTCTCTCTCCTTAATGAACCCATATCCAACCAGACTGTAAAGGGCAGTGGAATTCAGCACAAACCTACAGCTGGGTTGATTTTGCAGTGAAGGCCCGCTCTTGCAGGCACTCAGAGGATGCATGTGAGCAGGGATGGACACAAGGCAAAGAGCTGTGTGAAAAAGACTGAATTCTGCTTCCCCCATCCCAGGTTCTCATGGAGTTTACCAGGGCATTAGTGCTGTGAAACACTCATTTTCTGATGAGCCCAGTCCTATGCTGAAACCTGGGTGTAACATTTCATGGCTACAACTTATTTTAACTTCAATAGTAAAGAAGGAGAGCAAGGCAAAACTCTGAAACTTCTCCCTTAATTAGCATTTAGAAAACCTGCTCTTGCTGTAAATGACGCACAAACACGAATAATAGTGAGAGTCAATCCTAATAACACTTTTGCAAATCACAGTTATCTGCATGGCAGCCCACAATCAGCAGCAACGCCAGACACATGTGGAATCCTGAGTACAGGCGTTACTGAAGAGGCCCATTAAACACAATTCTCATTTTTGGTTTCACAAATTAATGAGTAGCTGTCATGCCCAGATGCCATTTCAAGGCCAGGCAGCAGCAAGGGAGAAGCAGAAGTTCCCTCTGTGGTGGGTGAACTGGGCCCTCTCTGACAACTGGGATCACATGTAACCCTTCAAAACACAAAAATCCTAAAGAAAAAGGTTTAACCTCTGTGAAGAACAGTATTAAAAATTACCAAGCACTGTTGTAGCAGGTGTGTCAGATGGGGAGAAAATGGGAATATTTCTCATCTTGGTGTTTTGCCAGTTAAGGATACAGTTCTGTAGAGCTGCCTCTTCCCACAGTGCTGCAGATTTTGGATTTGCTACTGGTGAGCCATGGGGATATCGCTCCAAATGCAATTTTGGCAAACAGGTTGATGCCACAGGAGCTTTTAAGTTTGGTTTTAAAGACACGATTTGCAGATCCAATTTATGCTTCTTCAGGACATACCTCTTGGATGGAGATTGCCAGTGCCCTGTCACTTGGTGGTTTTGTTTCCCCCAAACATATTAGCTTCTGTCAAGAAGGCAAATTTGACTCTGCCTGAGTGCATTATCAATGAAAACTGCTGTCCTCATGACATTTATAGTACATCCAATTGATGCAGAAGAGACACCAAACCTCCTATTTTGTTGCTCCAACAGCTGCCAATTTCAGAAGTTTAAACACTGATTTTAGAAGTCAAATGCATGATGTATTAAAGCCTGTACTTCACAAACAAAAAACCCTAAATAAAACTGCACCCATTTAAGGTGCCTAGATGTCCATGTTATCTTTGCAACCACAGGCATATTTCCCATTCCCTCCTTTTGCCTGCTTTCCAGTCTTTGAAGGGGTTTGAGGTGTGGAACAAAGCAACTCACTTGGGTGTCTACTCCAAAAAACAAGGAACTGAAAAACAGAAGGGAATGCATTTCACTATTTACATATAGAAATTATCACCATCCTCAATACACCTGAATATCACCCATTCTTGTTTGTGCTATAGCAACAGCACTGACTAACTAACAAACTCCATACGGATGCTGCAAGAGAAGGTCCTTACTGTGAGGTGGATGATATGGTTCTCTGCACAGACCTCCTCCCATGGCCTTACAGTGACAGCAATGACGTGTGCTACAAGTGACTTGGGGAATTGGTCCCTTGCAGTGTCCCATGGTCACCATCACCACTCATTTCCGAAGATATCATGTCGCATGGCCCATTTCAAGAAGACAACAAGAAGAGGTTTGAATCAGCCCTGACGGTATTTGGAGTAGTGATACAGAATCACAGAAATACAGAATGGGTCAGGATGGAAGGAACCATAGTGGATCATCTGGTCCAACCCCTCTGCTCAATCACAGTTATCCCAGAGCACATTGAACAGGATTGTGTCCAGATGGTTCTTGGATGTCTCCAGTGAGGGAGACTCAACATCCTCTCTGGGCATTCTGTTCCAATCTGCAGTCACCCGCACAGTAAAATTCTTCCTCATACTCAGCTGAAACTTTCTGTGCATCAGTTTCTGCCCATTGCCTCTTGTCCTATTGCTTGTCACTACTGAGAAAAGCCTGGCTCCATCCTCTTGGCATCCTCCCTTCAGATACTTACAGACCTTGATAAGTCCCCTCTCAGTCATCTCTTCTCGAGACTGAGCAGGCCCAACTCTCTCAGCTAAGAGAGATGCTCCAGTCCCTTAATCATCTTTGTTGCCCTCCATTGGGTCAGCTCACCATGCAACCAGAGAGTTTGCACATAGTCTCTGCTCTTTTCCAGGTCTGGCTCACTGTAAACTGAACCATAAAATCACAGAATATGCTGAGATGGAAGCAACTCACAGGGATCACTGAAATCCGGTCCAATTGGGCCACTATCCCACAGTAGTATGGAATTTCAGTTTTTCACAGTGACAAATAGACACTGTTGGAAGTGTTATGCAAAAGTAAGAATGTATTCCCCATACAACTAAGATCTGATCTTGGAAGCAGAGCAGTCCAGCAAAAGTCATCATTACCATCACGTACCTCACACCGTAATTAGTTCACACACACAGGTTAATGTTTGGACCTTCCATCCTGGAGAGAGACTTTTTTAATTTCAGCAAAACATATTTCATTTCATTAGTTTATTACAGTAATTATTTTTGTTATTTCACATTTTTAGTGCTTTGTAATTAAGCCAGGAGCTGTGGCAGAGCATGAGTTACAGTGCAGGGCCTCACGCTTGTGTGTTCCTAAGCAGGAGCCTGAGGGCCATGTGCCACTGAATGTGGGAACTATGAATTTACTGGGCTGTAAATGATACCCTCATATGTCTTATTGAGAAGATAAACCAGCTCACAAAGCAGAGGATTTCAGGACTAAGGATAAAAAGCTGCACTGATCCCTGGACTGAACCATGGACCATTGCACAAATAGTCAGAATGTATGAAAAGAATAATATTGCTTCCCTGGTACCCCAGAAACATTACCACAGACTCCTGTTTCATCCTTAATTTCAGTGGCAGACAAAAATACTTTACTGGGTGTAAGGTAATGAAGTTTCAATAAGCCAGATTTTATTTATTGATCTCTGTGTCTTTCCATCAGCAGAAACTCAGAGTGGCGCTGGCCATCCAGTTGGGAGGAATATGGTCACAGTCTTTCCGGCTGGGAAGTTAGCCTGATTTTCTAATCACAATCTCACAGACTTGACAGAAGTCAAAGGAAATGTAATTCCAGGGCACATGGACACATAAATCCCATTTTAAGCATGATTAAGGTTTAAGTGCCTGAGCCTCCCTGGCCTCACTGGCTTTCACAGGCACTTTGGATTCAGGACCAACACTTTATGTGTTCCCCTTTAATTTATGCAACTAGAGGTGTGTTTAGCCATATTAATAAAAGTTATACTTTATCCCATTGATTTAGGAAGACGGGTCTCATTTTCCAAATGAAATCAGTGCTCAGTACTTCAGTTTAATGGCTTTGCAAAGGTCAGAAACCATACAAACTGACCCTCTGAGTGCTTTAACCCATTGCTTACATAAACAAGCCAGTTTATACCTCTTTCAGGGACCCTATGTTCATATGTTTTACTTTAGATTTGCCCCAGTTAAGATCACAGACACACTCAAGGCTGACCCTGGTTTCCCATGGTCCCAGCAGATCCTTTCCACCAACAGCCTCTGGATCCCAAACCACAGCTTGGAAATGAGGCTTAGCCTCCTGGCTGACCCAAGCAGTAAATCATTATGTGGTTCTGAAGAAAATGAGAAATAACACTAAAAAGGGTTGGAGACCAACATCTTTTGAGTTTTGGTCATTTGTGTAAGTATGAAGCCAAATTCCAGAGCTTTGTGATCAACTGCTAATATTGCTGTGAAGTACAATATAGGATCAGCATCACCATAAGCCACACAGGCAGTGCAGGGATCACCAGGATCCCTTCCAGGCAAATAGCCTTGCCCATGTGAAGAGCTAGAAGGATCTTCCTCCCCATCTCTAGGTCGTGTCAGTCTTGCCTCAAAAAAAAAAAAACCAGCAAATAGAAACCAAGAGAAAAAAACCCCAACAAATCGAGGTCTTGTCCCTTCACTGTGTCTCGGCAAGAAGCTGTCAACACTCCTCCTCACCACAGAGATGTCTCTGCAGCTTTTGGAAACAAACAGGTCATTTATGCTCTTATGAAGTGTTCCTGTTTTATATGTGATGCATTCAGACCAATCAATCTTCTGTCTTGGTGGCCTGTTTAGAGACTTAGGGAGCTGGCATTGATTAAATGCCTGTAATAGAGAGCATTAATTTACCAGTCAGTGGAAAAATCACCATTGTGAATTGTCCCAGTCAGTTTGTATTTCACCAAATGATATGCAGCATGTTCTGGGTGTATGTACTGAACTGCTCTCGTACATAAAGCACATTCAGTTACCAGCACCAGCAGTGCTTCAGCAGGCCGTAGGCAAAGGTCTGGGTATTATTCTGCTGCTCTCTTTAGGATTTGTGCTTTGGCCTCCACAGTATCATAATGAATGAAGTGCAAGATCACTCAGTGTCTGAAGACCCTTAGGGAGCCTACAGCATCCCATGGGACTGGGAAAAAATCGGCATATTCCATTCTTTTGGTTATCATACTACCCTGTTTGTAAGCTAGTCAAGATTATTTTTTGCTATAAAGGGGAGAAAAATATTCTGTGCTTGTGGAAGTACTGGAGGCTCCTTCATCTGTTGAGTTTCCCAGCAGAAATATAACATATTATGCCCTTGGAGAACAAAGAAGTAGATCACAGTGCCGTAAATGGAGGCAGGAAATAGTTTCTCTTGAGCAGTGAAACAACATTAGATTTGCATTGCCCTAATAAAAAAATGTTCAGATTCAGACTGTAGGTAGCTATCTCAAGAGGAGGTATCCAGCTCCTTATTGTGGCTGTAGAGGAGGGCATGAGGGTGAGAGAGGAATGATCTGAGTGAGGAATAACTGGTTTTGGCAGAAGGAAAAGCAAGGAATTGCCCTCTGTAGGTGCCCTGAGTTACTGGGGACAGAGATGCTCAGTAGCAGGTGTTGGGGGAAAGGCGAGGAGAATGAGTGAAACATGGCAGCAAGGAGGAGGTGAGAGCAAAGGAAAAGCTCATATGTGCTTAAAACTCTAAGCTTTGTTCAGGCAGCTTCATGCCCCCTGCAGCACTCATGGCACCCTCCAGCTGCTACAGTCTGAATCCCTCCTCCCTGGCCATGGCACAGCCACAGCAGCCCCTGGATTGCAAACCTCCATCTTTCAAGTCAGTAAACATCAAGCAAAAGAAAGGTCAAATTCATCCTGCCTTTATTTTTCAAACATCCACAGAAGGAAAGGAGATTCTTCCTGTGAGCAAAATGGGCTGTTCCTGCCTCAGTGTTTCCTTTACAAAGGCAATGACTTCAGATCCATCAATCTTTCTCTTCCCAGGCCGACAGCACAAGTGTGGTTTCCCCAAGCCCACCAGCACTTTCCACCCTCCAGGATATTTCCACCAGGCATGCAGGACCTGTGAGGGATAGAGGTTTTGGGATTGCAGAGTAAAGTTAGTTCACCCAGACCTCCCAAGGACTCCCTTACTCAAACCTCCTGGTGCGGGAGTCAAGATGTGATCTTTCCAACTGTCAGGCCTGCAGAATTAATCAAAGAGATGAAAATCCCTCCTGCCATTCATCACTGCTGATAAAGGTCCTGCCACCAACACTGAGCTCCCAATTTTGCTGCTGATGCACAAGGCAGGAGGTGACCCAGTTCACTCTGGCAGAGCCGCTGTGACTCTGCCCTGCAGTGCTGCAAAAAGCCTGCGTGCACCAGAGGCTCGCACAGGCACGGCTTCAAGTCACATACGCCTGGTAGGAATGCCTGAGTTATGCAGAAGGGTAGTGTAGCATCCGTTCAGAGATTAAGGTCAAGGTTTTGGAAAACAGTTCATGATTTCAACAGTTTCACTCTTTCTGGGTGACCAGTTAAGCCATTTTTAAAGGCTCATATCTTTCACAAAGAACTGAAGAGTTTTTGGCAGCTTCAGGAAAGTGGATGTTTTCAAGGGCAGAGTAAATCTTTAGGTACAAACACAGGTAAGCTCTACCACTCTGAGCCGGTGGGCAAGGCCTGCTTGAGTCTGGAAGCTGTTGTGCACTGTTGGTTGCTGGGAAGCAAAGTGGATGGTTCAGTCATAGTCAGCACTATAATCGCTTCCAGGCTGAGGCTGGTCTTATCCCTCTCAGCTGTCTGACTGGGGAGATGAATATCCAAAGCTTAACGTGTGCAGTTAATCCACTGTGGGGCTTCCACAAACTGGAACAACCTCACATAAGTTGCCCAGCATCTGCTCCACACTCACTTCAGTCCTTGCACAAAGGGTTAATTTTACTTGCAGAGCTCCTTGCTATGCACAAGTAAATCCCAGTGCATTTTTACCAGCATCATTTATAAGCCAGGTTTGGAAAACTCTGGTCTCTGAAGTCTGTTGTCAGAGTTAATGGAGCAAGAATATAGACTGCAGCATCTTAGGGTTGCAGTCACCTCTCGATAGCAGCCACCTGATGGTTTCAGATCCAGATCTCTGCTGCATTTGTCCAGGCTGCAGTTACACCCCCAGCTGTGATGTGGAACTGCCTTTTCTTATGGACTGCAGGGCCAAGGTGAGGCAGAGATTTCTTCTTGAACTTTCCCATCAAAAGGCTGAATCATTTGCAGCAACCTGTGGTTTGTCTGACTTTCCCCCTTTCATTTCATCCTGCAGAAAGGAAGAAGAGTTCTTTAGTTTGTAAACTGCACATTGCTACCCAAAATGAAGGAATGGAATTGCCTGGCACGGAAAGAGAAAGGAGTGTGGTGTTTTGCATGGCCATGCCTTGTTTGTAACCATGGAGAACAGTATTGTTATTATCAGGCCTCCCAGAGCAAGGATCCCACATAACAAGACCAAATGCTACTAGATGAAGGCACTCATGTTTTATCTCTGTACTTGAGAGTGGCTCAAATAGCCTCACAGAAACCCACCTAGACAAGATTGTTTCATCAGCTGACAAATTCCCTGAGGTGATAAAGGATCTTTTGCCTGTTTGATAAAAGGTTCCATATTAAGGAAAAAACCAAAATGAGAGAAAAGCTCTCTATGAAAGGAAAAGCTCTCTATGAAAGAAAGGCAGGCATAAACTGAAAAACCTGTATTATGCCCCAACTCTGCTCTCTAGCCCCAAGAAGCACAGACAAGATATAGGCAGCAAGACAAAATGAAAGAGAATCAAAAGGCCACCTAAGTACCAAGAGTGAAAACATGTAAAAAGCAAAATCCTGCCTAATAATTAAGTCACTGATATGTCATTTTCAAAATTATCTAGGAGGAAAACGAATGAGAAATGTGCCAGTTTGCACACTGTTGGGGAGCAGGGGCAAGGTCTCCAGCATCATATGGTAGTGCTCTCCCTTCCATGTCAAGATCAAGAAGCTGACCATATCCTGGGCTTTAAAATCAATTCAGTCCCCAGTCAGTAGCAGTAATAAAATGAGTACATAATGCCACCTCCTGGTTATAGTCGAGGAAACTATAAAAACCTTGGTGGAAAGATAGTGTTCTGTCCCTCCCACACTAAGGAGGATGATATATATCACTTGCTTGTGGAAGTCAAATTTCTCCTGCTGACTTAATCCCAGAGCCAAAATTAATCACATATCCTAGCTAACAGGATGAGGAAATGCCATAAATTATGCTGCCTGCAACCTAACAGCAGCATTAACAGCACGAAGAAGGTGGAGGCTTTTTTTTGATTAATCACTGTTTAAGTTGCCTAAAGGACCTATGAAACCTCCTGCTGGCTGACACAATGAGCAACATTTTATATTAACCCATATAAGGAAGTGTCTTTAAAAGTGATGGATTATGCAGATGTGAGATGGGACTGTGTGATGTGGTTACCCAAGAGCTGCAAGTGGCGTGGCGGGTGTCTCTGCTGCTCCCAGCCTACCACAGCCCTCCCCACCATCCCCAGCCTAGCCCAGAGAGAGGACACTTGTCACCCCAGTAGCTGAGCACCCTCAGAAAAACCCATGGAGCCAAAACACAATGAATTGGATTGAATTGGCTCCAAGCAGAGCTAGGAAGTTTCTGCAAACAGAAACAGTGGCAAATTTTTGGTGCTTTTTTAAAAATTATTTTTTACACGAAACAGCAATTCAGTACCCGGGTTGGGGCGGGGAAGGAAATGGAGATTTCATCTATGGTTTCTCTAGCAGCCTCCAGAACAGCGTTGCTCTTTTCTGTGCATGGAGATGTTGAGAAGCACCCAGTAGGGTGCTGTTGTGCTGGCAGCCCATCCTGTGCTGGGGCCTACAGAATGAACACAAATGGAGCTTCATAGCAAGCCAGCCCCAAGCACATGAACGTCCCCTTCTGGAGCCATAAATACAGCATCTGCCAGCAAACCTGCTGTTTCCTCTATCTTGCAGGAGTGCCTATACAGCAGAAACCCTGGTTCCTGTTGCAGGAGAGGTGTGCTGAGGTTCCCCTCTTCTTTGGTCAGGATTTTTCAGAGCAGCCTCACTCCACTCTTATCAAAGTGAGTTGCCTCCCATCTGCTGCTCCTACCGTTTGCTCTCCTGAGAAATCTCAGCACTTTAAAAATACACTTCTTTTCACTCTCTTAAAGAGATCCACTTATTGGGGTGGTGGGTTTTCAGAGCATTCCTCACTGTGCTGATTGCACACCATCATTTTAAATCTACATGAAATGGGCAACTAGAGCTTCTCAGGTGGGAAAAGCTGCACTTTACACTCTTTTTGCTCTGGTAAAATTCAACATAATGTACACAAAGCAACTGAGAATGAAGTCCCAGAATCAAGACAAACTGTTATTATTGCCAAAACCCCACTGTCAGATGAGATCATGGCTGGATAGATCGTTTAGGGATCTGTGTAATTTTAGGTGCAAACTGATGGATACGGGCAATCGGTTTTCTCATTCCTCTTTACAGTGAGCATTTCTGCATGGGCTGAAAATTTCCACCAATCTCTTTATGGTAATTTATCCAAAGTATTAGAGTGAGAGTTTCACAGAAGAGGTAGAAATCATCAGTGGACTTGAACTATGCAAAATGTTTTAGAAGGATTTCTAGATAAACTTCACGATACAGGGTGAAGGCAGTCTCTCAGTCTCCTTCCTAACCTCACTGGCTAACGCACATCTCCCTGTCCCCACTGGACACAAGACATGGCTAGCAGCTTCTTGCTCTCTGATTTAATTCCCCTTCCATGTAGGCAGGGGTTCCTGAAAGACACATTCCCCTATTTGTCACTTTTCTGGTATGATGTCCTGAGAATTACTTATGCCTTGATGCCAGTCTTGCTTCTTGACCCTACTGCTGTGACCAGGCAGCTCTGTCTGACAGGCAATCCCTCACATAATCCCTGCTTTCCTCCTGGCTCTTCCAGCCGTCCTGACTCCTGCACCAATGAAATGATTTGAATCCGTCTTTCCCGCCGAATGCTCAGACCTACAGTTTGCAGCCTCTCCCCCCACCTATGAATACAAGGGAAAGGGGGAAGGGAAATACCACTGAAAACACTGAAATGATTAAATTAAAGCTGTATAAATATATATATGTATATGTGTATTTACGTCTATATACAGTTAGAATACTATGTACATAGTAAAAGGGACTCCAAACACGCACACACCCCGCCAAAGGGAAAAGGGAAAGGGAAAAGCTAAGACAGACATGTACAATCGAAACACAGGAGCAACTAATAAAGAACTAGTAAAAGAAAATCTTACTACTCTCTTTGAGATAGCAGAATCGCGCCAAACGACCGCCGGCCCTCTCTGCCTCTCAAGGTCTACAAGGCCTCACTGGGCCTCGCTCCTCCACATGAGTAGAACTGAAAGCAGAGAACCTGCCTTCAGATCCACTGGAAGAGAAGGCAAGAGGCTTCTCTCCCTTCTTATTTGTACCCTGGTTTACGTAAAACTCGTACGGAATACTTGGAACACGGCCACTTCCTTGGTTACAACCTGGTTACTAAGGAAGGCCTAGAATCAAAACCACTACAACCAAGCTCCTGCCCATCCTGCCTTTGGGACCATCTTCAAATGCCTGTGCTGGTTTTTTGCATACCCTAGAGAGGAGGATATAATTATACACCATTCCCACGCTGTCTGGGTGCTTGGTAAAGGTACAGGCTCAAGCATGCCTAAAGCAACCAGACCTCCTTCCTGCCACTTAAGGCAATGGCTCTGGGGACAGTCAGAAGAAACAAGACAAATCCACAGCAGGAATGACTTTAATCCTGTGAAGAAAATGAAGTGGCAAGAAAATATGTCGCTTGAAGCCTGACTGAGAACATCCCTACAGGAATTTAACCGGCCTGAAATGATGTGCACCTGTTTCAGACTTGACTCATCTTCACTTTGCTGAGCACTGACAAACCCCAGAGGCTGCATCCTCCACAGAGAAGTACCTGCTTCCTTTTTGTTGGGGGTAGAATCATGAACTTGACTCTTAGGAGAGAAAAAAACCCATATTTTATTGATATAAAACAGTGAGTTTCGCAAAGTTCAGTGGTGAGTGAAACACTGATTTAGCAAGATTTGATGTCAAGGTACACTAGAGAATTTACTGCATAGAGGGCAGTAAACAAGAAAACTGTCAAGGAGACCCTCCCATTAAGTCATGAGGTTGAGAGAAGACCCTCTTACGTTCTAAACAGGTTCCCAAAGGAGAGTTCAGGGGCAGCTGAATACAGACTTTATCCAAGACTTGCTCAACAGTTTATGTCTAAAGGATGATATATGCACAGTCCTTTGTATCACTTAGCTAAGATTTCAAAGTTTCAGCACACATACTCCCAATTCACTTACTGAGTATCTGATGATCTTATGTGATAAGGAAACTCTCAACCTTGGGAAGGCACCTTAAAAGATGTTCCTTCTCAAGGGGAAATCCTGGCACACAGTCCTCTCCTGTATAGGAGAGCTCAACAGGCCCTGTGCTGTCCACTATTTATGGAGTAAGATAATGGAGACACAGACATATTTGCATACAGACTACAGATGTTAGTTTCTTCCAAGCTTGTCTTGAGTTGGACCTTGACCAGCCCTGTAATTAGGTAGATGCAATGCTCAAATTAGTCTTTGGCTAATAAGTTCTTATCTGTCTCCCTCAAATCCACCTTGAGCCAGATGCAGCCATCATGACCAGGCACATCCATTATGACCATCACTGGTGATTAGCACTTGAGTAAGTTAGAAAATAAAGGTCAGGTTGGGAGGTAGGGGGAAGTACACGCACACCTTTGAGGCTTGCAACAACCCAAATCTCCCAAGAAGACAAAGGAAGTAAATGAATCAGTGATACAACAACTTACACCTTGCATTAACATTGCCGAGGAAAGGGAAATGCCTTTCAGTTAAAAGACTGACCTTTCCCTTTTGGAGCCTTGATTTCTAAATCCCCTATTTCAGTCTGTGCATATTCACCAGCTTCAGGTGAGCCTTTCCAGACCTCATGGCCGAGGGCTGCACGGAGCTCACCTGCTCCCACCACAAGAGCTGCTGCTCAGTGCAGTAACACACCAGTGTGGAGGTGGCAGGCTGTGCTGCAGTCCCTTTCCTACAACTTCGGTGCCATTTGGGTTTGTCTTGCCCCTGGGGAGGCTGAGGGTGCCCATGTCAGATGCCCTTGTCACTGGCTTTGCCAATTAAACTAGACAGGCCAACACTATTGCCTTTACTAATTGATGCAGCAACCACACAATTAAAGGACTCCCCATTGCTTTGCAATCTTACACGGCTATTTGACCAGGTGGAACCCTATCACGCACCTTCCTCTCAGCAGCTACCTGCCTTTCCAGCTGCCAGTCATTAAATGTCACCCCTCTCCCAGGCTGTGGAATGACGAATGCTCTCCCAACTGCTCCACATATCAACGTGCAGGAGGTCAGACACCCTCTCCACTGCTGGCTTCCCATTCGTCTGATCAGGCAGATGGATCCCCCAGTGCCCTGACCTACTTCTCCCTTTCATCGTCTGCCGGCTCAATCTCTGGAGTGTCTGACTCACCACAGATGTGGGGATGTTGCCCACGCATGACTCTGCTCTCCTGGTAGCAAATTAACCCTTCATTTTTGATGGGGGTGGCCTGCAGTGATTTCCCCTGCCAAGCTATGATCTCTTCCTCACTGAAGCCAACAAACATGCAAAACACCTGCCCTCAGACCACTGCCAGCATTCTGGCCCCTATTTCTCTGATGGTGGTAGTCTCAGGGCAAACAGGATCTGTTGTCTGGGAAGACTGCTGGCTGAGGAGTCCCTGGGGTACTGGCATGGATATCCATTCATCCTTCCACTGATTGACAGTGGGGATGAATTTGGATGGAGGCATTTCTCATACCCTCCAAGACCATTTGGTACCCTGGAAGGTGATGACAAGGTGCAGGGGACACTGAAGACAACTGCGTTGGCAGATGCAGACTAGTCCAAGAGACCACAAGAACCTCAGGCAGTGCAGAGCAGAGGCTCCCAGGCTAAGCCTGGGGCATTGTGGAGGAGCTCAAGCTGGGCTGGCACCACTGCAAGGAGCCTGGTCCAAGCCACCAGCCCAGGTGTTTGGCTGTGAAAGACTGAGTGACATACATGGCTGCATTTTTTCTGGGGCTAGCAGAAGGGTATTCATCCTGCTGTGGTAACTGCAGAAGCCCACTTATCCCCTCTTTTACAGCCAGCAGATAGAGGGACAGCAAGCAAACAGGTGCTATCAACCTCTTGCTGCAGCTGTGCCTTGAACAAGGATCAAGGATGCAAAGTATGCACTGAACTCACCAACCACCTAGACGGCAAGGGAAAGGGTTGGAGGAAGGAAATAATTCTCACTGCTTTACTGTCTGTCTTTGATTTATGCCACACAGTTATTTTGGGGACTGAGATGCTGTGTAAGCAGCCACTGCTGTGTCTCAGCTATGGCAAATGCTCATCCTCTGCCCCACACAACTATACTGTCTAGACATGGCTTTAGAGGAGACTCTGCCATGTGGCCGCTGAGCTGCATGTGTTGCAGGAAGCAGGATCCATGGAAATCCTTTCTTCCTTGCAGATTCCCCTGTATTGGGGGCTATTCCCAGCAGCAGATTTGAGCAGATCTGGATTCTCTATGAAGAGAGGTAGGAGGGCAGCGTGGGAGGAGGGAAAGAAGGAGATCTCTCTCCAAGGCACACGTAATAAAAGGTGAGAGATGGCTCTAAAATGCTATTTGATGATATATCCTAATATAGAGAAAATCTGCAGAGGTGGTTTTACCAGGAGTCTCTGAGTCTTTGCACCAGTGCCATTAAGGGATGGACACTGACAGATTTGTATTAGCTGAGCTGAGCTACAGAGCCAAGTCTCTGAAGGAATCATCCTGAGTCCGGGCTTAATTTCTTCTTGCTGAGAAGTGCTTTTGTAGAGTCTTAGCATAGACACATTTAATAGGAGAGCAACCAGGCACTCCAAGGCTTAATGCAAGAGTACATCCACAGGGAAAGCAAGTGAGAAGAATTTTGATTAATTGCTATGTATTAATTTGCTGCTGCAGTGGATGGAATATTTGCTTCAAGCTTTTCTGAGAGAGACAACATGAAAATGTTTTACACAGCTGACTGGCCTTGCAGTCAAGCCCATTTGCTGCTGGTTATCTTTCAGCCCCACACTAGTGAATGAGCAGCACAAGCAGAAGCATTTTTTCACTTCCTAAGGCAGCAGAGCTCACTGATGTGGCATGAAAAGAAGTGAACTATAACAGTAGCTGTTTTAGATAGGCTCATAGAATGTACAATCCCCCTTTAAAAGCCTGTCTATTGCACAAATCCTCATTTTGTGGTTGTTTACTTTTTTTTTTCCCCCAAGGAACAATATTATAATTTATACCTAAACAACCTAGTCGGAGATGGTGTCAGTTCTGGAGAGGGAAATGCAGGAACCCAGAGCTAAGCGTGGACAGGTACGTTGAAAGCAAACACTTTCATCTTGTCAGGAGTGTTTTGTTTGTGTCTTATACAGAATTGTGAGGAACCATAACTACAAATACTTCACACGGTACTTTGAATTTAATAGCTCACATGGGCAACTGTCTGAATTACTGCCTTTTATTTTATGACTAAATTAATATTATATACATGGGAGCACATTTAAAATACCCAACAGGGTAAAAGAAATGATTGCTGTGTTGAAAAATATAAATTTTTATGCACAGAAGTTATTAGTAAAGCCACATTCTCCAGTCCATTAATGTGCACACATTTAAATTTTCCCCTCTTTTTTTTCCTTTTGACCTTTCTTTTCAGATACTACAGCATATTACCTTAAAGCTTTAATAAAACAGTAATTTACTCATGCTTTTTATGGCCTACTAATTTGTGTGTTGTGCCATATATTGGGTTTCACAACTTTTATATGCAAATCAATAAAAAATCCTTTGATACCTCATTTAAATCATTGAATAATTAACACATCCCAGCCCCTAAGTTAGCTATACTGTGAAACGGAATGCCAGCACTCACTAAACTTCAAGTAAAAGGGAGTAAAGCTGAAGATGTGGAGAAATCCATCTTATTTTTAAAACATGATCAGAGAAACTATACTCATGAAACGCGAAAGAACAAGAGAAAAATCCCATACCTGGGAAAAAATAGCCCTGAATATGTATCATATTTGCAAAAGGGAAAAAAAAGGGAACTGGAAGCAGCCAAAAATACTGGTATAAACCTCTTTAAATATGTTACCTGAGTTCTAAGACATGGAAAATGCAGTACAGTGCTCATGGTTTGGGATTTTCCATCTCCACCCACCACACCTGGGCTGCACATGGGCTTTGCAAGGACATGGGCCCAGGCTCCAGGAGTGCAGCTCTTCCCTGGCTTTAACACTCTTCCCCACGTAAGGAAAACTGTGGGACTGTTCCTGACTCCTCCAGGCATCACTGTGCTCCTGGCTTCCTTTTTAGGCTGGTTTCTCACAGAAACTGGTTATCTGCAGTCCTACCACTGTATATAGGTCTTCTCCTGGTAGCCCCTAAAAACCCAAGGGCCAAGTCTAGAATGAGAACATTAGCTCACAACTGGCCTGGCTTCACATGATCAGTGTTTCAATGCACTAAGGTACTTTCACTTATTGTCTCTTTAAAGGTCCCTGCCACTCAGTCTGGTGTTGGGTTGTGCCAGTCCAAAACTGCCTGGGGAGTCAAAAAACCAACACAGGATCACTGCGCAGTCATTAAAAAACAAAATATTTTGAATTTTGCACGCCAACATTGGTATTGTTTCCTGATTTTTACCTGCTGTAGACGGAGAAGGAAGAATTAGAGAAGAAATTAAGGACAGACTTTAACTTTGTCTTGCTTAAATAATGAGTATTTGTTTAATTAACATCTGCAACATCACATTATAAGGAGAGCTCTGTACTGAAATAGACATTTGATCAATGAAGGATGCATGGCAACACCATAGCATTTGGTATTTGCTCATATCAACCACTGACAGAGACAGCCCTTCTCCAAAGGAGAGATGTGTTACTCAGAGGATGCTGATTTCATTCTCTGTCGGTCAGGAGTTTTGCCCATGATATCAGGAGGAGCAGAAATACAGCAAGCCCCATGTTGGCCTGCCATTTTATCACCTATTAATGAGGTTAAGGTCAAGATCAAAAAAAATCAGATCTAAACAGGCTGGCCCACACATTACTGAATGTTTATATTGCCTATAGAGAGCTGGGACACGAGGGTAATCATTAAGCAGATGCATTCAAGGTTGAGGGTGCACTGTAAAAGCTCCCTGGTTTTACATGTGCATTAGGAGAGAGCTTGACTACTTCCATCGCTATCGTGGAATAATTTTATGTTAATTCTTTAAATGTCAGTTGTTCAGATGTTTCTATGTTGCACTTCTAGCTTCCAAGTTATTTCTTTTAAATTGTTGCATACACCATTTAACAGGTTCTGTGCTAAAGGTCCCATTTTTTTAATATTGATTTTCTTTTATATCTTGCAGTACAGAATTAACCAGGGCTCCTACTCGGACTCCTATTTTTGTCTTTATTACTTCTGGTACATTTTCAGTGTTTTACATTTACATTTGTGCACTTTGTTTTATTGTGCTTGTAATCAGCTTAATTTATTTTCTCTCTCTGTTTCTTCCTACTAGTTAAAATGGACACGCTCAGTGGCCATCCACTATTATTGAACCAAAGAGTACACATCATCCAGGGAAGTTCATTGTGGAGGTATCTGGGGCTATTGGATAGGAGCCTGAGTCATGTACTTGCCTTTTCAGACCTCAGAGATCACTAATTTCTGAAAGTTGAGTGAAGCCTGGCTGGGTTTAATCAACTCATGTCTTTGTATGCTCCATCAATCTCAAAATGGGTAAGAAAACTGCTTAATAAATTCTTTAACCAGTAGTGTCCCTGTAATTAAATGAGGCCCAAGAAAAAAGTACTGCAATAAATGTTTTATCTGCTTCACATCCTTATTAAAGCCCTGAGCCTTCAAAAGCTTTCCCAGGTGTGTCCCAGGAGCACTGGGCCTCACCTCTTTGACTTTCAAGATGTTAGCTACAACAGACCATGGGGCTGGGGAATCACAGAGGGACAAGAGGCAGACGCTGACTCCCCAGCAGGATGAAATGGACAGATGCAGTTTACTGAGGGTTTGACTCATCAGCTTAAGTCCATAATTACTGTCTTAAAAGAAGAAATCTTCAAAGCACAAATCCAAACCCAAACCACAGTGCAACCAAACCTCCCTGACTCTCCCAGAGCAGGGATGCCCCACAGACACTACTCCTAACTCTTTGCACGAGATTACACAGAATGCTAGAGCTCCCTTTGTGGCTGGAATATTCCCTTCCCACCCCCCTGCCCGTTTAAAAACTCATAGATAACTATAAGCCACCTTCTACCCAAAGTCACATTCAGTTCTTAGAGCATCTTAGAACTCTTTACACCTTAGATGTTTGCGGCATCACTTGGCAATTTCACCTCATGATACACACCCAAGCCCAAGTGCTGCTGAAGTCACAGCTCAGCAAAACTGCCTCTTTTCCAGCTGTACCACCAGCCACGTTGTTTAGTTACAGGTACCTGAGGATGAGAGCTGCTTCACCTGCTGCCCTCTCCTGAGCCCAAGGGAGTCACAGCCCAGGGCCCCGAAACCATGGCAAGGCTCAAACTAGAGCCACTTGGGAACCAGGAGGGTAGCAGCCAGTCTGGATCATAGGGAATAATGCCTGAATTAACCATGGCATTGAGAAACCCTCATGAGAGCCCCAGAGCAGTAAGACAACACACAGAGAAAAGAGCAGAACCGGAGCATCCAGCAAAGTGGTGCAAGATGTCAGAGGGAGGCCTCAGATGTGAGCCACAGTGCTGTCAGGACTCACCAGCTTTTCAACCTCCCTCTATTTGCAGAAGAGGAAAGCTCATCTCTGTAAACCTGCTTCCCAGGTGGGCTTAGCAAGGCACACCAAAAAGTGACACACAGGGACATTGCGGATTACAGACCCAAGACGTTAATGCAAAATGACTCACAGTAGCCTGTAAAAACAGCAACTGCAGGTGAGCCTTTGGGCTGCCAAAAGGCACATAAATAGGAAAGTACCACCACAGGCCAGATAATCAGCTGCTCTAAATAAGAACAGCTACTGCAGGCAGCAGAGCTGTGCTGATGGCTGAGAAGCCATCCTCCTTCCTCCTCTTTGTATTGGAAATCAGTCAAAAGTGTAGTGGGGATGTACCACTGGGAGTACAGCAATGGCCTGGTTTTGCCAAGGGCTCTTTTTAAATTTGTTATCATCTCCTCATGGGAGGGGAAAAAAAAAATCATTCATCCTCTCTTCGAGCAATTGCGATCAAAGAAAAAAGCATGATTAACCCAGGATCTCTCTAAAATCATATTCTTGTCACCACTTGACCAAAGTCCCAAACTAACCCAATTCTTTAAACAAATAATGATGGCTTTAATACATACATTTAGCAAATGTAAGGGTTTTGCTTTGCTATTAAAGTTTAATTAGTAATTAATATTTACGCAGCCATTGGCTGGAATTCTGCAAGTTACATAAATAAATATTAACTTGTAGATGATTTAAAAAAAAAAGCTTCTGAAATTTATTTGTGTGACTCTCTATTACTTATTCATTAATTCATGTATAATTCCAACTCCTCTTCATTCCAGATGGAGTGGGAGGGAAGAAGGAAACTCCCTTGGGACTGATGTGCGTGGTTTTAATTCTCAATTTAGTCTCCATCACTACAAATTAAACATTTAAAAATTCTAAACAGAGTGTTTAGCGATGCTGGCGTGCTTCAATCCATCAGTCTGCAAGAACTGGCATTTCTTTAGGTGTGTAATAGTACAAGTTGAGAGCAATATACAGGACCTGAGCAGAGAGGCCACCTTTTGTATTGTGCTTTTGGCCAGTGAAGGAGTCCCTGCATCCAAACTCTCACTGAGGTCAGCGGGTGCTTTGCTCGCTCCAACATATGGGTTAGAGGAAACATCAAGGACTGAAGCTGCAGCAAGTTTCTGAATTTTGAGCAATGAAAATACCAAAGGAGCACCTTTGAGGGGTTATTTTGCTATTAATTTTTAGCATGCCATCAAAAATTTGAGGGCTTCTAATTGCAGAAATACCTGACTGGGGAATTCAGGCTGCTGAGAACAGCCCATCAGCTGGGCCGTGCAGATGGCCCAGTTGTGCACCCATCCCAAGTGCCACACGTGTGCTTGCAGCCCAGCCTCAGCCTCCATGCACAGAGGAAGCATTGCTGCTGGTTCTGGGGCCCTGGTTACCACCTCTCCATCATCCTGCTGTCTCTGGCTGGACACATTTCTGCAAACAACTCTTGCTACACTTCGCCTGGCTGCCTGCAATAGTGATGGCTGAGGAGAGGTACTTGCACAGCTTCCGTGCTGGAGAGGGAGAGAGGAGCACCAGCTAAAAAGCACAATCGTGGAACAGCTCCAGTCTCTCTGTCTCAGTATTTAAAAGCAGGGGATTGGTTCTCGTTTATTGTCCCCCTTGCCTGGGCCATTACCAAAGCCCAAGTCACAAGCGATTCCTCTTCCCAGGGTCCCCATAAAGCTCTGATGTGTGATAGCTCTCAGGAGCCCCTGATTTCCACAGCGTAAATATCAACTGAAAGAGAACAAATTGTATATGCTTAATTAATGAAGGGACTAATTAAACAGTGAGAGAACAATCCTTGGGAATAAACAGTGATGTAAGGGATGTACAAGTGCCCCAGTGACACTGTTGACTTCATCTCACAGCTCCAGGACCACATGAGGAGTAGAGGAGGGGAGGGACACCACTATGGCACATCTGGACAGCAGGGTTGTCTGCTTAACAGCAGTGCAGAACAAAAATACTTGGACAAGAGGTCTGGGGCCAATACCTGAGAGACCGTGAGTGCTTTTGCAAGTGTGTGTGCACTGCCTCCCTCCTGGCTGGAAGGGATGGAGGGACTGCTGCAGCCTGACTCTGTGGTGCTAGGATGTGAGGAAATCTTAGGGTCTAAGATGAGCTGATGTCAGGCAGGAAGGAGAAACTCTTTGGGTACTGAAAACCAGCAGATCTGACTTTCCTTAGTGTGGATATCTGGCTGTGGCCACGACCATTAAGGCAGCCCTTTAGAGCCAGAGAAGTGGCGTGAACACAACTCAGCCCTTTATAGATCACAGGAAGCAAAGAGGTTACATACATCTTAAATCTTTCCAGCTGTCATGGTCCAAGGAACGGCTCCTTTAAGCATCTCTCTGCTGTTCTTTCTGAGCTAAATTTCTGAGCTAAATGCAGTAATTTCTGAGTGGTCACCTCATGCTCTCCAAAGAGCTACCTTATGAACACAGGCTTGTGCAACCTTAAGACCTCAATAATTGAAGGCTATAAATTTTTAAGAAACAGAGATTCTTCGAGTTTAAACTATGCTGTATAAGCTGCCTAGTAATCACACAGCACCACAGGGTAGGACATTATAAAGGAGAGATGGGGAGCATTAAGGGATGATATTGGCAAGCTTTGAGGGTGGATTTTGCACATCTTCTGAAGTGAGTATTAAAACCCACAGTCAGCCATTCAAAAAGACTGCAGAGATCAAAATCCCAGCAGCTAAAATGATGTATCTCTGCTCCTAAAGGAACTTAAATAAATTGAGGTGCTGGCTTATACCCACAGAAATTCCCAAGGCACGGACAGCCTTCACTTCATTCTTAACCTAGAAGGAGTGGAGTTCCTAAAAATATCATCGAACTATCCACATTTTCTTGCAATCACTTGCAGTTTGTCTCTGTAGTTGAAGAGGATTGATGTCTCCTGGCTTGGGAGGCTCACCAGGGTAGTGTTAGTGTTGCAGCATACCAGGAGCACAGAACTGTTTATCTTAATCACTTGGCTGCTGCCTGGCACAGCCAACTCCTCTCTCTATGCTGCTGCATTCAGGAGCTCTGTGCATCCCAACACAGCTTTATTTCCTGATTTTTCCATCCCATTTCATCAAGGCAGTTATGGCTAGAAACACTTGTTAGTGGCACAATTTCAGCCTCACAGTACCTGAATTCTGATGATAAGATTAAGCTATAGTCCAAGACCTTAATGGCTTATATTTCACAGCTACCAGGCATCTCCTAGAAAGCAGTTTCAATGCTATGTGGATTCTATCTACTACAACTGGGTTGCCAATAAAAATGCAAAAGTACCTTAAAACAATGCAATTTGAGGAAATGTCAAAGAAGTTCCATCTAGGTCTGTAAAAGAGTTTATGTATTACGATGCAGGAGATAGCAAAGCTGTAGCGATATTGAGCCACTTAAAGTAATATCCCTCATTACTGCAGAGAGCCCACATTAATCTGGGATTTCAGGTGGGCTGACAACAGTTCCAGCTTCACTCTATCCCACCCCAGCAGTGTGCTCCAAAGACAAAGGGATGTCCCAGCCTGCCAGCATGCGCCTGCTAGCTGGAACTTTGGAATGGCTGCAAAACTCTTTCTAGGGGATAGGAGAGTATGCAGAAAGCACCAAGGCACCTCTTTTTTGCTGGAGTTTAAAGCCAGCCCTACAAGGTTGGGCTTTCTCAGTTGTGCTGCCTCTGCTGCCATCCTTAATCAGCAGCTACTGGGTTCTTGCTCCTATTTTTCTCCAATTACTTTAAATATTTTCATTGCTGGTTTTTGCTCTTTTTTTTTTTTTTTTTTTTTTTTGGGCGGGGAGTTGGATTGGGTTGGGTTGGGGTTTTTTGTTGGGCTGCTGCCTCCTGGAAACAGCAGGTTGGAAATCTGTTCTGCCTCCGAATTTGCCTCCCACTGCGATGGGGATTTCAAAACTGCATGTACAATTGCAAACATCATATTTCCCTACATGATAAAACTTCCGGGTAGATGATGCTCTCCTTGGCACTAGGGACAAAGGCAGTTCATGTCTGAAAACTTAGGCACATCTTCATACTGACGGTTTGTGCGTTGGATTTGAGCGCAGGGAGCCGGAGGAGCGCGGGGAGCGGAGCCCCAAGTCGTGGCCGGGCTTCCGACTCCCTCTGCTGCCACGAGCCGGCTACTGCTGCCAGTGCGAGTCGGACAGGGACTGGAGGGATTCGGCACACGCAGCATCAGGCAACGGAGAGGCAGGGGGGAGCCGCATTCCCAACGAGAAGTGCTTTCCCAGGGCTGGAAACTATGGGGAATAAAAATCCTCATACCTTAGATTATTTGCCAGAAAGCTCTTGGAAAGAGGCGGAGGGGAGAAGCAGGGGTCAGTGTCCCGTCTACCACACGGAGCTGCGATGTCCCTCTGGGTGGCTGCATGACCCCATGACGTGTTGGGACAGCGCGGTCTCAGCCCAGAGAAGCAGAGCTCATCTGCAAGGGCATGCACACACTCCACTGCCAGTTCTTCCCAACCCTGGATCCCCTAAGGCTGTAGCTCGGTGCCCTGACACGGGAGGACGTTGGCTTGTAATATGTTTCCTTCCAGAGAAGCAGCAGCTCCCAGTTCCTGCAGAGCTGGGAGAGCCCAGGCACTCCTCCAGGAGCATACATCTCCCCTCTTCTTGCTATCAGATAGAAACCAGACCCACTCACCAATTATAAAGCAAATCTAGCTTGTTTCCATTTATTCTACAGACTGCAAATAAAAGTGGAATGAAAACTGATCAACTTAATACTGTCACCTTAGAAAAGGACATCCTCTCCAGAAAAATAGTACAGACAAAAATCTGCTGCATACACACAGCTTGCAGAGTTGTAGGGACTTTACTTCAGAGCTGCAGCTCTGGGCAAGGTCACTTGGTGAAATGTGAATAAAACTTGTATTGCTTAGAAAGCACAGGGATGTCTCTCAAGAACCACTTCACAAAGTGTTTCCCTGCAGGGTGTGCAGCTTCTCTGGAATGACGTAGGAGCCACTCATGGGGCAAAGTCTGCAGAGATGTATGACTTCTGTATGGTAGTAATTACAAAGACTTTGGAAATGGAATCAAATCTAAAATATATATATATATAAAAGATATTTTTTTGATCCGCTGAGTCTGAGAGTGCCCTTCGACTTTAACTGTGTCCATGCCCTCAGCATTCCTGGAGGCAAAGGAAGCACTGTTATTTCTGTGTGCACCACAGAGAACTGAGAGACAGAGGATATAAGGACGGGCTTTTCAGAAGCAACTGGAAATTTTGAGTCCTGTATTTGGGACATACTACTTGAGAGACCTCTTCTTGCAGAGTTGAGGTTAGCAGCTTTGTCTTGAATCCAGTTTAGTTGCCCAAAGCTAAACAATCAAACATGAAGGTGCTTAAAAAAGGAATAAAAAATCACCAGTCACTGTTGAAATGTTGACCCAAATTACTTGCCCTGGGAGATTAGGATGGGGCCAAGCAGACTGAATTGCCTCCCGAATTGCTGAGTAACATCCGAAAAGCCCAAATCTCCATCCTTTGGAACACTGGATGTCTCCACAGAGTGTCTCTGCAGCACCCAGAGCTCAGCTCTCAAGTCCTGCATGGCCTCCTAACAAAGCACATTATGTGAAGGGTGCAGGGGTTAGTTTAGCACCAAGGTGGCAACAGCCCAAATTTCCTATTAAAAACAGGACTCCTTCAAGAGCAGAGGGGGATGTCATGGACTTGAAAGCTCCTATCTTCCTCCATTTCTTTGTACCCCTGAGCAAACATTTGCATCCAGTCTTCAGCAACACACTGCCCACAACTGACTGAGCCCACATCTTACCTGTTGTTATAGTGTCTTTGCGGTGTCATCCAGAACTGACCTTGGGAAAGAGATCTTATATATATTCATAGCTCCATTTAATTTCATCATTAGTTCTTCTGTATATCCAATTTATCTCCATAACTCTGTCAAAGAGTGAAGCATGCAATTTCCTTACCAGTATAATGTTGGTGTAGTAAGAAAACATCAGTGGAGCGATTACCAATGTGATGTTCTGCCTTCCTCACTCCCCACCAGGGGATAGCTCCAGAGGAGGCAGGTTTTCTTTCTCAGCCGTGCCAGTTTGTTAAACTGTTAAACTTATTGAAGTTGTTGCTCCACCAATTACTCTGTTTATAACTTAAGCATATGAATAAGTCCAGGCTGAAGTTGAAGTGGAATACTTCACAAAAGTATCTTTATTAAAAAATTAGAAAAGTGTTGAGAGAGCATTAGCATCATAAATCACAATTTGGATGTGACAGCATGTCAGCAAGAAACTGATGTATAATCTCCCGGCTGATTCCAAGAGCATCTGGATCAGTGGTTAGCTTAGGTTAGCGCTGCTAACAGAAACATGTTGATAAGAGAATAAGATTTATCTTTTGTACAGCTGTCAATCTGCCAATCTTAAAATACTCCACAAAGCCACAAAATCCCCATGTAACAGACAGAGAAATCCCAGCCTGGAGAGCACAGTGACAAGACTAAAGGCACTCAACAAGGTGGTAGCAGAGCTGAGCCCAACTCCCATCACACTGTTTGGCCCACAACATAAAACAGTCTCACATCACCACCTCCAGTGGCTTTTGGGTCTCACTCACTTGTAGCTCTGACTGTACATCTCAAGAGCTCTGCAACCGCCATCACGTTCCCAGTCGTCACTTCCCAGCGCTTCAGTGCTGTTCCCAACAGCATCCTGGTGCTCTGAAGAGCTCCATCCCCCTACCCATCCAGCCCTGCTCCTCCTGAGGCCAGTGACCAAAGCTGCTGCTTGGAGTCACGTCGAGGAGAAGGGGGAGCAGCTGCCAGCTGTGTGTGCCTACGTGCAGAGGGACACACTGCAGCTCCTCTGCTGCACACACACAACCAGCAACTGCAATGAGAGCACCATGAAAAAGTATTCCTGGGACCTCATGGGTAAGGCAGAGGCACAACAACCACCAGGACAAATTCAGTCACTTGTTTCAGAGAGCCTTGTAGGATCTGTGGGCTTACAGCAGAGGTGAAAGAGCCTGTCCTTAACAGGCAGCAGAGACAATACCAAGATGCCAGGGCAGGGCTCAGAAATGATCCAAGGAACTTTGCTTACCACCTGGAGATGTGATTAAGACATCATTAAGAAGATCTCCCAAGGCAGCCTGCAAGAAACAGACACAGAGTTGGTTCACAAAGCAGGCCTGGAAAAGCCCAGAAACACATGGAAAAACAGCACCAGAAGTTATTTACAAGGAAATGCAGAGGAGGACAAAGCAGAGGAGGAAAATCCGGTGGAAAAAAAAACCCACCACAAATGCTTTACTTCTGAATGTTAAAGGGCAGGGTATATCAGAAAATGACACAGTGGTCACCAACAGTAATTTTTTACTGCAAGAAATCATTTTGTCAAAGCTTCAGGAAAGAGAGGGGAAGAATTAATACTAATTTGAAGCGATACGGAATCAGAAAAAAGCAGAAGATAAAAAAGCTAAGGGACTGATGGTAAGCAGGGTGAGTTCCCAAGCATTTCTCAGCATCACACAAAAAACAAACCAAACCTGCAATTAAGCAAAGCAAAATTAAAGCTTGGCAGGATCCAAATACCCATGAGGAGATTCTAAATTACACACAAGATGTTCAGACCTTCTAAAGGTACCTTCTTTGGCAGCACGGGAGACAACTGGATATATCACCATGAGTGAGAGGGGGCTGGAGAGGTGTCCCCACATGCTGCATAGCTACCTGAGAGACTGCTGCCACATGGCTCCAAGTGAGCAGTTGAGTCCCAGATCTGGGACCTGATAAGCCTGAAATGGGAAGAAGAAGCAATAGGGCTGCCATTGGTATTGGATACAGCAGCTTCAGTAAAATTGTGTAATTTTGTAATCCAAGTGAGGCCAGACCTGGGATGAAATATTCATATAATGAAAACATGAGCAGAATAAAAACATGAGACCAAAGCAGACTACATCCCCAGTCTCCTCACATCCAAGTTGCTAAAAGGCCCCAGTCTTCAAGTACATCAGCAGTCAGCAGGTACCTCCAGCATATTAAGAGAAAATATAATGAGAGCAACACAACAAATGCCAAAGGAAGCTCAAGGAAGTCTCCAGCGCGGGACAGTTATCATGGCAGGAAACAAGCTGTGCACTTGAACAGATCCAAGCAATCTAAATAGTGCACTAAACAACCTCCAACCAAGTGTCTACCACGAAAGAAGCCTTACCTGACTTGGCAAAAGGGAAAAAAAGATATCCCTGGTGTTGGATGGCAATGTTGGAGATTGGCATGAGCTACTAGGCTATGAAAGTGGACTCCTTGCCTCGTTTTGAGTATCAGTTCCTAAGTACAGATGGCTGAGACTGTCATTTGGGATCAAAAGTAGAGACACCGCCAGCAAGACACACTAACAAGACTCTCAGGGATCCATGTCACTGCTGATGACATTTAGGGGTAGAGCTGAGCAGACAGCTTGCTGGACGCTGTGACAGTTAAAGGGTACAACTGGCTTTGTCAGCCAAAATAACAGGAAAGCCATTGGACCCATTTGACAATACCAAGCTGAAACTTGGTGTTGCTGCACTGTTCACTTGGTGATCTTCCAAGGGCAGCCTGGGAGAAGTACAAACCAGAGCAAAACCACTCAAGGGGAAAACAGCTGCTAACCACTGCTGGATTCCCCAGAATACCCTCAGCACTTGCTACTCAACAGGGCACATGGACCAGTAACTTGTTCAGATCAGTCTTGTGAGTTATCCCTGTTGAAACAAAGCCCAACTGGTCCCACAACAAGTGTGCCTTTGCCGCACTTCCCACGAATATTGCACCAGACATCTTTTGGCAGTACTCAGCCCTCTCCCCCCAGCTGGCAGCTCTGCCACAGGCAGCCTGGTTTCATCACTAAGCCTTACTTGTTGTACCATGGACTGTCTTGGCCACCAGCAATTAGTCCCTGAGGAAAGGGTTTATCCCACATGCAGCTGACCCTCTGCTAGGGACATCAATGCTTCAGACCAGGGATGCTCAGGACCTTACCGGCACCCTTGTGAGTGTTAATCAGTGGAGAGCCAGCCCTGGCACCACAGTACTAGAGATTCCTATATGCCACATGAGCAATGGGGCACCTCCTCTTAAAGGCTGGGCCTATCATCTGGAAAAGGTGGTTTTGGTAGCAGCAGGCAAAGCACTTGAAGATTAATCCCTGCTCAGGGGCACTCCCCATGGAACCACAGGGAATTTTGCCATGGACATCCTTTGTGGGCAGAAACACACCTTTGAAGATAAAAAGCAAAGTCCTCCATGAGGCTTTGTTGGTCCTATGTCCAATATCCTCCCAAAGTCATCTGCTATTGTTTTCCAGGCTCTAAGTGGGAGAAAATGTCAAGTGGCAGGAGCTACAATACAGCTCAGAGAAGATTCACAAAACAGCCGTGGAAGGGAGGAGCTCCCAGCCCTGCACCACAGAAGGGACAAGGGGAGACCTGAGGATAGGAAGAGTCAGTGAAGCCCCCTCAGCATCCCAGCAGAAGGAGATGTCATGGGTGCCAGGGAGCAAAGAAAAACCCCCTCCCCCCCCCCCCCCCCCCCC